>VZRO01004626.1:956086-1130409 GCA_013397915.1 Daphoenositta chrysoptera
GGCGGCCGCCGGCACGGAGCCTCTGCGAGCGGGCAGCCCCACAGGCCACATCTCCGCTCCCCACGCACGGCTACCGCGGCCGGTTCTGCCCAGGACCGCAAGCTGGCGGCGCGGGGTGCGGGCGTGCGCCGGGGTGGGGACGGGGGGCGCTGCCCGGGCCGGCAGCACGGGGGTACCACCCGCGAGGGAGCTCCTCTCGGGGCTCTGTCGCTCTCCCAGAGGGTGATCCGAGGAATGAGCAGCTACGGTTCCACAAATCCTCTTACGATAAAACTTGGTACGAGCCCTGGCATCCTCTCCCGAGCCTTTTATCACCGGGGCTACTCACTCGGGTTGAACCATCAGTGTTTGTCCCTGGCTTTGCTTTCTATTTTAACGACTTGATTTCCCAGCACCGTGAATAAACATCAGCGTCTCTGCAGGAATCAGCTGAGGCTTCCCAGATGCTGTACACAATTAACCTGGTTGCAAATTTAGCACTCCCAAGTACAGTACTTACAATCTTATCTCGAGTGGGTGGGTACACTGGAAACTCCTGAGCGTCTTAGCCACATTCAGTGAGTAAGTAGGCTGAACACTACAGATCTATGGCGTAGACGGCTGATCTGAATTTTAACCACACTGTAGTTAATGTTTTTCCCTCTTTATACTTTTTTTCTTTTCCTGGGGTAATGGGTGGGAAACAGATTAAGTAACACACACACAATTACAAAGTATAGATACTTTATCCGTGAAACTAGTGTATGCTAAATGTCTTCTCTTTTTTTTACCCTCAGGATGTAAACAGTGAGTTCAGGCTTTGTGTAAGAGTCCAGTTCTCTTTTCACTGGAAAGGGAGGATTGGTTGTTGGGGTAATGCATTATTCACTGTTGGCTGGGTATATTTTACTTTACAAGACTTCTGGTGCTGCTGCTGTTGCTAAGTCCTTCCAAATTTAAATCAGATTTGGATTTAGGTTCTCTGAGATACTTTTTCATGTTCCATGACAAGAAGGGATTTATTTATTGCCATTTATATTCCCTGAAATTCATGAAAACAATGCAGACATTTGTGTATTTTTTGTACTTAAGTAATTACAGAATTTGATTCCATTTTTAAAGTGAGATTTTAGTGAAAGTGTCAGTGTGTCTTTAGTAATTTATGGCAAAGATGTATTTCAGATTGTTGGAAGTAGGCAAAGTCCAGATGTGCCAATATCAGAAAAGCATTTTTCTACCTTACAGAACATGGACGTAGGATATGTGAATATCAATTTGTAAAACAGTGTCAGCAAAAGCTGAGTTGTATGTTCAGTAACACCAAGTGTTCGGCCATATTAGGCAAGCATATTAGTTCCTGAAAGAAGTATTAGTTCCTGAATCATCACACATTCGTGTGGATTTTTTGGGTTTTATTGTCCAAATTCAGTTTCACTGCTGTGATTCATACTCTCTCTCTGCTTGCAAAGCAGAAGAAATTAACCAGAGCTTTCTAATCAGAATTTTCCATGAACTGGAGAATCTGCTTAAAAACTGATAGTATCATGTGGCCAATGGAAAGAAGTCTATGAATGTAGAGAAATATCTGGATAAATGATAGTATCTTCTTTAAAAAAACTTCAACCATTAAGCAGTTTTGCTCTGTCAAACAGTTAGTTGCAAATAACATAATCAAAATATCTTGCCAGTTTTCTTCTGAAATGTTTCCCTGTTTGTTTATTTTTAATCAATAAAACAGTTTCATTTTGGGATGTACAATATTCTGGAAATTTCTCCACAAGCTGTCAAGCAGTTTGTTGGAATGATTTCTGTTTCATTATTCAACCAGCTTGAAGGTTTTCACTCTTGTGGTATTTGGCAGGGCAAATATTTTCAATACCTGCAACTGACCGTCTTATTAACTGTGAAAAATTCCACTTGAACAATAAACAGTGTTCTGCCAAAGAATCACAGCAAGTTATTCCAAAGTACATTACTCAATCAAAAATCTTGGGCAGCATTCATATGACCTTTGCCTGCTTTCAAAATGTTGCATTTTTTTCCTCCAGAATTCTCTGTTGAGTAATATGGGTTGTTTTTGGAAAGACAACATGAGTTTCAGCAAAGCAGTTATTGTACTTGGGACAATGATATTTAAAGGGACTCACCTTGCAACCTTTACATGCACAAGCACTTAACTGTCACTTATGTAAGGACAACAACAACTACTTGCATGTACAAGGTTTGTAGGGTCACACTCAAATGTCCCAGATAAGACAAAGCATTTAAGAGTAGAAATTCGGTACGTCTTTTGGTGAATAGAGCTGGAGTTCTGATCTGGAGCCATAACTGATGTGGTGGTGGATGGTCCTGGATTTCAAGGCTTTTGTAGGAGTCCTACTTCATGTTTTCAATGCCAAATGAAGAAAGTATTTGGAAAAAGGGGATACGTGAGAAACTAGAAGATAGAAATGTATTAAAAGGTGAATACAGGAGAATAATAAGGACATTACTTCCAGGACTTTCAGGTAGGCTTCTCCAGGGTCAAGGAAAGCTAGCAAAGATGCTAAGCTTCTTGTGCAGCTCCTATACACTAGGATTTCTTACAATGAAATTTTTGCCATTGGCATCAGAGTTTTCCACAGAAATTAATTTGTTTGTCAAAACTTTCCCTAGGAGAGCATCTCAGTTTCAGGGAAGGATTTCAGGACTGGAAGAGAAAGAGCCTTTTATCAGAACACTTTGCTATAGGCAGACCAGGGCACCATCTGATTTGCAGATGCCCTAATCCCCATTGACTAATCTATGCTGCACTGTCTCTCTCTCTCTCTCTCTTTTTTTTNATTTTATTTGATTTCCTTAAGGAGCCAAACATTTTCAGGTAATTTCAAATGTTTCATGCAGAGGAATTCCTATTTTCTTGCCAGCCTTTCATATATGACTTGGAAATCTGAAGGAACTTCATGCTTACATAAAAGGTTCTCAAAAGGGCAAGATTTGGCCACTGGGAAACTGACAAAATATTTTGCAAATTACTTTCTTTTTTTTAATGATTAAAATGCTCAAAATTTAAAAGATTGGGATATAGCTTTTTCCAAATTAATAATAAAACAAACTAAAAACCAAACCAAACCCAAAAACACCAAAACAAAAGAGGACCATTCATTTGTCCTATATTATAGAAATGGTTTGCACACTTAGGTATCTCCTATTGCACACTTAATATTTCCATTCCAGATCTGTTATTCAGGGATGTATTACTTAGCCATAAACATTCATTCAGGACTGCAATGAGGCATAGCAGTGTATCAAACTTGACCGCATCCTTGGATAATTTGTAAATGACAAAAAGGCAATCAAAAAAGGCAATTAATTTTTGCCTCTTTCAATTCAAAAGGTAACTCCCACTCTTTGGGCACATAGCCTATATTATTGAAGAGTTCACTTGTGCCACCTAAGTAGGAAAACAAATAGGAACTAACTTTTTCATCTCCTGCAGGGACTCAGACTGATGTATATTTACTGTGTTAAAAAAGCAAATATTTATACAGTTGCATAGATTTTGAATGAAATTCGGTTGTGGTGGAAGATGTTGCATCCCCTGATGATGTCAATAGAGGGACAATTCTGCTCGCCATGACTTTTATGTCTGCGTTTCAGAGCTAAATAAACAAAAAATAATGTTATGAGTTATAAACAACCAGGAGATAAGAAACTCTCAGGAGCTGAGATTATTTTGCTGTTGGTGGACGGAGAAAACCCGGTGTGTGTCGAGTTAGCTCAAAGTATGTCTTTAATCATGCATCGGAACATAGAAAGAAACTTCTTCCTGGAACACTTATCTGGAAACATGGTAAGAGGCACAGGCTGTTGCCATTGTTTCCAAAATACAGGACGCCAAGTGGGAGAGTGGCTCAGCCCTAGGAAGCCCAGTAGCATCTTCTTGGCATTAGAAGCTCTCCCTTGTTATGCTAAAGGCAGAGTTTCTGAAACTGGAGATCTGCCTGGCGGGGTTCCTGCTGGGCATCCCTTCACTCTGGGGAAGGTGAAACATGATCCCCATGGATGACAGCATTCCTCCAAGAGGACTGCAAAAGCTGCCCTGCCTGCTTAGGCCATGAAATGGTTGGAAGCCTTGGAAGGGATGCAAACCCGGGAGCAATAAAAATCTGACTAAGCTTCACATCTAGGCTGTCAGGTAGGAGGGGACTCTTTGGAACTCATGCTCAGAAGGAAGAGACAAGGGGTGATTGGGTTTTTCCTCTCTTTGCTGCAAGGACATGTTGCCAGTTAGTGCTGTCTTTCTTGAAGTCATCTTGCAGCCATCTGGCTGAAATACTGTAGGGTTTGGGGTTTTTTCCACATTTACTGGCCCCTAGTCATCCTGAAGCATCAACACCATTTCCTTCTGCTCAGCTATTCATTTCTTATTGAGCTAGGCCAATGCTGGAAATCATGTTCACGCAGATTTTCCTTCTTCTTTGATATCATCGTTCAAAGTTCCACTCTGATGAAATGCTAAAAAATGAACAGACCTTCCACCAAAGACATGCATTTATATGCATTTTGAGACATAATTCATGGCACCATATAACATTACCCTTACAACAAAGATGATTCACTGCTGTGGGAAATAAATACCAATGTTCAAAAAAATCTTTCCTGACTTGTTGAGAAGTAACTCCAGGCCCTGAAAATTCCTTCTCATCACACTGCACAGAAGGAGGCATGATGTTAGTGATATGACTATGGGTCTAGGTGAGAGGGGAAAAAAGGGAAGGCAAATTGTTGGAATAAGGATCTGTCTAACATGTAAGACCTGCACACTCACAAGTCCCACACCTCCTAGCATAGAGGTAGGTGACCGGGAGAGGAGCTCTTATTTGGGCAGTGCAAACGGAAGCTGGGGAAAAGTGAGTTGTGTGCACCAAGTCCCATGGCAAAGCAAGATACCACTATCAATACTATTACTGATTAAACACTGTGAGCTCCTCTACACATTCCAGGTAATTTCAATGGCTCCATAGTGAGGCGATAGGTATGAGAATTTCAGAGAAACAGTGGTGCAATAAGACCCACCGTTCTGACCCCGTCATGATATCTGTGCTTCTCACAGATATAATTTATTTTGCTGTTTTAAACTTTTCTCTGCTTTTCTACTGTCTAAATAATTTTTTTTTTAAAAAAGTGGTAAAAAATAGAAGGAAAGAACAGAAAGATGTGAAAAAAGAAGGCGTGGGGCAAGAAGGTGACCATCTGCACTTTTTATATTGCCATTACTGTTGAAAACAACAACATTCGGTATCACACAGGACCTTTCTGTCATTAAGTTTTTCAGTGTACCTGAAGACTTTTTCAGAAAAGTGTTTCATATTAAAATGTCAATGTTTATGCTCAATTGGGCCCAGGTCTGTGGGTTTAGAAGTATTTTTCCATGGGTTCCTGATCTCCACACATTCTTCATTCTGCATGGCTGCAAGTCATGCCTCATAAAGGTGAGAATGTGGCATAACTGTGCAGACTTAAAACCACAGTTCTTTCTGGTATGCTTTTCAGTTTTATGTATGGCCAAATGTATGGCCAAATTCTAGTTACTTTAGTTGGTTCCATGGGCTGACACAATCTGACTAAGAGAACTCAACAGAATCTAGACTTCAAATTAAAATATACACATTTTCAAGCACAGTTGTGTTCACAAAAGCTGAAATAATATGTTTGATCCATTCAGGTGGCTTTAGCAGAAAGTCACCTTTACATTAATTTTACAATTAATGTATTATTTATATCAAATTAATAAATTTATTTTATAGAATATATTTATTTTATATATAGAACATTTATATTGAAAATTAAAGAGTTTCAGGATATTTAAAAGTTCAATCAGAGAATAACATATTATGATGGATAACAGAGTTCATAGTGATTTTTGTATTTTAAAACCTTGTGCAATCATATAGCATTTGATGAAGTAAACTCTTTCTGCCTATACTGCAGAGTACTGATACAGCCACTGTTGCAAGTAAAGTGGAACATTATCAGAGCTACAGACTAAAACCTTGAGTCACTCATCAGTATTTCTGTTGATGTATAAACTGCAGTCATTTCTGTGACAAGAAACAAAAGACAAAAAATTGAGTATTTTTAAAGTATACCAATGAGTTTTTAAAACTTAGAAATCTATTACAGTATTGCAATGTTACATTATTTTATAGCCTTAAAAATGCTCATTTTATTAGTAATGCCTTAAACATCATCCTTTGTGAATGAATGGAATCAATATCAAACAAAATGAGATTTCGTATGACACTTTAATTTCTCTTTTTATGTTTGAGCCGTCATTGCTTTTTACTTTTCTTTTCTAGTTTCTAATCAATTTCCCCAATGCTTTTCTCAATTTTGGGAATGGAACATTAAAATAATTTCATATTTAATTAAATTATAAAGCTCCAGTTAGAACTTAACGCCCAATAAATAGAATCTAAATAAAGCAATTATTGCTTAAAGGTAATTTTTATGTATTTCGTGTGTAATAGATGATGGTGTATTTTTGCTGTCTTTCAGAGCAAATCTTTTGCATAATCACAAAGTAAAACAATATATCTTTAAGATTCAATTGTGCTATGAATTGTTTAATTGTTATTTTCCTTTGGTTTTAATTTTGCCGTTTTGAACATCTTTGCTGCAACAAGTTGCCATTGCTGTTTGTCCCAATGGAGGTACTGCAGGAGTGGTAACTGCAAAACAGATGAGGAAGTTTCCTTATTATACCTCACCTATACACTGTTCATGTGCACTTTCCTAACTTCCTGACTAAACTCAACCCTGTATTTTCTCTGTGGGAACTCTCCAATCATTCTGAGCCCATCTTCAGTGCCCACACCAACGGCCTTTGGCTCAGTTCCCTTCACTGCCCCTGTGCTGCCAGAAAATGAGTGCCACTCTTCTGCATTGCTCCCTGTGTCACATATGTCACTTCATGAACCCCACGGATTTTTCAGCTTTTTTTCTCAAGACACAGATTTCCCCATCTTTCTTTACCAGTTCCCAGGATTTTGAGCTTCTCCTTCACTGAAATAACTTCACTGAAATACCTCGTCACAAAGACAGGATGACCACCTTTTTTTCTCGCTCTGCCTCCAGCCCCTCCTTGTGGCCTTTAACTGTGGTCTCTGAAGCAATGCCTGAGCTGGATGGGAAGATTTACATGGGAGGTGAGCATTTGCTTCAATTCTTTGCTAAAAATTTATTTCAGCTCAATGAAATGCCATCTCAAGACCCCTCTTTTGGTCCCATGAGTTTTTTGTGTAGGTGGGATCTCACTTTGAGGCTACAATGCACCTGCCTTTTTCTCCGAGATGTGAAAGAATCTTTGTGTTCATTCTGCCCAGCTTTCATACTGCCCACTTCACTGATGAAGCATAGAGAGGAGGGAACCTGCCAGGAGAGGTTTCTCCATGTTTATCTTCTCTTCTGTTGTAGCTGGCCTTGAGTGACAGGAGATGAATACCTTCTCCTGGCTCAAAGAGGTCACTGCAGAACATCATATATGTTCTCCTTTGGGAAAAGGGAAGAGATTTTCTGTAAAGCTGCCTATATTACACCTACTTTGTAGAAAAAGAGGACTTTATGATGCTGCATTACCACCCCTTCAATAAAATTTAAAAATCTGCAAACTTCCTAATCCTTGCACAAGCATTTAGCCATGAGGTTTTTACTACTACTAATAGGAGTCTTTCAGCTAAATCTCTACATCTCTCTGTAATTACCTACACAAGAAGTAATGTTCTGTAATACCATTCAATCTCTATTTTCATGTCATGCCACAGTCTAATATTCCTCAGTCCATGGCAAATATGCCTTCAGAAAATAGCCTGAGATAGGACAAAATAGGATCCATGTTCAAGTGAGAAGCACTCAGTGAAACAGAATCCTGTCTAGTGACTTGATAAGCCAGACCATAAGGATATAAAAAGTGCAGGGATGGTTTGTGCCAAATACAGTCTCTAGTTGGAAGATTTGGTTCTAAAAACCCATGAGAAAAAGAACTGATTCTATTCACTGAATGGAAAAAAGAAAAGCCAAGATATTTGAAATAAAATAGAAACTATTTGAACTATACCCTTCACTTTATTTCCAATCAAGGTTACCACGGGATGGCTACAAAAACAAGCTCAAAACCACACAGAAAAGTGAAATGTTCAGCCAAAATCAGAGAAGAAGCTTATAGGAAAGAAAAGACACTGACTTGCAATCTTCCTTCAGTCTCACAGAGGTCTCTACATTGTAGGGGACATTACAGTGAGTTTCAAAAGCCCATCAGCCTAGAGAGCAGGTTTTTTAGTTCCAGGGTCTCCATAAACTTTCCTTGTTTCATATGGGATAAAAGAAGCAAGATGACATTTGTTCTAATATGATTGACTGAGGATTTCACTGGAGGTCTTTTGCAATTGACCTTCTGGGAGAAAAACAGAGAGATTTAAAACCACAGAGCTGGAAAGCTTTTTCTACCCATCGTCCACTTACACTGGACTGCCTATGAGTGGGTGAAACATAGGTAAAACAAATTAATAGTTCACAAGAAAGTTGTAAGTCAGAAAAGTTGCTTTTGCTGTACATTGAATGACCTACAAGAGGCAACCCATTCCCAGGAGATAGAGCAAGAGTCTCCACTTTGTACCAACTCATAGAACAGCAGACATGAAATTAGTGCAAAAAAACTAAACAATATTAAATTACAGGAAATGCTAATCAACAAACATCTGTGGAAAATGGATCTTTGCAAACTGATTTGATGATGAATTTGGTTGAGAACCATAAAAATTTCAAAACATGCAAGCTTGAATAAGATATTTGACTTATCTTCATAATATCCTGAGACTTTCTAAAGTTACAAGCAAAGGCATAGATGTCAAAATGTAATATTAAGCCCTAAAAAATGGGAAGCATTTCATAGACAATGTCGGTGGTACAAAATAACCAACTACATCACCTAATTTTTCAGATAAACAAAAAATGTGTTTTGAAATGGCTAAATAAAATGTCATACATATGAGCAAAATGCAGACCATACCTAGAGAATAAGCAGCCTCTCCAAGAGAAAAAATTACTATGAAGATTAGCTTGTTATTGGAACTGCATCCTGGGCATCTCACATTGCTATATTTTCTTTTACAGGGTTAAAAAAATCTCATTTACATATATTGTAACTTAAGAAGCAGAAGTTGAGCTTTTTTAGCATATCACAACTATTTAAATATTTGTCCAGTTCAGCTTTCTAAAATTAAGGAAATCTGTTGAAAAGTTATAGAGGTTTTCAAGAAAAGCCTGGAAAATGAAATAGAAAAACATATCTTCCAGTGCAAGGTTCAAGAGATGTTGTCTGCTTAATTTATCAAGGATAACTTAATCACAGTCTTTAAATACCTACATGGGAAACAGAAATTTCATAATAAGATGGCTCTTCAATAGAGCTAACAAAAATGTAATAATATCCAATAGTTTGAAATTGAACCTTGACAAAATTAGGCTCTAAATTAGGTGCATTTTTTTTACAAGTGATAGTACTAAGCCACTATAATAATGTACCAAAGACTTCCATAGATTCTTCAAGGAACTTTTCAATAACATTGCATTTTTAAAGGATTTGATGTATTTCAAATATTTTCTCAGAAAAATCCATCAGCTTTTTTTAGCAGGTCATCCTGTGTGATCAAACCAATCCCTCTGAGCTCTACAATTTGTAGAACTAATGATAAGGGCCCAAATATTTGTATATTTTAAAAATTAGTCTTTCAGGACTGCTGCAGATTGTACATGGACTCTGAATTCCAGTTAAGTTCAAACAGAACATTACAAGAGGTAGCTAAGAAGTAGCTGCCCAAATCATTTGACATACAACAAAATAGGAAAACAATGTAGGTTTTCGTTGTCTTAATGCCATATACTGAAAGCAGACAAACAAGTTGACTAAATGTTTCTTTATTGACAGCAAAGTCTAGTGTGGAAATTCAGCTGATGGATATCCTTGTGATTTTGCTCTGGCCTAGTGCCTACTATCAGATGTTTCTAACTAAGGAACTCTCTAAAATGATACAGGAGCCCCAGCTGTTAATAAAGAATTATTTTGAAGCATCAAGAGAATGATGTTATTTTGCCTAATGGTAGAACTTGTATTTCTACTGGTGAAACCAGATGATCTCCAAAATAGCACTTAGATGCTTAAAAACCAAAACTGGAGCAAATTCAGGCAATTAAGAGAGTGACCTCCAAAACCTCTCCACCTAACTGGTATCAAATTTGAGAGGCTGCTGATAACGCCACATTTTTTTCTAGAAAAAGTCATTAAGTTTGAGGAGTTCTGCTAGGTTCAAGAATGCTGCCATTCTCCGAGGTGGCACAGCAGCTAAGTAACTGTCCCCATCTTTAAGGCCATTTCAGTTCAAGAATCTTCTCTAAAGATTTTACTGTGACTTTATAGATGTGGCTTTAGTTACCTTGAAGCTGAGAATTCATCTCAGGTTACCCACCTCATATGCTCTAACAACAGGCTATTGTACAAAACACTATTTATTTTTCTTTAGAATTGAAAATGTCTGTCACTTATAACTGAAGGCCTGACCCGGTTACAAAATTACACTTTGTGCATCTGGCATGAGAATCCCAGACATACAGAAACTCCTTATTCTTGGACAAGGACACCATCTTGAGTAACCCTTTGTTTGTTATTTCATATTAGGGAGCTAATTAACATTTCCTGCTCACTCCTCACGTCCTCACCCAAATCAGATGTGCAGAATATCATGCATCCCAGAATTAAATACCCAGCTCCTCATTGGACACAAGAAACATCTGAATGTCATACCACTATGTCCCACTCAAACTCTACCACATCATATATGATGAGATAGGTCAGGGCATATCAAAGCAAGTTGGCCAGCAAGGGCTGCCTTGAGAGAGTGGGGAAGGAAAGAAAACACTCATTGGAATGTATCAAAGAACTGATCTACATTAAAAAAAAACCAAAAAAAAAAACCCAAAAAACCCCAAACAGAGTCCACACAAATAAACAAATAAGAAAAAACTCACACACCCTTTTTTCCTTTTTTTAGGTAAGTTTTTTTCAGGGTCATCTGTTCCCCATTCAATTCACCACATCAGGAGTGAGGGGGTTTAAGGACTAGCCTACTTACATGGTTACTGGAAGAGAAGAACTTAAAACTATCCTGTAAATGAAAGATGAAATTATCAGAAGTCTCCCCTACCTTCAGTTCTGTTTCAAAAAAATCTCCATCAGTTCAAAAGAATAATGGTAAAGCAACTTTTCCTAATCATGCCAAATCAAGAACAAGAGTCCAGCAACAACTACAGAAATCAAACAAATGTCATATTGATTTTTAAAAAATGGAAAACCTAGAGGAAATTAGGCAAAAAAGGAAGAGGATATAATTTCTAGGAATCATGCAAAATTGTAGAAAGTCTAATAAATCTAACCTAAGGCATTATTGAAGAAATAACAACTTTAAACTTACTATGAAGACAGGAAGAATTCACACCTGTGGTAAAAGGCAAGACTCAAGAACTCAAGAACAAAGTAAGCCATAAGTTTTCTTCATCTCCTGCTTCAGCAGTTCTAATTAGGAACTGCAGTTACAAGTAAGAATTGAGAGAAAAAAAAATGGAAAAGGTAATAATTTAATCAGTATAGTAAAAAAATTTCGTAAAAATTACACTGGAGGGGAGTCTGTCTTCTGGTCAGATCACTCACAGTGCAAGTATACACTATACTGTTGTTTTGGTAAAGGCACAGTGGAAACTTGGTGCAAGACCAAGATGAGAATTATTTTATATGGTCCTTTTCCAAGGAAAATCTGCAAAGTTTTATGCAGGAATTTCTCCTAAGAAGCATACAGATACTTCAAAAATATGTACATTATGTTTCAACTATGCACAATTGTTTTAAAGTTTTTTCTGAACAATTTTGTCTTTTCTTCATGTCATAAATCCCTACTTCATTGTAATTACATATATATAAAATATAACCATCAAGTAAAACATTTTCATATGAGCTACACAGTTTTTAACACTTTTACTTACTAGAAAATTAAAGTACTTTTATTCATAACAGCCCTTTTTCTTGATATAGACTTTGTTCCAGAACAGAAGATTTTTAAGGGGGTTTGGAATTTTTCATTAAATGGAAAATTTACATACCAATCAAAAGTAAGAGTTAATGATTTGCCATGCTTAGGTAATCTTGGGTGTGTCAGCTTACTGGGGATAAATGATCTATTTGGGTATTTGGTATTCTAATTTGCTGACATAATGTGTGCATATAATGTCTTTTTACCTCGAGTGGATGTGGTAAGAGCAAGGCAGGAATCACACAGTGGTAATTCTACTTGTTAAACTGCTGCAGAGGCACCACTGAGTATGCTGGGATCACAGGAGGCAGTGGAAGGGGGAGAAATCCAGCCCAGCCCTGAAGGACCTGATGCCCAGGAAGAGGGGTGGGAGCCAGGGCAGAGCTCCGTATGGGCTGATGCATGGATATCTTGGCAGGGCTGATTAATCCAGGCAGAATTAACGTGGCCACCCCATTTCTGATGTTTGAACCAGCTCTCTGTGGACAGCCCCGTTGCACTCAGTTCTCCTCAGATTTGTGTGAGCAGTCCAATAATGCCTAAAGCAGCATTGTTAAGAACTGTCATAACAGGTTTCTTCTGCATTTTTAAGAACAGATAGGGAGGCCCCTTTATGCTTTGTCGGTCTATTACTGAAAGTTGAAAAACTGCTTTGCACCTGGTATGAAAGTATCTGAAATGGTCTTGACTAGTACAAAAAATTTTGCTCTGCACCAAACAAGAAACCTATTATTTTTATAGTATACCACTTAATTTTACCTGAGGAGAACAGTATTTGAAAGTGGTTGAGATCCTGAAATACAGATAATGTCTTTCAGGATGTACAGCCCTCAAATTAGTCCTGGCAGAGAAGCATGCAATCTTAACTGTATGCAATACGCAGTGGATGAACAGCACGGCAATCAGGAGACGAGGCTGGCACACACAGCATCCTGCTTTGATGAAAATGTCTATTGCTGTGCTCTGTGCTAACTGCAATTTCCTAAAGACTGGAATTTTCATGCTAGATAGATCATTCTGCTAGAGTCCAGTTGGAAGGTTATAAAGTCCTGGGTTGCCAAGGCCACGTCATCATTCAATTGCTTTGCCATCTGCTAATATCTCTGTGCCTATGAGAAACCCAGGTGAATTCCTAAATATAGTAGTGATCTAACAACTTGTGGCCATGTTTCTACTATGAGAAAAGACTGAACCAGAACATTTTGCTAAAGAACATCATAACTGTGAATAAGTAAAAAAATAACAGTGATAACAATAACTGTGTGGCCCTATCTACAAAATAATCCAAATAAAATATGAAAATCTTGAAAACTATATCCCAGAATTATTTTTCCTGCTGGCCTGCAATAGAATGTGGCATTTTAATATTGTGGAATAGTGATATAGCTGTCTTAAAAAAGGGGAATGTAGACTGATATATATACTTGAAGGACTTGAACATTCAGGAAGAAAATAACTTTGATTCCTCTCACCAACCAAAGTAAGAGGAGAATCTGTCTGCTACTGGCTGTGAAAAGTGCAACTGGCTCACTTAATTACTTAAAAATAGTCAATCTGAAGCTGTAGAAATCAGTCTCCATTGACAGCACAACTGACTAATTGCCTCATAGCATTTGCCTCTTTTATGTTCAGAACCTTCCTTGGAATGGTGAGGATGCTCCCTGCATTCCCACCACCTGAGAACGGCTTCTTCAGCTCCCTGCAGAGCCCCTGTCCTTGTGGTCAGATACAGAGGGAGCCAAACATGGGAGAACTCCCCAAAGTGAGGGGACACAGTTCACTCTGGGAAGAGGGGCAATGACATAGAGCAGCAAGGCTGCCAGTTAAATCTCTGCCCCTGTCAGCAGTTCCATTAATCACTTTGAGCCCTTCCGGAAGCCTGATGAAGCCAATGGAAACCCTGTTCATGACTTCATGGTTGTTTGGACTGGTATCACTAAATCACTTTCATGTCCTAAGATCTCCTTGGAAGAGTTTTGATGCTGTTTTATCAGACTATCTGTTTCACTTTTTCTTGGAATAAGTTAGGTGTGCCTTTTGCTGTGTTCTGTAAGTTTCTGATATGAAATGTAATCCAGAATACTTATTTTTTTAGCAAAGGAAATAGGGTTATGACCCAACTCAAAACAGCTTCTGGGGCTTGTTTCTGGTTTTCTTTCTTTCTTTCTTTCTTTTTTTAATGTAATTTATAACATTTTAAAAGTTACTTTAAGTTTAATTCCCAAAATTACACTTACTTTCCTCTAAAAATTGCCATTATTCTTCAGTTATTCTTATATTGCAAAATTTTTCACTCAGTTTCTGGTTAGAAAAACTTTTCTGGAATGAAATGATCTTTCAGAACAGTGCACCTTTTTATGTTTCCAATATTAACTAACCACTCAGGGTGTGATCTTTTTGAAATCAGAGGATTTTCTATTATACAGGAGTGGAAATATTTAGCTTCTCTCTCCCCTCTCAGAAAACAAACCACATCCTGGAAAAAGAAATGTTTTACACAGAATTTATACATGATAAGAAATTCATTCCACAAGTGGAGTAAGACCTTTAAAAGACCTTTATCTACCTCACAGAATAAATCTGATATGCTTTACAAACCATTATGTGATCTCTTCCTCTCATTGCATGCAGATGCAACTCTCTCCTAAGTGCTAACACTGTAATTTCCATTCCAATGATGAAATTGGGTGTGGGTAGGGACAAGTTTATTCTAATGCACTGGTATATGATTACATACTGGATTGTAAAAATTTAACATTTAGTTAGCTTCTTCTAATAAGCTTTTCAAAGCATAATAAATCTGAGTATTTTAAAACATCTGTTTGCTCTGGGAGATCAGTCAGTAAGCTTGGGCATCCTGCTGGTGGGGCTGCTGAGACTGTTCAAAGAGCCTGGTTGATACTTGCAGTGCATATTACAAGAGAGCTATTCTTCACAAAACTTTTGATTTGCACAGCTTGCAAACGCAGGATCTTGAGATTGAGCTTTATCTGTGCAAACTGTTTCTCTAGAAGTTCTTCTGGAAATTTTGTCAACAAAGTGTATCAGAAATGTTTGAAAGGCAAGACTCTGTTAGCAATATAAGAGAAAAAAAAAATCACACAGCCTTTCTTTTCTGCTATGTCTGAACGGGGCTTCTGGCACTTCTGACTAAGGGGCATCTTGTCAGGTGCAGCAGGCTCAAAAGGGATGGACCTCAACACACAACTGATGTGCACCCCAGAGAACTTACACTGCAAAGCACTGGTCAGGGCAGATACCAGTTTCATTTATTTCACTCTTCGTTCTGCTTTGCAAATCCATCCGCTCTAAAGTGCCCTCTTGGTTTTTCACTCCAGTGTGGTGATGAAATGCAGTGTGATGCAGTACCCAGTATGGCAAACTTATTCCAGCAAAGAGATTCCATAACAAAATCTTTCAGCAGCCAACCACTCACTCTGTAAAGCCCCTCTGGAGCTGCCTGATGATACAAATCAGCTATAGCAGAGCAGGCATTGCTGGCCATGGAGTTTCTACCCAGAGCGCCTGCAGCATTTTTCCTCCCTGGCTCTGTCTAAGTACACAATGCAATGTGATGGAAACCAGTTTTGTGAACATAAGGAGGGAAACTTACAATTTTTTGGAGTTCATATGTGCATTCACACAAAGGAAAAAAATTAAACAGACAATTTCAATATTTTTTTTTCCCTAAAATTATGTGTATTGTCAGAAAATTTGACAAATAGCACATTTAATATCATGGACATAGTTCCCACAGCTAATTGTTCTGTATTTCTTGGTCAAAATCAGTACAGCAAATTTTGTTAAACCCATAAGGAAGAAAAATAAAGGATTTTGTCACATACTTGTATCATAAAACATTCTTTCTATGTGTTTTTAATGCATAAGGATGACATTTTGATGATTTCACTGAGCGCTTTGGGGCTACCTTTATTTCACCTTTATTTTAATTTATTTATTTTGGTGGTGTTTCTAAATGTTGTGTCAAAAACACCTTCATGTGACTTTTAGAAATTTTTGAGTTAAAGGACAATTAAATATTTCTGACACTGGACAGCAGTAATTAAGATACATAAAAGAGTTTGGGAAAGGTTTAGGTCACAGCACTGTGAAGATTAAATAACGCACTTATTTACCTAAAACTAAATTATTTTATTTTGCTAAAGGTACCAAGATAAAGCATGATGCAGGAAAAGGTGTGTTACCAGGGGACTGTGCTGGAGGTCTGGTAGAACCTAACTCCAATAACTTCTGCCCTGTGGCAGTGGCGGGAGTTTGAGTGGGTTTGGAGATGTCCTGAGTTCTACCAGGGCCAATCAAAAAACCCGGAAACCTGCAACTTTCTCTGCATTTCCTGAATTTTCACTATGTTCCAGAGCAAGTGAGAGATAGTGAAAGGTGGGGTTCAAAATGATAGTGGGAACAACACAAACTTTATCATTAGGATAACAGTGGAAACAGACTTACTGGATTTGCCCAGCAGAACTTGTGCAAACGCCTCCCAAAACAATTAGTGCAAGCTGCTTTTTATCTGGACTCAGTTGAAGCAGAGACAAGAAAAAATCAAATGGATACAAACTAAGCAAATCAATATTTCAGGATTTTCAAATATGTGTATCCTAAATCAGTTCCCCAATATCAAAGAAAACCACCCTTTTTCAGAGTCAATGGGATGTAGCAGATTGCTTTCCAAACTAGAGCGACTCTTGAGCTGTTTTCATGAATTTAAATCCCATTATAAATGTGGATGTTATGATTTTTCTTGCTGGTTTATATTGGTGCATAACTTGAATGTATATATTTGAGAAATTTCCTTTTCTCAAGGAAAGGAAACGAGCCTGTTGCTCTTCTCTTATATAAAGCAGATCAATAGCTACACTGAATAAAGCTTGTGTGAAAAGAGAATCAACCCTGATTTTCAACAATACTCATAGCTTTAGACACACTAGCTGCAGGAAATCTGCCTCTTTGACTCCTCAATTCTAGTCTGTAATACACTCTCTCTGATGGCATCATGACAATTTTCTGAAGTAGACCCCTGAGACCTTGGGTCATTAGGTTTACTTCACTTTGTATGGTTTGTCTCAAATGTGAATTCAGGTTCTTTCTCAGGTGTACCACCTACTCCTCCAGAGGAGCAGTGAGCTACCATGACAGCTGAATCACTTCCCACCCCAGTGAAGCTTACTGAAAAATGTTCCCCCGATGTGTGTCACCTATTTAAGCAGTCAGGGAATGTTGTGAGGAACAAGCTTTCTTAGATTATTTCTGTTTAGGAATAAAATGATAAAGCATTTTTTCCTTGTGCTATTTCCAATTGGAAATACCATAAGGAAGCATGTTTCTCATTATATTTCCTATTTGTCTAAGTGTATTCCCATGCCAAGGGAACAGCTGAATCAAAAGGCAGGCAATACCCCAGAGTTTTGATGCAAGCAAATGGCAAGTAAGAGCACATTACTAATCTCCTTTCTTTAACTTTTTTCTTTCCCCCTCAAAATTGTTGAAAAGTTTTGATGCAAAATGAAAACAGACTTATGGCTTCAGAAGCTTCCACAAAGCCTTACTCATCTTTTCTGACAACAATCTGCTAGCTAACTTATGTAAATATGAGTACTTTACGCTTTCTAACAGAATTCATTGAAATGGAAAGCCCAGACTCTGATTGAGGCTGGCGATAATTTGCCCTGTCCTCATGTGTTTGTTGTAAGACTCAGTATGGTGCTATGCTATTTCACTTTTTCTTTATTCTTGTCTTAATGAAAACTTTTTCCTTATGTAACCGGTACCCGTAGGGCAAAGGGCTTCTATCATGCACCAAAATATAGACTATTCTTCAAGCAACATTTTACCTGAGGGCAGGGAAGGGGAAGGGAGCATCTCTTTGCTCCCTGATGTTACCTGACATGATGCAGTCTGGGCTCCCTCCTCCTCTAGACTGGACTGACAATAGCAGGGGTAAACATCTCTACGGGAGAAGTGGTGATTCTGTATGTGGACAGTGCCAGCGTGTTCTTCTCGGCACCTGTGCCTCTTCAGGGTTACCTCATTGTCTGGCAGATGAAATTCCATCTGAACACACAGCCGTGAATGCAGGAAGCTGACATTGCATGCACTGTGGAAGCCTTAAAGGTTTTTTTGTTTTTTTTTTNTTATTTCTAACTAAAAATGTCAAACTTGCTGTTCTTTCCGAGTCTATCTATTTCTGGTTAGAGGGAGATACACCTTTTTCTCTCCAGGTAATTTCTGGATCAACTTCAAAAATCAAAGAAAAACACTTCCATTGCCACAGAAAGGAGATTTTGAGTTCTGCATAATCAGAATTTATTTTGGGGACTGGAGGTGGGCACAGGGGGGAAGAATGTTTTGCTTTATGAAGGTCATTAAATTATTTCTATGTCAATGAATTTTAATTTTATGTCTTTAATACTAAAGATGTTTGTTGGTTGTAAAGGGCTATTTTCCATTTTCTCTTTCTCACATTTCCTAGTGATGAAAAGAATAAGGTTGTTAAATAAGTGTAATGAAAAGTTCTTAGCCACATTTTATTTTCAGTAGTTAGATAGTAATAGTTTTTTGTTACCAAGATGACTTTGTTACCAAGATGACAGTATTTTAAAATTGAAAACATTTTCCTGTATGAAGATGGTGCTTTAAAAAAACAGTTTTACAAAACAATGAGTACCTACCAAAAGGGGAAACTGAGGCAGAAGGCAATATAGGATTTGTAATTAATTCATCTCAATGACAAAATCTTAAATTCTTTGTGACTTAATCAGGGTTCAGACATGAATTTATTACAGAGAAACCAACAGGTACCAGATTTCTCTGTAGTCTTCTTTGAGTAATTTTTTTAATTAAAAAGGAGTATGAAAATACTGAATGATAAAATGCCAGGAATAATTATGATCACAATAACAGTGTATGCAATTTTTACAATAGTAGAGCTCTGAATACGTTGTCTCTTTTAGGTATTTTTGTGGTTAAAAATAATATGTGTACCAATAATCCTTTTATTACATTTTAAGATTCTGGGGTGAGAAAAAAACCAAAGGAAAAAGCAAAAGTAACTTGTCACTTAGTAATTCATGTGGAAAGAGACCTAGCCTACAAGAGGACATTATTGTCAGCTGAATGAAAACGATTAAATTGATAAGAAAGAATAGTGGTCTGCTTCCTTCATTGTCTTGGAAAATACATTTGTTAGGCAGCTTTCCAACACAGGAAAGAGAATAAGACACCTCCTAGGACAGAAAGATTAGTAGTTGGAATAGCAGTCTTTCATGATAAACAAACCACATCTTTTTACCCTTTTAGGATTTGAGAATTGCTCTCCAATTATACTTCCCTTTTATCGAGATGTGAACATGCCTGCAATGGTAACTTAAAGAAGGCCTAAACTTTAACATGAGGCTTTTAATTTAGTTGCTTTAATATCTGTTAACCACACTCGTGTTTTAGTGGGAGATGCTTAGCTCTCACTCGGTGACAAATGTGCTTTCTTAGGAAGCCTCATATTTCTGTGAGGAGTTATTGGTAACATTCTGCTTCATATAAAAACATGATATGAGCAGCTACTGCTGAGGATATGACTTTAAATTAATTGGCTAAAGGAGATGAGTTCAATTCTTTGATCAAAGACTCTAAGCATCATCTACTCAATGGGCTTTCAAATGCATAAGGGATAGCAGTTTATGAAAAGCAGTTTTCCATCCAGACCTTAGTATAAAAGAAACCCTTGGTTAACAGAAATTATATACAGGGAGAAAGGATCACAATTAAACAAGCCATTGTTTCTTCAAAGAAATTGTTTAATGGAAAAGGCCATTATCAGTTAAATAACTTTGTGATAATATGACAGTGGGTCGTATATCACAGACTTTTCTCCAGTTTAAAAGCTTGAACAAAAGCCAGATCTTTCTATTGATTGTAATGGGCTTCAAATAAGGTCTCATATATTGAAACAATGCATTTTATATAATTAACCATCTCCAGATAATTCTTTAATTACAGGCAATGCATATATCTGTACCCAATACTGACCTTACTTCTAGCAGAAATTACTCAGGTATATCTGTTATTGTTTCTCCTACCTCTTGTGGGGCTCAACACCTTCATGAGGGCCTCCAAAGGCCTGTTAGTTAGTTATGGAATTGATAACGAGTAAAAAAAAAAGTACAGTATCAGTTTATTTCAAATTCATAAAAGCAACTAATATCTCATACATTTCCTTGTAGTTGCATGAAACAGTAGTACAATTATGTTTTCTAAGCAATTAAAATGGACAAAATGATGTTTTCTATTGATGCCTTAGGTTTTAACTTTCATATTTTTCAAATCCTGTATTGCCTAGTGTTGTAACTCTGTAGCCTTGTAGCCTGCCAACTTCTGTTCTCTCTCATGCTAGTTAGACATAACAAAGCCTCTCCAAGCCTGCTCTCCAAGGACACCCAGACTGTCCTAGGCCCAAAAATGTGTAAACCAACATCTTAGAAGGGGGGTAATCTTGAGGCAATTACATCATTAACTGAAGCTTTAATTGGAGAATTAATCCTGCTATGCAAATGAACAAAACATATAGAAGTGTGAAGAATCCGTGACTCGGGGTCCATGTTGGGTGTTGCCTTTGGCCTGGCCAGGGTGTACCTTTGAAGGTCCTTCAAATAAATACCTACTTTTATTCCCTTATTCCTATCTAGTCTCTGTTTTTTAGGTGGCCTCCTCAGGCATCACTATAGAAGAACATATCTACTTACACTGGTATCCTTCTTCCACATTCTTTATGCCATTGTGGAAAAAAATTATTATCAAACATATTTCAAAGAATTCCTATAAACAATGAGGTTTCTGCCCCATATATTTTGTATTTCTACAATAAACCAAGCCTAAGTGGTGATGAAATCAAAATAGTTATAATCACTTGCTTGGTGTGTGAGACAATATTAATAGGAGTGTTTACCAGTAGAAGTCCGCTAGTAGGAACAACAGAAATCTTTTCAGAAAAACAAAAAAATGGCATAACAACTTTCTTTTTCAGAAAGCTAACCAAATCCAGAGAGTATGATCTTCCTGATGAACGTCTTGGCCAAAATTCCTTTCTCTTGGTAATTTAAGGATGCTTTGTATAGCATAAATCAGCACAAAATTAGGCCTGTTGGAGTTCACCCAGTTAATTAAGTTTAAACATGATGACCAATGTCTAGTGTATATCTCTGCATGCTACTATGCACCTAGGTAACTTTATTTATTCAGTATGACTGAAACAATTAGGAATAAATTGGTCAAGAACACATTTGAACTAGAGATCAGAACCTTTCTCTTTACCAAAGACATGAATCATCTATGAAGATGATTAGGGAACAGGAGCATCTCACTTATGGGGAAAGGCTGAGGGAGATGGGCCTTTTCAGCATCAAGAAAAGAACATGGAGAGCAGATCTCATCAATACACACAAATATCTGCAAGGTGGATGTCAAGAGAACAGGCCAGTCCCTTATTGGTGGAGCCCAGCAACAGGACAAGTGGCAATACTCACAAACTGAAACACTGGAAGTTCCATCTGAATGTGAGGAAAAACTCCTTTGAAGGAGACAGAAGAGTGGAAGAGACTGCTCAGAGTGTTTGTGAAGTTTCCTTCTCTGGAAATATTCAAAACATACCTGAATATGATCCTGTGCAATTGTTCTAGGTGAACCTGCTTTAGAAGGGGATTTGACTACATGATCTCCACAGGCGCCTTTCAACCTCAAACATTCCATGATTTTCTGAATTTTAGAAGGAGCCACAAGGGCAGGAAATCGTAGGGATTTCTCAGTTTCATACAACTGTTGAAGGAATTACTAGACCTGGCTGTGTGTGACAGCAGTGCAATAGATTTAGGGCTCCAGGCACTTTTCCTTGCTGGGTTAGCAGTGTCAGTGTGAAGCACCCACACCCTGAGCTGTGCACTTGGTCCATCTTCCCAGCAGTGACAGATGTCTGCTCCACACCACCGCCCACTGCATTTGCTCATAGGACTTTGCATATATGTCTGCATTAATCCTCTGGGAAAGAACCAAGGTGCTTGTTCTGTCACGCTAATTAGAGAGTGATCTTCAACTGACTCCAGGTGAGCACAACTAGAGGTCCTTCAAATCCTGTGGTACAAGGAAAAGCTCCAGGTGATGGATAGCCTATTGCAGTGGAAATGGTCTATGTATCTTCTCCCCTATGCAAGTAAATTTGGTGTTGCTGTAGTATCAAATGTGGACCAATAGAATATAGTATGTCAATATGCCAAAAATTATCCTGCGAGCTGCAGGAGTAATGTTCTGGTGACATGGGCCATCCCAGCAGTTTTGTTCCTGGTTGCTGCTGAAATTCAAGCTTGTCAAAGCTGACCAAGTTCCTCCCCCTGGCTGTCTCTGTGGTGCAACCCACAGCATGACCAGGGCCTGCAAGGGCTGTCAGCAGCCCCTGGGACCCCAGTAACCCCTCACATCTGCCTGTAGCTCTTTCACGCTCAGTCTATGGCTCTAGTGCTTCAGATTTGTTTCATACGCTGCAATAAAAATTTAAAAAATTAATTTGAGTGAATTTTATAGATATTCTTAATAAGAATATAAGGATTTGTAGTCCTCTGAAGCTGTAAGTGACCCTGTTCTTTGTGGTGGAGTTTCCTTGACTTAATTTTAGAGATATAAGGGGCTGATATCTGTGTCTGAATAAGGGATCTCAGGATTTATTTATAGCTAATGGAGAGGAATGGGCACTTTTAGAGTACAGTTCATCTGACCTGTTTTACACACTTCTGTGAAACCTATCCTGAGTGTTGCACATACATGAACTAAAAAGAACAGGGTTTTAAATATTGAGATTGTCACTGCTTCTTCCGGAGAGAGCACACGGGGCATTGCAACAGATACCTGGCTCATGGTGCATCCTTTATTAATGACTTGTTGGATGGGATGCCAGGCACAACATTTTGCATGCAATTATTTGCTTGTTAAGCTCAAGGCAAATCAGAGGCTTTTGTTTGCTTTCCACTTTTTTCCCCAGAAAGTCTTTTCTTTTAAACCTGTTTGGAGAATGGAAAGCCTACACAAAGAAAGTGATCCAGAATCTACACTTTTGGTAGTAGACTAGCAGCATCTTTTGCAAGTTAGTTTTTGAGTAAATGGAGACACATTAAAGTTAAGGGTTAATCTTCAAAAGGCGCTGCTGGAACACCAAATTCTGAATATTGAACAACAGGTAGTTCAAGACGCACAGTCAAAAATGGAAGCAATCTGACTTGGAAATAGCTTTTTGAAATGTGTTTAACTTCTATATCCCTCAATTTTATTTTTCTTTAATGTATAGAATAATACTCACCTCCCATGGAGTAAATTATATGCTTGCCAACACACAATAGGTCAGTGGCAAAGATGGGGATAAAATCCTGGACTGCCAATTTGTGCTTTAAACAGTAGCTGCACTCTCTTTCTTTTCTAACATCAAGCTTTGGCTTTAACCATTGTTACTTTGGGATTTACTGTAGTTTTTCTCTACCATTAAAGAGCAGATTATTTCAAAAGTACCTTTTATTCAAACTAAATTGACTTTTAAAAGGAACTTAAGCTAGCTCATATGTTTTGTTTCCTTTTGCTTCTGTCTTTCACACTTGTCTCAACACACGTCTAGCCATCCTGATTTGAAGGCAGCAGATACAGGTCTCTTGGCTTCTGTAAAGATACTCATTTATATAGAAATACTATTTGGATAGGAGAACACCTAGCTCTGTGTTAAGTTGTAGCTTAAGTGTGTATCCTTTTCAACAGATTTTGTAGACATACTATGGCATGGTTTGTTGATGGGGACATAAGAAAGGATTCTGTATTAAATTTCATTGCCAACTCTGTTACTAATGTGACAGGAGACCTTGGGCAATCCCCATGAGTTCTCTTGCTAGTCTTTCAGTATTTTTTCTACCTTGTATATTAAGCGTGTAATTCTGCAGAAATATATACCCACAATTAATTTATTCATTGAAGCAATGCTGTTTTTAAAGTTTACAGTTTGAACAGGTACTTTTTTAGGGCATAGATGGGTTCTTCATAAGGGTTTATATGGAGTATAGAGCAGTAGGAGCCTAACCTTGGCAGGAGAATTTACACATTGTCGTCATCCTGATACTAAACAATTATCAACAAGCATAAATTGCTATAAACTGGATAGAATTACACTGGTTTTCTCTTATATACCAAACCGGACATCTTATTCTGTAGTAAGGCATGTCATCTCAAAGTTTCCATATTAGTTGCATTTATCCATATTTGCACTGCTGAAAATGATGCAAGCTCCTAAATATCCTTGCTGGGTTTTTTAAATTTCAGCATTCCCATTGAACCCTTTCATCTTCCATTTTTTCTTTTGCAAAATATGTTTTGTCCTGCCTCTATGGCAGTGCCTCTTTTGTAGATGTACAGGTGTTACATCGCCTCTTATGTAGACTTATACTGCTACTATCAACGGAGAACTTAAGCAAGAATGTTTTGTCATGATAAAAAAAAAGTATATGTCTCCTGCATATTGTGCAAGGTATAATCCCCTTCCAGTGTAAATTCCTGCCAGTGTAAATTCTGACCGTCATCAAGAATTTTTTCAAGGCCTGATTCTAGGAATAAGCAAGTATGCAGTTACTCATGGCAGCAAAGTGGTTGTGCTACAAAAAGAACTAAAGCTCTGTTGTCTTCTTTGCTTAACTGTGAAGCCCCTCTGGCTGTCACCTTCATGGGCAATGGGATCTGAGAGATGACAAATGCTCACACTGAGTAGTCTCTTCCAGGGCCAGATGCTGCTTTTCCTGCCTTTTCTGTTCCTTCTGCAGGCATGTGAGAAACACAGGGAGCTCTCTGGATGTGTCCTGGTGTTACATCTTAGCTGTGTCCTACTGTACCAAGTTCAAACTGCGTGGTCCCAGCTCAGCCTAAGTCCCAGGCATCCTAAGGACTAGCTTCAAAATTAAGATCATGTACTGAATAGAGAAGTTCTGAGATTAATGTTTGAAGGCAATTGGGATTTTTTTTGCTGCATAAGTTACATACTGACAATATATTGACCCTTCAACAAATAAAAATGACAAAAATAATAAAGAAGTGGCTCTATGAAAGCTTTTTTGGGGTGTTCAAGTGAACTTAAATATAGTGAAAATAAAAAGCTATTTAAAAGATCAGAGCTTTAAAAACTCTAGTAAAATCACATTAGATTACCCATTTTTTGATATATACAAGCATTATTTTAAATCTCAGTATATATAAAACCTCACTGATTAGTTCTAACTCTAAATTCCTGAATTGTATGGCTTATTAGTTTCTTTCCAGTATTAGTATTTTGGAAGTTATCTTACTTACCCTTCCACACATTT
The DNA here is from genome assembly GCA_013397915.1 of Daphoenositta chrysoptera. NCBI lineage: Eukaryota > Metazoa > Chordata > Aves > Passeriformes > Daphoenositta > Daphoenositta chrysoptera. The sequence continues at coordinate 981,570 of VZRO01004626.1, forward strand.
ATGCAGTGAGGACTGATGCTAATAAAAGTCGCATGTGCAGATTAGAACTCAGTTATCAAAAGAGTTCAATTTGAACATGAAATGCAGTGAGAGCAAATATGGGATACATTAGGGATTTTGAGACTTTGCAAAGAGTAAGAATATGGTATTGGGATTTTGTTAACTGATAGGCAAGGAAATCTAGCTATCATGAAGTGATGTCAGGATGATATTGCTGTGAACTGGGAACACAGTAGGATTTTCTTACAGGTTGTCAGAGGAGGGCGGGGGAAGGGCTGCTCCCTGTGGTATACATTCATTTATTGACTACAGTCACAGTTATTTGCTTCAGCCAGCATGATCTGAAATGCATGTGTAAAAGCATATAGGTATTGGAATTTTCAACTCAAATCAGAATCCTAATTAACTGTAAATCGTAAAGCCAGTAGCCCGAGGTATATTAAAATGAGAACTTTGTACATGAAAGGCTGCACATGCCCCAAAATCTAAGTATTTCCTACTTATAAACCACCAAATTCACTGCATCAGCTTCCATGACTGTAATTCTGCTCCTGAGGGATATACAAGTAGAGTTAACTGAAAACAAATATGAGTTTGCAACTCATAGAACAAGTCATTTTATGGAGACATTAAAAATCACTGACATAAGGAAAGACAACATAAAATATTTGTACTTAAGGTAAGAATATGACATTAAAGCCAGAAGTGAACTTAGTCCATTGTACTTCATCAAATGCCTCTTTAATCTCTAAATGTGTGTGATTATAAAGACATTAATTTCAAGGGGAAGACCACATCAGTAAAGCACCGCTGAAACACCTGGCACAATTGAATTTCACGCAGCACCAAATGTGAAGGCAAAGAGATGAAGTTACGAAACACATTGAACAGAACTGACACAGAGGACACCGTTTTCTCAGATACATAAAAGGTTCTGGTTATAAAGACCCAGCCCTGCTTTGGGCAACAGGGGTTATGTTGCCTTTAATAGGTACAAAATCAAGCTGTAAAGGGATATTTGGTCCATCCTTGGGTGTTCAGGAGCAAACAACAAAATAGAAGTTGCAGAGCCCTTGAGCCTGAGGACCCTCTGCTCTGTATCACTATTACTGTTTCATGGGGCCAAGTTTTCCTGTGATCTTGATTTTAATAACAGCTGGATCCTTCCCTTGTCACATGCTGAAGCCAGGGTTTGAACACAAGCTAAGGTGTTCCCTCAGCTACTCTATCACTATATTATGCATGTGTTCGTGTGTGTCTTTCCTAAGGGATGTAACTTTTTCAATTAATTGCTCAGGCTCAGCGAGCTCTATCTCTAGATTGTAAATTGTATTGAAAGCAGACTATGTCCTAAAATAATTTGAATATTGGTTAAAACACCTGTGTAACACCAATCCTCCTTTTTGGATTGGTATAACTGGAAAGAATTTACTACTTTCTCTGTTTTCCTCATGGAAGACAGAGTTCAACAGTAAAGAAAGTCTACTATGAAAATTGCAAAACATATTATTGGAAAAAGAAAAACCCCTACAGTAGGAATTAAAGTGGTGACAGGAAAAATGTCAGCAGTGGTTTAATGTTCATAAGTCAACCTTCAGTAATTCCCCACACTAAACAATTCTTGTCTAATAAATAATGGTTAAAAAAGAGGCAGAGAAAAGTAAAACTAATGCCGATTAAGGGAGATATGAACACTTGGGAGGATCTTGGGAGCACCTTGAAGTTAGATGCAGTAAAGATATTGCCAAAAGCAATACTAAATCTAATACTATCATAGAACATCTCAAGTTTGAAGGATCCATTGGAATCATAAAGTTCAATTCCTAAACACACTGTCATTCTGAATATTCCCATTGAAGAATGCTGGAGGACCCACTGTTGAAGTTGCAAAACTTCACCCAATTCATAGTGACTGTGCAGCTGGTGTTGCAATTTAAATCTGTTCCTCACTTTCAGAAAAGCCCACTGTCACCCATGAAAGGGGGAACAAATACCACCTACATATGCGCTAACTGAATGTGTTTATCTAAATCTGTCAACTACATCAGAAATCAAGTTGCTAAATGCTGTGTTTAAAAAATTTCTGTGGATTCGTGACATTCCTTAGAAGGCTTTAGATCCATAAAGCAATGAATAAATTATAAGAAGACATAATTATGGTATTTCCATCCCTGACAGATATAATTTTATTCCATAAGCACTGAAAAGAAAGCTGCTGTTTTTCTCAGACCAACACTCCTGGATCTAAAAAAAAAAAAAAAAATGGAAGGAACATGTCTTTGCTGAAAAATGACATATTTAGTAAATATTGTCCAGAGTAATTGTTCCTGTGGGATCCCAACAGAAACATGTTTCAGATACTGTAACTACTGTATATTCAGAGTGTATGAGCACTGTATATTCAGAGTAGATGATAATCTCTGTAATGTTTGTTATGAAGCTCCTTGTGGAGTCTCAAATGTAATTTTAATGGTATCCTGAAGAAAAAAAATAAAGAAGGTATAGCACTCAAATTGGATTCCAGAGATAAGGTTAGTTACTGAGGGTACAATTTACATCAACTGAATTTAGCTCCCTAACATGCATGTATCTAATTTAGGCTCTCTTTGCAGTCCATCAAGGGAAGAATGTACCTCCAAAGGGAGATCAATTCCACTCACTCTGACAATGGTTTTAGGACAGGATGAAGCCCCAATGACCGCAGAGGAAAAACAGATAATAAGATTAGCAACCTAAATTCCAGACAGGAAACACAGGGAAAGTGTGTTGGATCTGGACTGATAGTGCCTATTTGCACATGAAAACAGATGAATAGAATGTGAAGTTTCCAAACATCTCTAGGGATTTCCCCTCACATCTGCTGGAAATCACTAGGAGGTGGCTCCACGTTGAATGTTTCAGTCTGAGGCTTCGAATCATCCCTGTATCTCTCCTCAGCGAATCCTGTAGCATATATGTAAATCTTCAAGCTTAAATCCCATTAACATCAAAGGGATGTAAGCATGCACTTAAATGTTTTGCTGAACTGGTACCCTTGGCCCCACTCCAGCAAAACATGTAAGCGTGTGCTTAACTTTAAGAATGTTAACCCTGTTAACTTCTATAGAGTTGATTTTCTACAGTTTCCTGAAGTAAAACACAGATTTCAATGCTTTGCCAAGTCACTATCTTAATGAAGATGCAATGCCTGTATCTTATCAGCATTACAAGCCTCAGCTAAATTAGTCATACTTAGGCACAAAGGGTAGAGCTATGTATGCCGTGAGGAGAAGAAATCCATTAGAAATGCCTAACCAAATGGTAAATACTGAAAACTAAGTACCTAAAAAAAAATGGATTCCAAAATAATAGAAACCAAATTAAAGCCTTGGTTCATCCAGGACTCAAGCACTTGATATGCTTTAAGCACATTGCTGTTTATGCCTACATTTAGGCATGTGCTTAAGCACCATGATGATCTGGTCCATCAGTGTACACTTTCCCTTTAATGTGTTAGATAAAGTAAAATCCTCTGGCTTTTGTACATCACATTGCTTTGCCTAAGATATCAGACAAGCTGCTCTACTCTGATGCTTATATGTGCACAATAAATCCAGACATAAAAATCAATAGAAACATTTAAACCTGAGAGGTTGTAGAAGTGCCCCTTGGAAAAAGTCAAATGTTAAAAAAAACTGAATCTCACATAACTATGAGATTGCTGTAACAGGCAAAGAATTGTTCATGTGTATTCATACACTTTTCACAGGAAAAAGCTTTGCTAAAATAAGTGGTACACAATTTTTTAATATATATTTCTAGATTTTTCATATTTACACATTGCTATGCAAATGTAGTTTTATACGATTGTCTGCAGCATGCCACACAAGCAAGTTACTTTTTCTTCACGGATTTTGAATTTTATGGAAGTAGTGTGGTTCACTTAAAAATTAGGCAAGTATAATGCATTCAATACAAGATTAATGATGTATATATTTACAAAATCGTCACAGGGCTATGTTTTGTTTATGCATGACGGCACCCTGTTTGCTAAATATATCATAGGTTTATGTTACCGTAACGATGCATCCTTCCTCAGCTATTAATCTAAACTGCAGAGTACATGTATATTTAATAATCTTCAGAAAGTCTGTAAGACTTATTTACATTTTCTATCTTTCCTGCAGCTTTAAAGACCTTCTAATATTGGCCACCGATCCTACACCATCACAATGCTTTAATATATGCAAAAAAGATTAAACAACAGTATGAGATGAGTGAAATCAGGTCTCAAAATGCCAATAAGGATATTTTGCCCTTAAACAGATAGTCTAAACCAAAGCTATTTTTCATCTTTGACAGTGCAGTGGACTGAAGTCATCATATTTAAAATATTTGAAGAGGTGAATATCATATAGTGATGTGTAATGGCATTTCTTTCAGTAATCTGAACATCATACCATGAGAATACAGAAAAAAACCAGCAAAATGAGCAAATTGATCATAATAACAGTCCCTTATAAATAAATTCGGCGTTTATCTGAAAAATTAGTTAATAGAAACTTACAGTATGTAATGTTATTTTCCTCACTTGTAACATATGCTTAGAAACTGATAAATATTTAGTTTTCTTTCATCACAATAATTCACAACTCAGAAGAAAAACTGCAATTTCTTTAGTTATTTATTTTTCCATCCTTATGGCATGCTAGAGGAAACATCATTTGTAAAAAAATTATTTTATTATTAGCAGGCATCTGATGGTAAAAAAAATAGGGAAAAATATGGAAATTAATTTATAAAAACATCTGAAAGAAAAAAGCACAGACATTATAATATCGTCATTTAGAATCTGTGAAATGAAATGTATTTTTAAAGACAAAGCTAACGTCTCCCTTTGAAATCCTCATGTTAAAATCAAAAACACAACTTTAATGGAAGACAGACATAGGTACTGTATGAAGAATTACAGCTTAGAAAATTAATAAAAATAGTATCTAAAACAGTATTAGTAAGATATGAAGCTCATTCATTAATGGTCTCTGTGATAATATATCACTGAAAATGTTGCATGAAGGACAGTCTTTGATAGGATTATGTACAGTATAATAGCAAGATATTGAAATTAAAATTCACTGAGAAGATACATCTTGTGAACTGAAGGGTAAGAAGATAATAACGGTAACATTAATAATAATAAATAACAAGTATAAAATGATTCACATAAATAGAATTTCCATCAGCAACCATTATTGTAATTATGAGAATGATAAAGTAATAATCTACAGTAAATAGCTAATTTTTATTGATTCACTGTTTAATTTCTTTTTTTAAAGGGCTTTAGAATTGCTGTCAATAACAATAATGTGTACGTGGAGAAAAGTTATGTAGAGAATAAATGATAAAAACAGTATTGTGTAATCTGTTTCTAAAGAATCTTTTGGAGATATTTATGTTGTTTGGTGCATGAAAAGAAAAATTCTTAAAAGAATTTCTCCACCTATTTCCTGAGTTCTGTTGGATTTCTTCAGCAGATGGTGGTTATTAGGGCTCCAGAGGCATATTGGGAAAATTTAGAAAGTTCAGCACCTGGCTTTTTCATCAAGCCACTCTGGGAGATGCCATCAATGGCAGCTACAAAGAAAAACAGGCCATAAGCTGTCTGATTCTACAGCAGCCACCAGCAAAATTAGCACAAAAGGCAACCAAAAGGTCAAGGCAGAGGACGAATAGGAAAAATTCTAAGGAGCCAACTGTAGTGCCAAGCAAATATATTCTAGAATTTAGCATACATACACCAAAAAAACATTCTGCGTGGCAGCAAGGTCTGGGTCAAATGTTAGAACAGGCAAAAGAAAGAGAGGACCTTATGTGAGGAATTGAAGTGATGGTCATATAATGCCACTGAATGTAGGGTCCAATTTCAACTGTTTTTGAATTCATAGAAGAATAGGGAATAGCTTGTGCTATGCCTTAAAAAAAAGCCAAATAACCTAGTCCCAAGAGAAAGACTACATTTTAATTCATAAAGATTTTCTCTTTACTTTTTTAATATATTCATCATCATAGCAATGTCTTTTGGTAATTAATAATGCAGATGGCCTTTGATCAACCACATATGAGTATTTTTATAGTCTGTTTTCTTTCAAATGAAGAGGGATATTGGATAATATTAACCGTCATTATACACTATGATTTTCCTTTTGCCTTGCAAGTTACTGTCTGAGTTTTGTGGGCCACTGGTCGAAAAACTATTTCATATAGATGAGTAAATTCATGTTATAAGAGGGTTCTTCTTGTAAGCAGCCATCTGTCTCAAACTACATATATTGTAATACTAAACAAGATTGTTTTCAGTGTGTAATGCAGAACATATTTCAGATTTTTCCCTTTCCCTTAAGGGGAAGAAGTAATAGGGGAAAAAAAAAAAAAGGAAGAAATGCCAGGTTGACTATGGGAAAATAGCAGAAACCCAGTGTGGGTCTCTCTCCCTCTGACAGTTTAAATTCATGTCCTTCTCATAATGGCACGTGGCCATACCAACATAAAGAGAGCCAACAATGACTGTTGCACTCCAGATATTTGATGTCCTAATGAGCTATGTTATGCCTCCGTGGTGGTGGACTCAAAAATGGGAGGCCTGGCTAAAAATCTGGCCCTCATATTGTCATTATGTCAGTAAGACAGGAAATATATAAAAGGTTCCTACTTAAGTGAGAGAAACTGGCAATAATTTGAACTGTTTGATACAGTCATAAGTGCAGAAAAAGGACACCTAACCTTGAGGGCAGATGTCAATGCTATGATATACATGTGGTAAAAAGCAAACCTTATTGGCATGAAAAAAACAACAAGAAATATGTAGTAGTATTTTTTTTTCTTTTTTTGTGGCGAGCTGATATTCTCTCCCTGTACCCATTTCCAGGAGGGGACAGTAGACACATGATGCCGAGTCCTGGGAGAATACAGAGGGGATTTTATGTGCAGAGAGAGAGAAAAGATCTGTTTTACAAAGTTAAGAAGGGAAATGGGTATCTGGGATAAATGTTGTGTGTGTCTGTATATATATATCTATCTCTACCTGTACATATATATATATATATATATGTCTGTATGTCTGTATGTAAACAAGGAAATATCAGAATGTCTCTATATCTGTGATATAGTAGTAGTAATAGGGGAACTTTGTGAAATTATTGAAATTATCAAGTTATATCATTAAAAGCAATAAATAAAATTTCAGTTTTCAAAAAATGATCCATAGAAATCCTGAGGTATTTTTGGAGATGTACAGGATCAGATTACTCAGGTGAATTACAAAAAAACACCACAGTAGCATTGTAATGGATGAAACATTACAAAGAGCAGAAAATTCCATGTATGACTTTCAATGCAAAAACCAGCTGCTGTTGAGACAGAAAATTCCCTTTGGGGCTTCACGTTCATTCATCCTAGCACTGTCTGTTAGGAGCTTCTTGAACCTCCCTCTGAAACAAGCAGTAATAGCCCCTCCCGGAAATTGGATCCCAAAAAACCATGACTATTTTTCTTAGCTATTATTAATAGAACTAATATTATTCATGGAATGGTTTGGGTTGGAAGGGTTCTTAAAAATCATCTAATTCCAACCCCCCTGCCAAAGACAGCGACACCTTTCACTAGACCAGGTTTTTCAGAACCCCATCCAAGCTGGCCTTGGACACTGCCAGGGATGGGGCAGCCACAGCCTCCCCGGGCCACCTGCCCCAGGGCCTCACCAGCCTCACAGAAAGGAACTTCTTCCCAATATCTCACCTACCCTTTAAAGCACTCTCTCTTCTCCTGTCATTACATGCCCTTGTAAAACGTCCCTCTCCAGCTCTCTTGGAGGACCCCTTTTGGTGCTGGAATGCTGCTCTGAGCTCTCCATGGAGCCTTCTCTTCCCCAGGCTGAACAACCCCAATTCTCTCAGCCTGTCCTCATAGCAGAGGTGCTCCAGCCCTTCTGAGCATCTTTGTGGCCATCCTTAGGACTCAGTCCAACATGTTCATGTATTAATATTTGCTTTGATTTCCCACAAACTTAAAAGAGAATAATTTGACTCCAGATCCTATTAGCCAGCTTCCTTTTAAAAATTTTATTTTAATTTTTTAATCTGCTTTGTGGACATTTTCCTGAAGTAAGGAACATGGGACTATGGCCTTTGTAAATATCTCTGCCAGGTGACAGTGATTGTTCTGATAATTATTCATTATTCAAGACTATAAGAATAATTGCTGTTTTCAAATATCCTGTAAATCATAAATGCCTATATGAAGGCTTTCCCTAGGCAAGCTTGAGAATGTTGTTTCCAAATGGAGAATTTTGATAAATTTGTTTCTTGCTGTCCTGAATTCAATTATCTTAAGAAGTACAAGGGTGGTGATTCTTTATTCGAGTGGATTTTACCTTATTTTCAGGTAGGGCACTCACTTATGAAGTGGGTGGGAGTCCAAGGACTGGGAGTCTGTTGCATCCAAGAGCTAATGGATGGAAAAAAATTAAGTGTGAATAAGTATGCAAGATTATACACACTGTAAATGGGGCATGCAATTTTAAAATAAAAAAACCCTAAAATTCTGCTGTTCACAGGCTATTGTTAATTAGATCATTTAAATCTATTAAAAAATAACTACTGAATTCAATCTGTTCCCTTTTCTATGCTTTATTTCTGTTGATGATTTCTTGTAAAAGTACAATGATCTCAGTTATATGATTGCTCTACCCTTTAGTCTCGATGCATTGTGTAAAATATAATGCAGTACAGATGTCAACCTAAGAACTAAATAGCTTATATTTCTAAAGAACCATGAAAAATATTAACACTATAGAAACAATGGTTCAGTAATTACTTTTTGCTGTGAAGTGAGGTTAGGCATTTATCCTTATAGATCCCTAATACACTTAAAGTCAGCACTGCCCCTGTGGTCCTTTTACCTTTGTTGATAAATGTATTGTACAGGATACCTTGTATGACCACTACAGTATTTGAGGTCATGCTAGGCTGTTAGCACAAATGGTGTGAACAATAGTTTATATGCCACTTAACTCCTTGGGAGAAACAGTTAACCTTGCCAGAGAGGACAGATCAGTCATGTATAGTTATTAAAGTCTAGAAGGTTTTGTTATGCTCTGAAATACTTTTATAGAACTACAATACTCTGGTACGAGCTTTTCCAAGTAGGGAAGCAACAAAGTCAAGAATTATCTTTGCCACCTTTGAAAAGGATATTCAAAGTTTTCTAAAAAAAATATTTCACCAGACCTACTTTTGAAGCCCACACACAAATTTTGATATATTTAATCACTAGAATTCCTTAACAAGGCTAACCAGGTAGCAGTATATTAAGTCACTGCCTTAAAACAAACTAAGTTTACAAAACTTAATTGTGAATTTGATCGCCTTGAACTGGACAGTCAACAAAAAATACCCCTAGATCTTCTTGATTACAGTTTTCCAAATAATGATGAAACATCATAAATGACACAGATGAGCATAAAAATTGAATTTTATTTAACTAGCAATTAACTACGAAAACACCTTCCAAGCAAATATCCTTTTTCAGAATTTCTCATGAATAGAAATGGCAGAGTGAACAAAGACTAAAACACAGTAGGAGATTACTGAGGATTTATCAGGTATTCTACATACAGATGGCAATGACACTGCTGTTAACACAGATAACAGTTTCATGACATAATGTGCTGCTTCTACATTGTTGTTTATTCCAGTGGATTGCTTGTCAGATCCAACCAATTTTTGGCATTTTTAGAAAACACGAAGCTGAAGGCAGTCTCATCTATTTCCGGTTCAAGCACAGAAGCCTGTCAGCCCCTGTACCCGCATGTGTGTTTGTACACATCCAAACATCATTAACCACCTCTGAATCTTTACATTTTAAGGGTCAATTCAGAATCTTAGTGCAGCTGGCTTAGTCTGGCATGTATTTTTAATTCAGCACACTCAGACTAGTCACTTCCTCCCCTCAAGTTCTGGTTTAGCAACCCCTATATGCAGATGAACAGGTGCTACCCCAGGCAGGGTTGGAGGTTACGGAGGAGTGGCCTCCTCCTTTTGCCAACCAATCTGCCACATGCCACATGCCACATCCATGCTGCACTGCTTCCAACCCTTCTTCCCAGGGTGGATCTCTCTCTGATGCTGCTTGGATTGCTGATACCCAGCTGAACACTGAGGTGGCAAAGACTCACTCAGCCTTGTGGAAGCTCTTTCCACTGGCACGCTGATGTCCTGTTCAAGCATGGGAACTCTCAGCATGACACCAGCTTTCATGTCTCTGAGCAGGAAACTCTACCATGTTCCAGGCTAGATGGGAGCAAATATATTCCAGAATGAGCATTTAGGGGGAAAAAAACCACTTCTAGGTGTGGCTTCCAACCCTCGTCTCCAGGGGTAGATTTAATGGTCCATGTACATACCTTCCTACCAAGAACTATTATCTCATTAAGTAAGAATATTTACTGTGTCTTCAAAAGAAGGACATGGAGAGCAGCAAGAACAGGAAAAAATCAGATTGCTACCACTGCCTTTTAAAATCTCCTAACTAGGAAAATTAAACCATGTCTCTTTATTTATTTATTGCACTTGTAAAAAGATTAATGGGGATGTGATTCCTTCAGGCTTTTACATATAACCCCATCACACAAAGAACAAAATTACACAGTGCAGCAAATGAACTAAATTAGCTACATTTATTTAAATAACTGCTATGGAGGAAACAATAAATCAACAAGAATCCTCACAAAAATGTGTTTACAAAGTGTCTTCTAATTTGTTTTAGCTAGGACACAGACTTCTAGCTCTTAGCTAAGCTTACTTCTAACAGTTTATTATCATATCAACTGTTAATGAGTGTTTGCTATAGAAAAGCATTTCTAGCAAAAAGAAAAGACTAAGTGTAACTTCTGCCATACTGTCCTTTAAGATATGGCTGCCAACTCTACAAGAAATAGATTTTCCTAAAAAAAAAAATTTGTTAAAGGCTTCTAATAACTTGGGAGACAACCAAAATTAACTGACAGCACTTTGTTAAATCAAAAAAAGTGATTACTTGAATGGTCATAATCATGCAATTATCTCATCTTCACTGTTTTTGAAGACTGTATCTATATCTACTCCTATATCGGGAGTGAGTAGGGGGAGCTCTAATGCTGAACCTGTGATGTATTCATAAATCAGTACTTTCAGAGCCTGTCATGGGCTCCATAATGAGGGTCATTATTCAGGCAGAGTGTCAAAACTACTATCAAAGGACCTTCTCAGAATCACAATCATTCTGTTTCTTGTTAAATAAGCAATGTAGTACACAAAAATGGCAAACAAGAAGCAGGTCAATTTGATACAGTATGAGGGCACAGAGACCTCTAGAGTAATTTACCCTGTGGGAATTCTGATGGTTTGTGAGATAAATTATATACACCCTCAGAAATGATTAATGGTAATAAAATCCCAGGAATATTTTCAGAAAAAAAAGTCCATATGTACATATGGCAACTTCAGTAACAAAGAAGACATTTTCTAAAGCGGAACACTTAAAGAAAATTATTATTAGAACTGCAAGTAGCTCTCGGGAAAGCTACTAAATCTTATTACAAAGTTGGCAGCATTCTGTGGAAATGCTTTATTTCTATTTGCTGAAAGACTTTTTTTTTAAAAAAACCCAAACCTAGAGCTTTTCTGAATTAAAAAGAAAGGAGATAAAGTTGGGGGGGAAAAAAAGGAAAGACAAACTGTAAGAAATAGATTTACTGAGACAGGCTATTTTTGACTTAATTTTATTATAAGCAATATGAGATACAAAAGGAGTTATTAACAGTATATCATCTGGACATTTGACCACAATGGCAATAAATGCAAATTATTGCTAAGTGATTAAAGGCTGTATTCAAATCACATCGCATAGGTGCCTAAATTAGGTTTTGGCATGACTTCCCTCCTTTCACTTTAGGGAACAAGAATATAATAGCCCTACATGCGAAGTAGTCTGAATTGCTCATTCTCACTTGAACTAAAACATTACATTAGTAATGGGTAAATTAGGCACCAGTGAAGGCAGTCTGAATTCTGTCTCAAGATGACTTCTAGATACAGTGGCCAATCATTTGGGGATTAATAATCAACCTCTTCTGACACCAGCAAAGTGTCTCAGAAGACTAGTCTTAATCAAAGCTCTTTATTTTTCCTTGTCTATGACGTAACTGTGTTGAGTTTATGTATGATATCTTTTTATAATATACACACACATATATATATTGTACATATGGATATACATATGTACGTATGTAATTCCACAGGTATGATCACACACAGTGTAAGTCTGAAAGAGTAAAATATTGCAGGGCAGAAAATTCACTACAGTCTCTTAATGTAGCTCTTCTTATTTGACTGGTCTGAGGCTTCTCCTAAGACTTTGTCTAAGAAACAGTAAAGTAGACCTGACAAGAATTTAGTGTGGTCCATGAAATTATACAGTCACAGTCTTCAGAGAGGATGTCAAGAGGTGCATTTGTAAGTGCAGATTCTGATACCATTTGAATACTTCTTGTGGCACAGACTTTCTCATGTGCTCACACACAGCACTGCTGACTTCAACAGGGCTTTTCTGCAAGTGTGGTTTCCAGAGAAATGCCACAATTGCCCTTAATACCAATTGCAGTCTGAGACTTCCAAGTGCTTTTCAAGGCACTGAAAGCTTTTGAAACTCTGGTTGCCCTATTACTATTTTCCAATTTCAAACTCTTTTGTTAAATATTTACAATGCAGTCTTGTAGATGTTTGTATCCACATGCAACTTATATGGCATAAGTATGATAAAGACTGATAACATGTTTTGAACCTCCTTCAAAGCAATAAATAAACTGTGGGTCAGATATAAGTTGGCTTCTCTGCTTCTCTTCTCATATTACCCTCATTAAACAGCAAGGTGAGAAGTAGATTAAAAACCAGTCCACCTAAGTGCTTCATAAATCCTTCAGCTTCACTTTACCACACTGAATTTTGTCTGACAACAAACCCTACCTTGTCTAGACTTATTGTTTAAGTAAATTTGTATCTGTGGAATAATCAAAAGCAAACCAATTATATTCAGGCATCTTTTTTATCCATCTGTTTGGATATAACTGTCTATTTAATAGTGTTTGCATATGAAGCGATGTTCTATTGTATGCATAGGTACTCAATTATTTAGATTATACATTTGAATAAACTGTGCAGTTAAAGGAGTACCCTTGTAATGCAGGACAATTACATTTTTCTAGCACAGTTTACACGTTATTAAACTAATATCAATTTGGACAACACAGCTGGATATAGGATTCTACCCTTCACCTATCAAAGTTCTTTTCTTTAAGGGTACATTTTACCCCTACAATTATCATTCATTGTTAGTCACTTCAAATTATATCCAATTACGTAAAAAGGCTAGTGTGAATAGAAACTACAAAAAAAATCATTTCGCACCAAAGATTGTGCATTTAAATGTAGGTTTTCTTAATGCAGCTACAAAAGTCCTGTCTATATGCATAATAGGTCAGTATAAAAGGTGTCCACATGAAAATCACTGTCTGGCCAGCATAAGAAAATAATACTGATTGTCATACTGTGAAAGAGCACTTCACTGCATATCTCATCTCTCTACCAATCAGGGAATGACTATGACATTTTTCCAAAGGAGAAGACAATTACCTTTATGCTGAAGAAAAGGAAAAAAATCAAATAATATTAAACACCCAGACATAAATATGTGTTTGTCAGTCCTTGAAATAAGTTTTTAGTGACTAATCATGAATATCTATTCTGAGTGGAATAGTGGGAGGGAGATAAAAAGACACATAATAAAATAATCTCACAGCTTCAGTATTCTGGGCATCTTTGTCTGCCTTGTACCTTTTGGAAGGAATACTTTGCACATGTACAAATTGACTTTAAAATAAAGTCCGTTCTTTTGCATCTGTTACACACCTGTATGCTCAAAGAGGAAGAACAGGTATTTACGATGATCATCTATCAATGAAACCTTGCTGAGAATCTGGAGCTGCACAGTGTTTGTCTAGTTTGTGCTTTGGCTAATGTTCTTCTCTGAGTTCTCTTTCTGCTCTTCCCTTTGATTGTCATTACCGTGAAATATTTTTCACCAGCTTGTGATCAAAACAATTATCATGATGCTGCTATATATCATGGTACTATTCAATGAAAGGGAATGAATGAACAAAATACCGATGCAGTCAGAAACTCCATCCAGCGTGAAAAGCTGGCTGAACCTCAGAATGCTACAGATTTGTGTGTTGTAAGTTTTCTAAGGTGGCACAGGCTGTACCAACTTTTCCATGAAACTAGTTGCTCTGTCTAGAGTTGATGGTCATTTTACTTTGCCTGACAGCAGCTGTTCTCCTTAGGAGTTTTTCTCCAAAAGGGTGGCTTACTGAAGGCTGAGAGTGTTCATTGCTGCTGGATTTCATAGGGGAAGCTCAAAAACATAGCAAACAGTTTGCACTTGCTTTCAGGCGGATGCTAGAAGTGCAGACTAACAAGATCAGTAAACTGCTTTGGAGATTGCATGATGACTCTAGAACAAGATAGACTTTTTTTAATACTAGGAGCAACCTGTGAAGTTACTGCATGAGCTGACAAAAATTGTGAGAAAACAGATCCACTGCTAAATTAAGTGTTTGCCTAGGAAATTAGGAAGTATTGTCTGACTACTTCCCAATTTCCTCCAGCAAGATTTATCTCAGATCCCTATAACTTGGGTATGGATCTGCTTGAAATTGCTTGCTTTCTTTCTTTCCCTGCTGGTTGCACAGAAATCTGGATGTGCATTTGCCTCATGTTCTATTCAGTAATGACTGATTGCCAGCAGAGCACAGTTCAGGGAAGGACAAACTGTTGCTTGACCTGTCTTGGGAATACTGCACTGGAAGAAATGCTACAAAGGCCAGGCTGAGGTCTGGCTAAATCCACAGCAATATCCAGAGGCAGGTTTTTACTTGCTCATTTTGACTTTCTGCCATCCAACGTGAAAACAGAAATACTTCAAAATCAGACTTAGATCTTGAATCACATTTTATTCATTTATCCATACAGTCATGCTAGGGGGTAAGGAATCCCAGTAGTATCTTCCCAACTCAAAAGTGGAATACAGCAGAACCAATAGGACCCTCAGGAGCAAGGGAAAACTACCTTTTATAACATTAACACATATTCACTGAGACCTTCAAAGTTATCATTGCTCCCTTGGAGTTAGGAGTGCAGAGCCCACCCTCTGAGATGCCTGACATGAAGAAGAAAGTGTTGAGCAAAGGGACCAAAACTTACAAAACCCCTCCCTCGCTGTGGTGGTGGGAAAGAAGATGGTTAGGAAACCCAGCACCAAATGCTGAGGTAGCCTGGCCTCCTGAGACAGCTTTGCAAATAGGGGAAAGTCATGTGAGGAAGTCATGTCACAATTATTATGGCTCACTGTAGTATTTTTACTGATCCAATACCAGCTCTCAAAGGCTGAATAGCATTTTGATTTTTTTTCAAATCAGAAAGAACTACAAAATGGTGTGACAATAACATGCAATATATGGTCCTAAATAGGACAATGAAAACACGTAGGTATAAATTTTTTTAAATATTAGAAGTTTCAATGTTCTAAATGAGACTGAAAAATCAGTAATCACTGACTGGACACATTTAGCTTATATACATTTTATTTTCGCTAATAATTCTTTGAAATAGGTTTTGGTAAGTGGTGCAATGTATATATATATTTTTTTATTTTGTTTAGAGCTATAGTTTCTTTTTTTTGCCTTTTTTCTTTCAACTCTCTGTGTACTGACTGTATATAATGATGTAAAACTTAAAGGTTTTCTTTCACAGATACATCTTGAGTTGTAGGTCCTATCTGAAAGATTTCTGAACCAGATCTACACCTGGAACACCTTACAATCTCAGCTTCATCTCTCTTACAATTGAATAAGATAAAAATAAATATGTACACACTCTAATGACTTAGGTGTGTCTGTTTGGTTAATATCCAGGGTGTATAATTTTCCCCTTCTATAGAGTTTTAGTTCAAAATTGCCCTTGACTCACGCCAGCCATTCCACCATAACCCCTCAGACAGACACGTACTTTGCTCCCCCCAGGTCACTTGTAATTGGCCTCTTTTCCTTTGTGTTCAGTAACTTTCCAGCTTTCTGCAGGCCTGTTCACAACTGAATTGGCGCTGAAGAAAGAGCAGATAAAGGCAGACCTGAAGTCTGTGCAGAGGGTAGGTAGGGACTTGCGTTTCTGAATACAAGTGGGTCAAAATATACATCCTCAGAAGCTGCGGAGAGACCTGATCCAGGGTATTATACTTCTCCCAAGGAGTTGCACTTTTTGAAATATATCAGAAACTCTACGACTGTGAAGAGAATCTGGAAACACTCTGTAAACCAGCTGTGATAAACTTTGCTTAGCTGATACTTCAGACATACATGGGCAAAGATCTGCAGACAGGAGCCCCGTTGTTTCCAAGGCCTCTTCTGTGAGAGCTGCTGGCAACACCCCCAGCCATCACAGTACGATGCCGACCTTTCTGCCAAAGGGCCTGTGTCACAGCCTGGAAACAGCTTAAAAGCTGCAGATCTTCCGAGATGGAGCTCCCCATCTGTGCTCCCCCCACCTTCCAGACACACACTGCGCAATTTTTTTTTACATGCAATGGGAGGATATGGACTTTAGGGATCTATTCATGAATAACTTATACAATGTTTACATGAGGATTTTTAGGTAGTTTGCTTAGAAATGTTTTGAATTGGCTGTATGAAACTGGTATTCACTGTAATGAGGTTTTCTGAGTGAAAAAGGACACTGCAACATACTGGGTTCTGCAGTCTGAAGGACCAGCCCAGCAGCAACAATTAAGCACAAGTGGGGCACAACTGGGCAGACAAAATTGCTAGGAAGAATTTGAAGCAATACAGGAAGGTTGGATAAAGTGGGATATACTGTTATTCACTGTTAATTGTCCAAATGCCCTGGGTGTTGCTGATTATTTCCTCTAAATTCATCATGAATGTGATTAAAAAGTCAATCAGCAAAGAATGAAAAAAGTGCAGACCCAAATGCTACCATAATGATAAAGCAGAAATCATACTCAAACACACATAATTGGATCTTTTCTTTCCTTTTTTCCAGAGAACTTTCTGGTACAGTGACAGTGTCCTCTCCATTTTTTCTTACCTGTGTTCACCCTTATGATCCTCAGAAGGCATTAAATTTAAAAAGACAGTACCATGAACTATCTTTTCCCTGTCTTTATTTTTCTGAACGACAGTATTTTTTTCTATCTTGTCTTTTATTGTTTATTTGTTTATTTTCTTTTTCACTTCCCACAATTTTCATTCCATCCACTACAAGAAGTGAGGTGAGCAGAGAGGGGACAGCTGTGGGTGAAGTTTTGGTATTCAGAAGGCACAGCACAATGATTGCTGTGTCAGTAGTTTTGCCATAGAAGGCAGTAAGGTGCTTCATGAGCTCCACCTGTGACCAGCAGGCATTGAGGTCACTTCAGAGGTCAAACAGAAGGGGAGCTGCAAGAGCTAAAACCATTTGCAGATAGAAATCATAAAGGTTCCAGAAAGCAACTTTTTATTTTCTTGTCTTCTTTAAGGCACCTAAGCCGTGGTATCATAAAATGGACATAAACAAATCTCCCTCACAAATCCCTCCTCCCAAAAGTAGCCATAATGAGAAACGTCACTTCTCCTCCTTTTGCTCTGGTTTGGTTTTGTAAAGGCAGCTTAGAAAACTGCTGTGCAGTCCAGAAACCTTGGATAATCTTGTAAATTTTGGTAAACACAATCTGCACATGCTTGAACTCCTTATATGTCAGTGAACACAGTGTTCTCAAACATCATTCTTCATTTTGATTCAAAAGAAAAATTTGTAACCTGTATTCTCTATAATACAGGATAGATCAATGAGGACAAAAGAGAAAAAAAAGAATAGCAGTAGAATAAAAACTATGAATAGTCTAAATATAGTGTGTATCCATATGCTTCGTGGGAGCAGGCTGGACAAACCTAGTTAAAAGAGCTCAAAAAAATCCAGAAGTTGAAATTCTCAGTGACTGTGTTAGCAATTAAAAAAATAAAAAAAAAGTTTTTAGTGAAAATAAGATGCCTTACTGATTCTCGGTTCAGTTGGCTCTGAGTCCTGAGCCAGTCTGAGGTCCAAGCAGAAAGGCTATAAATTCAGACAAGAATTAAAAACAGCTCTTTGGACTCTATAGAGAACTGAAATAAGACCAAGATGTGTGTCTGCTGTGAATACCTGTGCCCCATTGGAAGCAATCTTAACATTTGCTATTTAGCCAGGAGTTGAAAAGACTATGCAGCTATTTATTTGGAGGCTGGAATGCAACTAACTATAAATACGTCCAGGCTTTTGTTTGCCAACAAGCCTCTGAAATTGTGCCATTCACTGCAGCTCTCAAAACCCCAGTGTCACACACATGTGTATGTTGGAGCACTGCTAGACAAATGTAGAGCCTGTCTGAAAGAGAATCACAGGGGCAAGCTCTCACATCTGTGTATTAAAAAACAAAGTATATTAATACTTTTATTTATTCACATGATGAAAGGCAACAATGTGAAGAAAACCTGCATAAAGAACATTTATAGGTTTGCTACTTAGTTTTGCTTCTGTTGTTTTTTAAAAATTCATTTAAAGCTATAGAAAAAATGTGCAGTTAAACACTATTTGTTGACAAATTGCATGGTATTCTGCTTTGACACTGTTGCAAATACATTACCAATATTTATCCCTAAAACAATAGCTCTGGGATTTAGCTCTTATGATCTGGAAAATGTCCTAAAGACATGGCACTTTTGTTAATTTTTCAAAGAAATTTTGTGATACAGGAAAAAAAGAAAGCTATTAGTGACTAAAAAAATATTCTTCAACATTCCCTTCTAGTATAAAAGCAGAAAAGTTAAGCAAAAGTTCTGAAGTGAATTGTTGTGTTTCATAAATTGGAACAAACTTCTGTCACCACAGAAAAAGTTCTGTCAAGTTTAGATGTTTATTAATACGTGTGAGAACAGTGTTATAATATTACACTATAGTAATTGCACAGAATAATAAGAACAATTTTAAAAATCAACATTAAAATACCCCAAAAATCCCAAAACTCTAGAAACCAGATTTTTTTCACTTGCTTTGCTGTAGATAAAAGAAGGGAAGGGAAGGGAAGGGAAGGGAAGGGAAAGATTAAAAGAAACAGCTGAAGACATTTCAACGGAAGAAGAAATTTCATCTGGGTCCCCTGTTCTTCTTCCTTCACTTCTTTGTGTTGTTCATGGACTTTTATTCCACTGAGGATGGTGGACCAGGACANGGGAAGGGAAGGGAAAGATTTCTTGAAGTACACTTCCAGCATATCTGAGCACTGCCAATTTTGAATCAACACTGAAGCAGTCTGTAATGTCACATATCTGCTTCAAAACTCATATTTTTCTTCTCTTTCTTTACTATAGGTGTGTCTAATGTAGGTATTCTTGCTTATTTTCTCACAAAGCTCAATCCCAAATGAAATAAAGGGGTTGTCACCTGTGAAAGTTGCAAAGACTAAGACATTGAAATTCAGACCATCCCCTTTTTGCAATGTTCCAGTTCAGAAAGGAAGTGCCAAATCTAATGTCAGCAGCTACCCATATGGCAAAGGAGAACTAAAATCCCCCAAATCCCCATAGATAGCGTACCAAATGCTATTTTTAACATGAAGGTGAAGGGTAGACTCCGAGAGAAACATTCTCTTCATCAGACACCAGGCTGCTAACAAAGCTGTCACCTCCAGCCCTCCCACAAGCACCAGTGTCACCACTCGCAGCTCCAGTGCCAGCACGTTCAGCGCCTCAATAGTCTCTGATACTGCCCTCCCCATCATCAGCACGGGTGAATTTCTCACTATTACTGCTCCTGATACAAGCCTCTCCAGCAGCCCTTTTAAACACCTTTCAGCCTCTCCTTCTCTCTCTCTCTCACATTGAAACATTTCAGCTGACAGTCTATTTTTTAAACACTCAAGTGCTAGCTTTTAAAGTATTTGATGTCTCTAGCATTTCAGCCCCTTCCTTCACACCATCTGCTCATAGGGCCAAGTGATATGTGAGGAATTTCTTTTGGTTTCAAAGAATATATCCTTTGTTTTCTTTTCACAAGAATTCACTTCATGCCCATGTTTAGCTGAAGCACAGTGAAAGAAAAATAAATTTTGTACAATATTGTCAGAAAATATTAAGACAGTGCATACAGTAAACTGCTAAAAGACAAAGGATTTATCAGTAAAATATCTTTAATTTTTGATAACCGGAACTTTGCCAGATTGGCTTGCTTGTTAATTTAACCATTAAAAACAGATCTTAAATTGCTGTTTGTGAGATTTCCACTAACATCAGAGATGTTTTTTCTCTTACTAATCTGCATGTATTTTTAAGTCAGAGAATCACTATAAAAAATTATTATTTTTCAGCTCAAAAATATGTACATTGCCCTTCTTGCTGAATATTAAATCTGCTGTATAGTTTTCCCCATGATCTGTAGAACTGTTGAATAACAGAGTGAATAAACAAGGCTAAAATTAAGTGGGAAGAACTAAATATACATTCTGCTTCAGTAGCTGTTTACATAAAGTGGTCATTTCTTTCTTGTTTGTAAAAGCTGATCACAAACACAAGAACCTCACTTCATGCACATCTTTAGAATGAATTATGCATTTCCCTAATGGGCATAAGAAGTAGGAAAACAAGGTGCCATCATTAATTTGGAACACAATAAGTTCAGAGAAATTCATCTGTCCTAGTAAACTGAAAATCCTTGCAAACCCTGTATTAAATGTCAAAACCTCCTACCCAATAAGGTGAATGTGTATCTCGATTTTGTTCTCTGTGCCCAGCAGATTACACTTTGGTGCGAATAACAATATTTTTTAGCAATTAAAACACTTTTATTTGTTCAGCAGTTTGTTGGGGTCCATGCCACTTTGCAAGACAGTATGCTTGTCTTTTAGAAGATCTCTCCAGAGTATAAAGATGATACCTAGCTTTCTGTGTAATTACCGGGAAGCATCAGAGCTTCTGTTTCAGGCTCTATCTAGATTCAGGAATCTACATTTACAATCTTTATTCAGATCACACTCAGAAGAATTTGAAGATGTGTTTTAAGTCTGTGGATAGGATTTTTTATTAGTTTTCAAGGAAAAGATTAACTAAAAGTCTCCAGAATTCTTGGTGGCATAGGATACCTTTTAAAAACAGGCAATTTTAAGCTATTTCAGTCTGGGCCACCAGAATAATTAATAGTTTCCAAATGCCTTTAACACTGAATTGAGTAAGTCATTCAGTCAGATAATATATGACAAAGGTCAGAAATTTGACCCTACCTATTTAGGCAGAAAGGAACCCCAAGGGAAGGAAGAGGCAAAATACCATCCATCTTTCCCCTTCCTTCACTGAACTCAGCTGTTCACACCAACACTTAGAGCACAAGTTCGTATTTCTGCAAAAGCAGACTATGATCATGCATATAATCATATAATTCTAGCCTCTTAGAAATATGGGGGGTTTAACTATGCCTTGAACTCTTATTTATTTATTCATTTAATACAATATGCAGTTATTTGAGTTTGTCCATCTTCTTTTTAAGACTTAGCTACACTTTCCATTTGGAGTGTTTTGATTACAACTGATGACTTTAATGCTATATCATCATGTGATGGTGAAAATTTTGCAATGAGAAAGTACCCAATCTGAAACCTGAAGTCCAGTTTGTCTTGGACTAGTAGAAATGCAGCACAGGAAGAAAGATCCCATGACTGGATGAGCATAGGAAAAACAAGCAAGGAAGAGAGTGGATGTTGCTGAAGTAAAGAAAATAGTAAATTCCTGAGACAAATTAGTTTGACAGTTCAAAGTAACATTGGAACTCATGTACAATTTTTTACAAGCCACAACTAATGCCATCACTTTATAGAAGCAAATGCAAAACTTTCTTGCTTAAACCCTGACCTTCTGAATTATTTATAGACATTACTGATAGTCAGCAAATGCAGCCTCAAACAGCACTATCACTCAGGAAATGGTGCTCACTGTCTGTGACATTTCAAGCTGACCTGTTGTTCCTGTAAAAAGTAATGTGCAAAACAGCACTGTGGTTTGTAAGGCTCTGCTGTCTTGACACACTGTGACATGACTCTGTCATGAGTTCTTAAAATAAGCTGCATTTTCAAATTGAATGGGGGGGACCAATCACTTCTGAAACTTTGGCAATCTCCTCAAGGTATACACATGTGCACAAAGCCTTTGTGCTACGCACCTGCTACAAAAATGTCTCATTGGAATTTATTGCTCAAATGCTGCTCTCCACCTCTTTCGTTTGATCTTATGTTCTTCAAATCTCACACTCAGAAGAAAGTCATGAAGGTTTCAAATGAAGGTGATCTGTTTATGTGAAGAACCAATATTCCTATTCTTTACAAGGTAGGAACATGGCAAGCAGTCCTGTATTTTCGGCAATACTCCTAGCAGAAGTAACAATGACAATAGGGCAAACTCAGACTTTTCTGAGTGTGTCTTGACATCCAGTTGCACCAACTAACCTCACTTCTGGCCTCAAATGTTATTTTTACCCAAGTCCCACTTTTGACTCTTCTGTATTTGAACTGACTCTTGAAATGGGGACAAGGGAATCCAGCTTACATTAAAGGCACTAAGATAGTGCCTTTTCAAAAAGGCTGATGCTCAGCAGCAAAGACACAATACCACAAAAGTAGGTTACTGATGCCAATTTACCATTCCCTTTCTTTTCTACGGCAATTGTAGTCGGACCAGTCTCTCTAGTTTTGCCTAAAGGCACCTTCATGTTACCAAAGAGTACCATCTACACTCTCTCCAGGAGAGTGTGACTAATTTTTTTGTTGTTCATTGCCTGTTCACTGTGCACACAGATTTTTGACAACCTGTCTTAGATGGTCTTCTAATTTGGCTCAGTTCTGTGCTACAGCCTGCTGGCCCAGGAGCCTCTGCTTCACTGTCATTCTCACAATCCTTCCGTGACCACTTTATGGCTTGTCCCTTGTGCTCACTTCATTCTCAAATCTTTGTGTTCTTCACCATGTCTTAGGACCCAGGCTTACAAGAAATAATATCTATTCTAAATGTGGTTTCTGCATATCAGCAACACTTCTTGCAAGCTAAGTTACACCCAAACAAATCAATTTGCAGGATCAGGGCACTAGTTTTTAACAGAATGCCTACCAAATACAACACCCTTCCCCATTTCTATAAGGGAACTGATTCACCTTTATAACTCTTCCTGTTATGGGCTTTCATTTACCATTCTGACATAATCTAGTGCCTCACTGCATGATGCTGATGTTTTTGTCAATGTGAAGAATGCGGTGCGATTGTTGCAGAAATTGTCTAAGAAACAGAGACCTTAATATGTACCATCTGTTTTACAAAAAAAAAGCTCAATGTGGTAATGCATTTGCAATACCAGAAGCAATATCTCTAAGACATGAAATGAACATATGCTGTCTAAGAGCCTTCAGGCTGACATTGAAAAAGAGAAAAGATAGTACTTCAAGGCAAATATTGTCCCAATAGAAAGACTGCCAGAACCAATATGGCTCAGTCTGTTGACAAGTCTCTGGTGAACAGCATCATATAAAGACATGCACATTGCTATGGGTTGTACAGCTCTATGCCCCATTTTTTCAGCTTGGGAAAAAAAAGTAGAGAACACCTTCACTGTCACACTGGCTATTCTCCTGTTTCAGATCAACAGATGTTGTCAGATGAAGACATCCTATCCATTATTCTTTGATTAGCTTTTTTATTTTTTTTTTTAAAATCAAGACAATGAAACTCACACTAGCTTCTTTTACTGGGTTAAGTAAGCAGCCTGCTCAAAAGGAAAGGGCTGCAAGTAGACTTTGCTTTCTACTGTATTTTTTTTTGTTCCTAAATTAATACATTTTATGCATGAAGATATCTGTGATTCTGAAGCTAAAATGGCATTGAAACTACAATAGCTAGTAATGAATTTTATACATACTAGAAGATACAGTAATTTTATTTTTAATTCTGTTATCCTTAAAAGAAAGGATCTAAGTTACTGTCCTGTCAGCCACAGTTTAAACCAATATAATCTAAAATCTATATTCTTTTCATAGAAGACATAAACAAAAAATGCTACATTATAAAAATGGCTGTCTTTGGGTGATGTTTTATTTGCCTTCCACTATATATTAGAAAAAATAATTAATTGATAAGTCACCTCCTCTAATTTTAGCTTAGACATATTCTCTGAATCCACTCTTTCAAAACCATTTTGGTTTGCAGGGGCTAGGAATAGATTAGGCATTTATTAAATACTTTATACACAAAAATTTGGGTTTGCAAGCAATTTTAGCAAAATGGGGGGTGAATTTATGGGAATTGATGTACTCTGTATGTGAATTTGATGTTTCTGCAATAATATCAATACCTTTTATTATGTAAAGGAAGGTAGCCAGACCTTTTTAGAGTTAATACCAGGGTTCTTTCAGCAGTGGCTACTGAAAAATATAGTTTCAGGAATACTCATGTTTCTTCCGCCTAGACTACTCAGGGATATTTAAAGATATCACTTGGTATGTGCATTAATCAGATCAAATTTTGAGGTTTTTGGTCCTACTACCTATGTCAAAAATGCTAGACAACCTTAAAAGTGAAGTAACACAATGATAACATGGACCAGTGTTTATGGACCTAGAACATATGTGACAGAATTTAATGGCTTCACACCTAAAGATCTCTGCAACCATATTAAATTCTTAATTAACCAGCAAATGAGAATTCAGGAAAGCAACAGCACTTCTGTGCATTTTATTAGTTCCACAGGAGGGAGTCTTTCTTCTATAGATTGTAGATGCTACAATCATGCTAAAGGAGCTTGTAAACAGTGCTTGAGGAAGCTGCCATTCTTTAGATCTCAGAAACTCTGCAGGAGGTAGCTCTTCCACTACAGATCTTAGAAGCACAGGCTATTCTAAGTACAGTATAATTCTAATTAACTACACCATCAATTATGTCAAACAAGGGCACAATCACTGACCTTTCACTAAAGGCGAAGCCATCAAAGCAGGTTTTCTTAAACTGTGTGAGGGAGAAGGACCGAAGGAAGACCTCATATCACCATCTCTGGAGACTGTGATAGATACATCATAAGAGGGGAGGAACCTGCTAGCTTCCTAGTTGTTTCTCTGTCATGTGGTAAATAGTGTGATCTGTAAAGGGATGCTTATTCCTCACAAACCTCTCTAAAGTTCTGTGCATTCAAAAAATGAATAATCTCAAGAACAACATAGATACTTTATTCTATAAAGCTTTTTTTTTCTATAATCAGAAAAAATAAGCTAGTTTCAGATAAAAACTCTTTTTGAAAATGCAACTTTCAACTAAAAGCTGGAGAAAGCAAAGCAAAACCATAGAAACCAGCATTTGTTTACAAAAGAAATAAGAGCAAAAGCCTTTGTTACTCCCCTTAGTCACAGCAGGAGTAAATAAAATTATTACTAGTATGATGTATATATAAAAAACCTAAAGATAAGCAAAAGTAATGGTTAACACTAAAAACTGAGCCAAGTTAAACACTGCTGTGGGACCTTTGGACACTACTTCAAGATCCATAACATTTAACATGCTTTAAAATACTGAAACAATGATTCCAGCTTCAATATTTAGTAAATTCGTTCTGGAAGAGCTTAACTCTTCCAATTGACTCTGGGGAAACCTGGATTATTTGTCTAACCTGGATGCCTGCCATTTAAATTGCTAAAGTAAGATAAAATGTATGATTGTTTGCATTATGAGGAAGAGACACAGAACTTAAGCAAGCTCCACTGATCTTCACCTTTGTCCTCCTCTACCTCATTCCCATAAATATCTGCTTTTCTGACTTCTTTATCTATATTTGTAAAAAGAGTGGAGAATGTCTTCAATTTCTCAGACAATTTGATATCGTCATCTGGTTTGCCAAAATCTCACATTGCACAGCACAGTACAATCACTGCTCTAAAATACTTGAGTCTTGAACTCTAACTTTCATTATCACAAATAACCACTGTGTGCCTTTTATTTTCAGTGGATCTGGGATTGTATGAGTGTGAGTCTGTTAGACTCAGAGAAAAGTAGGTTTTCTTTGGAAATACAGAACAAGAGCTAAAAAAAAGCCAAAAAGTATAAATAATAAATAAATAAATTACTAAATAAATTTTAAAAACAGAGGAAAGACTATCATGAGAAAATAAAAAAGCACAAGTAGAGGAGGGGCAGACACTGATCTCTTTCTTCTCTCTGCTGCCCAGTGACAGGACTTGAGGGAATGGCCTGAAGTTTTTTTCGGGGAAGGTTTAGGTTGATATTTCAAAAATGTCCTTCACACAGAGTGTGTTTGGGCACTGGAACAGCTCCGCAGGGAAGTGGTCACAGCACAAGCCTGACAGAATTCAAGAAGCATTTGGATAATGCACTCAGGCACATGGTTCAACTTGGGGATGGTGCTTGCAGGGCCGGGAGTTGGACTCGATGCTCCTTGTGGGTCCCTTCCAACTCAGTTGATTCTGTGATTCTCTGAAAAGTAGGTTTTCTTTGGAAATCTAGAACAAGAGTTAAAACAGAAAGTATAAGTAAATAAATAAATAAATAAATAGAATTTTAAAAAGAAAGGAAAGGCTAGCATGAGAAACTAAGAAAGACAGCACAGGACAGAAGGCTGCCTATCTATCTAGACACCTCTTTAAACAAGGTAAACTAATAAGCAATTTGATGGCAAATATTCATTTGTACTAGAGGCTCATAGATAGGACTCTTTCCAAGACACAAATAAGAACAAATGTGCAGATATTTTACTTATGAACCTGTAAATGCTGAGTAACAGCATCCCTAGAAGTAGGACAGGTGCTCTTGTGGTCTAAAGGGAGCAGCTACAGTGACTTATGTGAGAAATGTATTCCTGACAGACATAGTGAACACATTGCAGTGCTGGGAGCTGTAGTTTGGGTTTATTAGAAATATTAATATAACAATACATTTTTTTGGGCATTGCTTTGGTTGAGCATAAAAGGTTTAAGAATCTGTTCATTTTCCCTTAAGTATTCCATGATCCAGCATAAGAGGAATTGACATAATTGAAGACCACAGATGCCTCATCAGATTTGCAGTTATGCTTTGCACTGGTCTCTATTTTGTATGCTGTCATCATTCAGTGATTCTGATATACTTGATGAATTATTTAAAACTGAAGAATATCAAAAAAATCCCTTAGTTAAAAATTGACTCTTGTACTTCCATTTTTCTTCACTAGCTCTGTCACCACTGCTATTATGACCATAGAAAAGAAAAAAAAAAATTAAAACAGCTGTTTATGGGTTTTAAGTTAAAAAAGGGATTGTCCAAGAAAACACACAACTGACAATTTTTTTCTAATGTTAAACCTCCATTTTGAAGATAATTTTCTTCAGATTTTCCTGTGATTAACTGAACTCTTGTTCTTCAACATCTGAATTTTATTATTTGTGATAATGATCACTGCTGAGCATGTAGGAAGATTTAGATCAACTGAGACAGCAAGCAAAACCTGAACCTTAAACTTCTCCTCCAGCCTCCTTCAAGATGTGCTACCACGTAGTTTTTATAAAACAGCTCATTTTCAAATTATTTTGGTTTTGCTTTCCCCATTCAAGAAAAACTAAAGGAAAACGAATTTATGTTGTTTCTGATTTATGGCAAGGTAGTTCACACATTCCTATTTATTGTATCTGGCCAGGATACAGTAGCTGATGTTCATTCCATCACTGAGCACATGTGACTTGTACAATGAACTCTAGTGGGTCAAATAGTGGTGACTAATAACCCTAATAAGACTTATTCTATGTTGGAGCTAACAAATCCTTTATCAGTACTTCAACCATTCTGCTTACGTGGCCTCATTGTTCAGATTATGCTTTTCATCTCTGGGAACTAATCCCTTTCATATACAATTTTAGCAAGAAGCTTATAAAATGTGTATTAGAGCATATTGACTTGTCCAACAATAAAAAGTACAATTAGGCTTCCAACACAGAGCATTACTAATTTGCATAAAAACCTCTCTAACCCATTCCTTTTACTGCAGAATATAACCAAGAGGTTACATTCTGTACCACGCACCAGTAATTTACTGTAAAATCAGTAGATAGCTGTACCTGTGTAATAGTGTTCAGTTTCTTTGTGCAATTCTTTTAAAAGTGAATTGACATGCTGAATGTATCAATAGGAAATAATATAAAAGATCATTACACTGAATGACCAAGTACAATGGGTTCCTTTGATAATATCCCATAATGCAATAACTCAAGACTTACTTATTGAGAGTACCTATCCTGATAGAGTCATGGGTAGGGTCACACTATAGACTCAGTTTTATCATACTCTGCAGTTGCAAGAGCTCATTTTCATAATGTACTATTTAAGCAAGAAGCTTATAAGAACCGTAGAAGAGTAATAATGACCAGTCTATGCATAAAGATGTATAAATAGTTAGACTCCCAACACTAAGAATTTCCATCTAAGAAGATTAGTTAATATCCCTTCTGCAAAATCTCTCATTTCCATAACCAAATAGGTGCTATTGTCTCTCCACTCTCCAAGTACTACCAGTCTTTATAGCACTACAGGAATTTCTCCTCAGCGTGTACTCTGGAACATATTAAATTAGATTTCTAAAGTACATGCCAACTAGTAAATAACAGTAAGACATGATTCATGTGGGGTTTAGACTGCCTACAAGTAGCTGAAAGAAAATCAAAAGAACATACTGCTTGTCATTAAGTGCTTTTACCTACAGAGAGCACAGAAATTCCTCATGGCTAGAGATGATTAGCCTTCTCTTCACTTGCTTAATAAAGAACAGTATTTCCTTACCAAGGTAACACAAGATGACATTGCCTCAGGTCACTGCAGGGCATGTCAAATCATGTAACACAACATAACCTGATGTAACCTGATCCAACAGGCCATGTGCCTGTTGCTTGTTTGTAGAAAATATTACTTTTTTTGGAAGAGACGACATGACACCATAGACAAAAAACACATTTATTCTACCTTGTAGTCCAAAAACTTCTGTGTTCACAATTCACTTGGAGTTTAAGTCCAAATCACAAGGAATAGCAACAATTTTCTCTTCAATTATTCTGTCTTGCCTATACTAAAAAGGTAATTTCTAAAGATACCTTTTAGACTAACTATCTTTAATCAGCAAAGGATCAGTTTACAGAAAGTGAAAATATGCCCTGTGAAATGACCCTACCCAAAAAAACCAAAGAAAGATCTAAACTCATCAAGGTGTTATGACCACTAATCCCTCAATTTTTACAGTTCTCAGGAATGTGCCAGTTTGTTCATGTCAAGATCAGAACTATCCTTTGCTATGCTCTCCATTTTGCTGACATATGATTATTGAATGATATATTATTTTTAAAAGAATGATGGTGAATGGCTTTCTAAATTTTAAATATACTTATTTATTTTTTATCAAGCCACAGAAAAACTAATCTATAACAAATACTTAAAATTGGAACGTTACCAAAAAATGATTACTTTCTATAATATCTAATCTGAGCTGTCAGCATAAAGTGATCTTATTTTAAAAACCTCAAACCATACATCTAAGTAACCTAAGGCATTACTTTTGAAACATTAATCCTACTGAACTCTTTGCTGAAATAAACACCAAGAACTAAGGAAAATATTTTTATAAATTAATTGTAAGACAAAAATAAACTAACATTACACCAAACTAACACGAATCCTAATTACATTTTAACAATGTTTGAAAGATTTGTTGTGCTAATTAGATAAAGTATTATAAATTTCTCTCGCATTCACACCTGATGAAGCACCAAATACGTTATAGAGAAATTTACCCCAACCATCAGCTATGTGCTCTTCAGCTAATTGATTTTTACTACATCACACAAAACCCAAAAAGTTTAGTCAAGAAAGAAAGAAAAAAGCTAGATGTTACCTTTTTGTAAAGGTTTTAGTTTGCCAACATATAAAAGAAACAAGAGACAACCACATAACTTCCGTGTTATAGCTTTACTCTTTCAAAATTTCCTCCCCTTGTTTTACAGTCATCTTTCTTTTTCTTTCTCCTTCCTTCTTTCTTTCTTTTTTCTTTCTTTCTTTTTCTTTCTTTCTTTCTTTCTTTCTTTCTTTCTTTCTTTCTTTCTTTCTCTTTTCCTTCCTTCCTTCCTTCCTTCTTTCCTTCCTTCCTTCCTTTTTATTGTAGAGTACCTGTTTGGGAACTGTAGGAAGGTTAATAATTTGTTAAACGATGATTCTTATTATTACAAACAGCTATGCAGGATCTTCAGGTTCAAGATGTATGATGTTTGTTCATTTGCTCCATATTTTAAAAATCCATGTTTATTACAGTTTTGTTTGTTTTTATATGCACATTATGTATATTTATACAAGTAAATTAAATAAAGGACACCTATACAATAATATTTTACAGAAACAGAGATTCCTAGGAGCAGAAAACTTTTGTTGGACATCCAAAATCCATTCTTTTAATCTGTAATTCTTTGCCTTGGCAAGCAGGAGTAAGATAAGAAGACGTATAAAATTAGAGGGCTGTTTTTAAAGTATTAATCTTTTTCAGCCTAACAGTATGTTCAAAAATCAGTGCTTAAAAAATATGAGAACAATTGAAAAAGCTAGATCTGAATGCTTTTGATATTTGAAGAAAATTCCAATCATTCTATCTGAACATCTAATTTGATAAATTTGCGATTTGGATCTGAACTTTGCATCCTAGGCATGTTTAGTTTAGAAACATTAAATTAGTTTTAATCCTCAGCAGTGAAAACCTGCCACCATTCTGTGCTGGTAGCGATATACAAAGGCATGAGCAATACAATCACCTCAGAGGAAATGTTGCTTTACTATTTCCCCTCAGTTTGACCCTTGCTAGCATGCATGAATCAAATCAAGAGCTTGAAGATTTTGCAGACCCGGATTAACATATTTGCAAAGCTCAGTTGGATTTTCACAAAGAAAGCAGATATGTAAAGAAAAACTCTTTGTTGTTTATGGAAAGTCTGATAAACATGTGGGCAACACCTGGATTTTAAAGGGATTCTATTCCTTGATCAATAAAAGTACAAGAGACAACTTCTGAGACATACAAATAATAAAACAAAGTGATAGCAACAAAAAAAGCTGCCACATGCTTTTCTTCACCTCTTTGATTTTGTTTAATGACAATGAATCAACTTTTAAAAACATTAGATAAAATAACAGGGTAAAAAGAAAAATCCTTGTAAAATATGCATTAAAACATGGGAACATATATATCATGAAGCATATGTTTTCCTAAAGAATTTTATATTGTGAAAAATCATGTTGGTGAATGCATTTCCATATGACAGTGTTTTGAATCTTGGAAACACCAGACAAAACTGCTGTATGCAAATGATATAAAATTAATGCCCAATATAGCTTCTGTACAGCCCGCTGACCTCCGCAGGGTTAATGAGAGAAAAATCTCTCCTTTAAGCATAAAATATTGCTGTTTAATACAGACAAATATATGCAAAAGAAATTGCACTAAAACAGAGTTGAATTCTTGCTGGCTTTTCTGCCAGTATACATTAGAAGAAAGGCAAAAGGCATCTCCATTTTAACAGATGTCAGTAATCAGGAGATGCATTGGCGTAACAGCCCTTTTGCAATCACTGGACCATCGTCCCTATTCAGCTTGTAGAGTGAATTGGAATTACTCTCTCTTATTTGCCTTGAAGTACATAGCAAATATAACACTGCCACAGAAATGTATCGGCCCAGGTGAGATGTCAACATGTGGCTGATCAGACTTGTAGCTCATCTTTTTATATCATAGAACAATAAAATGGTTTAGGTAGGGAGGAACCCTAAAGACCACCCAGTTCCAACATCCCTGCCATAGGCAGGGACAGTTTCCACCAGATCAGGTTGCTCAAAGCTGCATGCAGCTTAGCCTTGAATATTTCCAGGGATGGAACATCCACAACTACTCTGGGGAACTTGTTCCAGTGTCTGACCAGCCTCACAATAAACAATTTCTTCTTAACATCCAGTCTAATTTTACCCTCTTTCAGTTTAAATATACCGGCCATCATGTTTCAAGACTGGTCAGACCAACTGCTTTGGGACATGAAATACTCTCCCTTAATGACACAAAGACTAACTACATTTTATATATCTATCTTTTAAAGTTCTGATGATTTGTGAGACCAATCCCATTCCAAAAGTCAGTACTGTGGGGCTTTCTTTTCACTTATGCCAATGAATGCAAGCCATTTACCACTCCAGGTTTCCAACCAGCCAAATCTAGGAACATGCTGGAGTACACTCTATCTTTGCTACAGAAATTTTCCTATGAGAAGTGACAAAAGGATTCTGTATTGAGGTTTGACTCTTACCTAAACAGGCAAGCCTGGAAAGCTTTCCAGGAATTACAGTGCTATGTCTACAGAGGGTGAGATGTGGTCTGAAGTTCTTGTAAACAGCAAGAGTTTATGTCTTAAGGCAATCAAAGATGTAATGATTACAACTTCACTTGGATAAAAATGGCAGAATTTCAAATTTTAAGTAGCATAGACCTCTGAGATCATCAATTCCAACTTTTGACAGACCACCATCATGTCATCTAGACCATGGCACTAAGTGCCAGATCCAGTCTTTCCTTAAACAACTCCAGGGATGGTGACTCCACCACCTCCCTGGGCAGCCCATTCCAATGCCCAATCACCCTTTCTGAGAAGCACTTCTTCCTAATGTCTGACTAAACCTTCCCTGGGGCAGCTTAAAACTATGTTCTGTTGGTCTATCACTAGTTGCCTGGAAGAAGAGGCTGACCCCCACCTGGCCACAATCTCTTCAGGCAGTTGTAGAGAGTAATAAACTCTCCCCTGAGCCTCCTTTTCTCCAGGCTAAACAACCCAAAACTCCTTCAGCAGCTCCTCACAGGACATGTGCTCCAGACCCTTCACCAGCTCCGTTGTCCTTCTCTGGACATCTCAATGTCCCTCCTGCACTGAGGGCCGTAGAACTGGACACAGTTGCACCTCGAAGTACGCTGGCATCAGACTTTGAAATCTTATGGTCTGATCCTGCCACATGCCAGTGTGCTCTTTTCCCACTGACTATACAGATAAAAGAACTCAGTGAGTTAGACCTTTGGACTTTTCATTCTTTACCTGACATTTATCCATCTGAAACAATGGCTAGCTCGAAAATCTGTTATGCAGAAACACAAAGAACATGAATTTTCTTCTCTGCTATTAACAAATATCTTTCACTTTTACTATATACATCAAGCTGCCAAGTAACATATCTTTGTGAGCACAATATTTGAATTAAGCAGCTTTTGATAAAGAAACTATACTTGCCAAAGGAGCAATGATTTTTATTTCATGCTAAAAGAGGGGTTTAGAGACTGAAGCAAACTTTGAATAAGAAAAACTTTAATGGTTAAAAGATGTAGCTCGCTTTGGGGAAAGAATAAATGTAATTGTTATGGGCTTGGTTTTATAATATATCTGCTTAAAGAGTAAAAAAATCTTTGCTTTCAAAAACTTCACTTTGTTTCTCAGATTTTGTGGCTTGCTTCTGTTATAGACATATGTAAATTTATATGTAGGACATTATCTGAAGAAATAAAATGTATTTAAAGAAAGGTAAATGAATGGCACTGTCAACTCTGGACATAAAAATGTCATGAAAGTTTTCTGAAAATTGCTTTTTGTTAAAAACAATTGAAGTTTTAAGATTTTTTTTGTAGTTCTTTCATTTGCATTCTCACTTCTGACCCTTATATATAACTAAGCTGGCAAAGTCAATCTTTTCACACCTAGAGGATCACTTTTTAGAAAAGAAAGATGACATTCTTATACACTGCTTTTATTTCAGGATGTGGTGCCATAAGAGAAAACACCAGAAATGTTGAGGTTTAACACAATGAATTCTGGTTAAAAGAAATAATACCTTGTATATCTACTACTACTACTATTACATACACGGTAGGTGATGCCTGATAAGCCATGCTGCAAAAGACCTTCTCTGTACTGAAAACTGTTGAAGTATATCTACCATAGTAATATGCATGGCTTTGCAAATGTTTTCTGTCTTTTATGATCAATTATGGTTTATCCTGAGCACTCCATTCCTTTCTTTCTTAGAAGAAACACAAGATGTATACCCCCTCAGATAAACAAGAAATCAAACTGAATCACATATTACAGACCTAAATTAGGAAAAAAAGTTTCTTAAAGAATCAACTGCAGAATACTTACTTTTTTGTACACAGGGACAGTGACCACTTCTCAAGTTTGTACATGATTAAGGACTTGAAATCAAAGAGATAATTGTTCATATTCAGTATTTCTGAAAACAGCAATTAAGTCTCTTGTGTGCTTAGTGTCTCTGTAAAAGACAGACAAGAAATGTTGTCTCTGTCTTCCAGAGGCATTGGTAATGTAACATTAGAGAGAAGAATTTTGGTCCCAATTTTCATGTTTGACATATTTATCTTTTTTTCATTAATGAAAGCATAATAAACTTCTAGCCACATTATCTGTAATTTAATAAAATGTTTTGTTTGTTTGCTTAGAAAAATCAGTTATTTAACCAATAGGCCTTGAATTAAATATGAGTTAAAGGCCATCTTACATATCGATCCAGGACTGGAATCTCTCAAACTTGGTCAGAACTAGCTACAGCTAAAATAAGGGAGATGAGGTGAGGAGGGAACATGAGATCAATGAGCTTCCTGCTGGACACCCAAAGTTTCAGATAGATGGGAGAACCAAGAAGAACATGTGGAGGGATAATAGATAACTCAAATTCTTGAACAAATTCTACAGTGAAAATATGACTTGATAAGAAAACTCATAAATGTATTAGTCTAAGAGTCCAGCCACCTTTCCCAGAGTTTGTGCACAGGAAAATTCTTGTGAGACTCAGTTTAGAGGGATCCTGAGAGTGTGTGCGCCTCTGTTCAGATGGGCAAATTAATCTCTCTGTGGTAAGGGGAAATTGCTAAAGTATGTAATTTTAACACAGAACAATAAAGCGACTCCAGAGTTTTATTCTAAACCTTCTGACCAAACCTCTAGAATGTGATAAATGTTTATGGATTCTTCTAATTACAGATGTGGATTAAAGCTAAGACACTTAGAGAATATGTCTCTCTTTCATAAGGTTTCCAAGGTTTTCCTATAATAATCAATTACCATAATGAGTTTTTTTAAAGCTGCCATTTGTCACTTTCTTAAAATATATGAACTACCCAGTATAAAGACAAATAGCTAGAGCCAGCCTACCCTGAGGTCCTCTACCAAAGATGTCCATTAAATCAAAATCAAGTGGGAGACCTGTTGAATTTTATTTCAAAGTCAATCCTGCTTGTGTTAAATAAAATCTGCCCTAAACAAGTGTAATTTTATGGCAAGAAACACTGTTTTCTAACAGAACCTTTAAAAAAAAGGTGTTGGTCTTAATCCTAGAAACTGAAGGCAATCTGTCTTGGAAGAACATGCAACTACAGAAATCTGACACCTGTATATGACAGGACTGGGCAAATGATAAACCATATCGTTTTATTTCTGATGATGATGTTGGTATCTGCCATAGTTTCGGCAGTGTTGACATGGCAGGTTCCTTCCCCAGACTGACTCTGCTGCAGATGACTTTGGTAGCTGTTGAGATCTGTGCAGTTGAAACCAGATAAAGCCACTGTACTCCATCTCCTGTCAAGACCTATCATTCTTCTCACTCTTTATTTTAACATGTATAATCTCTTAATAGCAATAACGTAACATCTTTGGTTGCAAAGACAGTGTTCACGTAGTGTCACGAATGGATTTTGTGAATTTAGTTCAGCTCCTGTCTTTGCCCAGGCTTATGGCAGCAGGCAGGATGTTTATTGAAGTGACCAGCACCCCAAAAATCCACTCTGTCCACAAGTTCTTTAATAATAGCTGATTCAGTCTATTATGAAATGAATTATTTATTAATAGACAAGAAAACTAACAGACAAGACTTAAAACAGACTATTACTACACAGGGATAAAACAAAAAGAGATACTACTAGTAGATTGACATACAGTGCACGAAACTGGTACCTTTCAGTTACAGCTAGCGAAGAAATAGTATAAGCTTAAGATTCAATGTATCTTACCATCGAATGTTGGTGGGGCACACATCGAGATCCTTTCACTCAATCCCTGGGGAAGTAACCGTGAAGCTGCGTCCAAGCTCCAGGGAGAAGTCTCCGACATTTTTGGGATGTAAGAGGCTTCTACCTCAGTGATAACTCGTGTATCTTTTATAGTCATAAAACAGTGTCTCTTAAGTAAGAAATGTTTCTTATCTCTCCCCCCATCGGCTCGCCAGACTAAGATGTTAATTCTTAGGTGGGTGTGAATCACTCTTGGCGCCAGAGATAACCCCTGTTGGGCCTTTCCGCCCCTGGGCTATCTCTTTATGCACCAGCTATTGTGATACACAGAGTGGGGGGGCGGGGGTAGATGTCCTGCCACACTTAG
Source organism: Daphoenositta chrysoptera (assembly GCA_013397915.1). Lineage (NCBI taxonomy): Eukaryota > Metazoa > Chordata > Aves > Passeriformes > Daphoenositta > Daphoenositta chrysoptera. Next base: position 1,018,236 of record VZRO01004626.1, read on the forward strand.
GGCGCAGCTGTAGGACATTCCAAGCAAGTAATCTACAGATATTCTTAACACACATACTTGAAGTTTTTAAATCATTCCTGGATCTCTGGTCAGACCTGTTTTCTTGCATGTGTAGGCTCTTGAATCTTGAACAAGTTATACCTCGTATAAGTAACTGTTCAACAACCCAAACAAAACACAAAGCTGGAACAACAATACTTTACAAAACACAGTTGCTGATTTGTTGCTGGCAGTCCTGGCAGAAACGGATGGTTAGGTCAACAGAAGAACCCCTTTAGGTTTCTGTGAGAAGTAATTTTAGAGAGGCTCATATTTTTTGAATAAAAAAAAGATTTAAATTTCCTTTTAATTTTGTTTTCCCCATGAAGAATGTATTCAAACAACAAGATATCTCTGACACCCTGACTGGTTATGTTTCAAACCTAAGCCAATGCCACCCAAATAAATATAAGGAAATAGTTACAGATGATCAAAAAAATATTTTGGCTTATGTATACTTACTGGAAATTTATACAAAGTAAGGATCTCCAGGCAAAGGCAGATGACAGGTGTTTTTAAAAGTCTGTAGCTATTGACCATATTTGAAATAAGACTGAATCATTTTTAGCAATCTATTTAATAAATTCAATTTTAAAATAATGACGAAAGTCATTATTTTGCTAGACAGTAATAGAATGAAAACAGAAATTAGTAACTTTCAGGAGAATGTGTTTCTTCTAAGCATTTTAAAGTATATGAGTGCTGTTTTCAGTCTGTGAACAACAAGGAGAATTTTGCGACGATACTTGAATGCTGTTAGCTCAGGAAATGCCTGCTCTCTACTCGGCTCTGGAGGTTCTTGTCCCTCTTGCTCATTCAGGAGCACTTCGGATCTATTTAGCTGGACTCAGATGACCCAAAATCCTGCAGGAGTGCTGTCCAACCTCTAGTAGAGGGCATTTTCAGAGCTATGTACCTGAGTAGGCTTACAGATGGGAAAGACAATGAAAAAGCCATAGGATTTTTTGCAGAATGCTGGTATAATTTGCAGAAATCCCAGAATTTCTTTTGAAAAAAGCTTATGTTGTTAGAAAAGCACATCAGATGGGTTGTGCTGATCCCATTCTCTTTTCTCAGCTGAAGACAAATCTATTTTTTCATATGCACAAATGACTGTGGCACAGGTCAGACACTCCTAACACTGAATCTGCATATCAGTTGTGTATCTAGACTGTTTGAATAGATCCAAGGATTTTATAACCTGTACTTAAATATTTTGCAATTCTAAGCTGTTATTTTTCATGTAGTTCAATGAATTCTTTACTAAGTACACCCTTTCTTTAGATGGCTGTTACATCATATGTCTCATTATCTTGTGTACACATGTAATTCTATATAGAGAGGCTTCTGCTCTTGAACAAAAATTATATTACCTTTATGCATTTACTATACCAAGAAGTTTTTTTCTGCTGTAATTTGATCCTTAGACAACACTGAACTGTCTGGCATTTTTCAGTTGTATACAATGCTTACATAAAAATTTTGAAAATATCTCACTGACCTAAAATTCAGAATTTTATTTTTAAAAATGACAGAGTGACATTTCAAATGCTAAAGGACTAAATCATTTACCTTACGCAGGAGTGAGATACTGTCTGTGCTTACTATTAAAATTGTGCATGCATCCAACATCAAGCCCAAAGAAAAGCTTACCCTGACCTCATCTATCCTGTCCCAAAGCCTCTGCTGAATGACAACTGTCAGCAGTCTCCTACGTGCTTTGTGCTCTAGTTAAAACTTACTTGTTCTTCACAGTTTATCAGTACTAGAAGTTACCATTCCCATAATATTTTTATACCTGAATTTATTACTGAATGAGCCTTCTACTGCTCTTGGTTAACACCTATGGAAAAAAAACCAGGGCCAATTTCTAGAAGAGGGCCACTGAACAAACATCTGAACAGTAGGGATATTTACAGTAGGGATGTTTACTTGAAGTTAAAGCTCATTTGTATAAGTCCATTTACAGGGTTCAAACTAGCTGAGAATGAAATCTTATTGTAAATGTATACATACCCAGAACATACCTAACCCCACAATTTCGTTCAATATATATAAAGCAGTAATTTTTAATACCTTTGAAATGTCCTTTCATCTGCTACCTGAATGCACCCAAGGGTTTGGGTGCCATGTGGCATATGTGCAACTCCTTATGGGATTCACTGTGAAGCTGTGTGTTTCCCAGACCATTTCCCGGCCTTCATCCAATAAGGCAATATTTTCACGATTAAATTTAACATTCCTGGGCACTAAAACTTGATAATCGTATTGTTAAATTGTTTGATGGGTCTCAGCACAGTTTTGCTCCTGGCCAGCTAGATCTTGGTTTTGAAGTACTTTACCAGGCAAAGTTAGAGAGCCAGTGCTATTCACAGACTATTCACAAGAGATAGTTTGGATGAAGCCACCCTGTTTTAAAAGCTAAAATGTGTGATAGAGAGCATTACAAGACTGCTTAGAAAACTTGTTTATAATTTTCAAGAAAGTACATTTTTAAATATAAAGAGGAATCTTAAATGAAAACATTAGTTGATTTATTTTGACCAATACTGGACATGCCATATATGACAACCTGTTCAATTTGAAGTATTGAATGATAAATCTGAATTGGTGGAAACTACAAGGAAAGCAAATATATTCAGAGCCTGTTGAAACACAAACCAGCTGTTGGCAGCAAAATCTTTCACAATTGCAAAGAGAATATTTTCTCCATTTCAGTCAAATTGATTCAATTACTAATTCACTGAAAGGTGAGCTGCCTGGGAGTTGGCAAATTATAAAGATTTGTTTTCTTTCTCTATTGTTAAAAACCAGGTTCAGGAAGATGAGATCTACTAATTCTAAGATCCTTCATGAGGGCAAAAGGAGATGGCTCAGTCCCCCTCTGTAGCTAAGTCTGCAACCCTCTGCGTGGAGGTTCAACTCTCTGTGATCCAAGGCTTAGTTTGACACTGCACAACTCTGTGACCTTGGCTCAGTTTTGCTGAGAAAATTGTTTTTTTAAGGTATGAGAAAATCCATGAGCTAAAACCATAAAAAATTTAAAAAGTGAAAAAACAGACAGAATTGAAACTCTTTACATGGTGATATCAGCTCAAGGATTAAAGAAGAAAAATACTGACACGGAAAGCTAAAAAAACCCAAGACAAAAAGCAAATAACAGGAAGTCAGCAATGCATCAACACTGAGGAGCAGCCCCTTACACAGAGCAATGCAGGCCTCTGCTTCTCTACCTGACTGGCCTCCAGGTTCCCATAAATTATCTTGAGGAAAGTAGGAGTGAATATAATAAACCTTAGCCTAGCTACATATAGTGACAAGTCCTCTGCTGTGTAACCAACAAATGACCACTGCATGTTCTCAAAGTGTGTATATTCTCCTGGCAGACCTTCTTCCAACATGACAGAAGACACCAGGACAAAAACAATCAAGTAGTGACCGAGGGGTACCGGTGGTTTAAAGTAGCAAACTGAAATGAAAAATTGTTAGATAAATTTATCCATTCCTTATTTAGAAGAAAGTTAAGTCTGTTTTGCTTATATTAAAAAATATTAATTATTTTGTTCTTCTCTAAAAGAATAGTCTTTTCTGAAGAAATCAAGTACAAAAACATGATACCCATTTGGTTAAACCAGACTAAAAAATATAGCAATAACCATATACTAACACAATGGATAAATCCATTAAAACTCACATAAATCCATATTAGCAGTAAATTTACTCGAATAAATATGCAAAGACTTCATATACCTAACTGTCTACCAAAGAGAAGCATCCGATACAAAACTTGCTTTAACAATATATTTTAATATTTGCCAAACATTAGGAACCAGTCTTTTTACAGAAAAACAAATACGCAAATATTAATTTAAAATAATACCACATTGTTTAAATCAAAATTTTGTGATTGCAAAAAACTACTCTAGAATTCATCCCACAGAAGGAATAATTCTTGAAATTCTGTCTTCTACAGGATTATGAACCTACAATCCCTAGAAAATGTCTAGCCACCAAGAACAGCAGGACCCACTGGATCAACACATGGCTAAAAGGCTGGTGCCATCTGTTGTATTTGGTTTTTTCAGTCATGGTGGGGTTTATGTCTCTGCTAGAGACAAATGGGGTTCACCTGTCCAAAAAGGGAAAAGGATTCTCGGCCATGAGCTGACCAGGCTGATTGAGAGGGCTTTAAACCCAGAAGGGAATAAGAGCAGGCTGGCTAGAGATGAGCCTGGGAGCATCATGCCCGTGCTGGGGGTGAAATGGATAGCCCCCGTGAAGGGCATCCGCACCAGAGCACACAGGATGGGAAACAAACAGCAGGAGCTGGAAACCAGTGTGCAGCAGGAAAGCTGTGGCACAGTCTCCATCACGGAAACATGGGGGGATGACTTACGTGACTGGAGTGATGATAAAATGGAGTGCCTCTAGGTAAGGATCAGACATCCCAGTGGGAGTCTCTTACAGACCACCCAACCAGGATGAGGAGGCAGATGAAGTGTTCTATAAGCTGACATTTCACTAGATGGAAACTCAACACAGAAGAGAGGAGGCAGTGTGGTGTGTGTGGAAGAGAAATTCCTGTAACAGCTGATGAGCAAACTTACCAGGGGCCCGTACAGGACTTTGTTTTCTGCACCAAAAATTGAACTTAAATTCTTTAATCATTGAGATAGAGGTTACTAAATCACTACAAATTTGAGCTCAAAATCTTCCAACCTGAAAAAACATGAATCTTCTACTGCATAACCCCAAAAGCAGCTAAACATCACTGCTGTCTTAGGTCTTTTTGTACTAAATTACTTTTGGTTATGTATAAAAAACCCCTTCTCAGAACCTAAAAAAAAAAATTAGATTGCAGGCCTGCTGTGTATATGCAATTATGAATAGAGAATATATATGTTATTATACATTGTTAATTAAAGGATTTATGTTCAGTTACTCTCTCTACCATCATCTTCTTGCATGTCCTTTCCTAAACCAATTAATGTCACTGAACCTTAGCAAAATTATAGGATGCATATTTCACAAAATATCAGTGAAGTTAAATACATTACAGATTTAGAGGTCATTAGATAAGATTAGGCAAGCAATTTACATACAGAAAGAATTTTAGTATCTCTTTTAATATGCTGAGCTCCTGTAGGCCCATGTTACAGTATCTACTTGCCACTATGTTGCTTAGGTGTCCCTGGATGGTTTGGCACTAATAATATAGATTGGTCTTTGATAGCAAAACAAGAAATACGGGTTTGATTTTAGTTTGTTGACATTTTTTCAGTTAAATATCTCATTTTCACTGAATTGTGTTTTCATATGAACAGGAACAGAGAAACAAAGAGGAGGTGTGAAATAAATAGGCTCCTCTGTAGAACCAAATGGAAATTAACCACAAGAAAAGGAATTTGTGAACCATCTGACTTTCTATGTAGCTGGAATTCTCTCAGGAAATAAGATCATAGATAAATGAGAGAAGGGGCTAAAAGGGAAATGAGAATTTATCAAGATCCTAAATTTGAATTCTTATGTATTACAAGCTGATGAGAAGGAACAACCAACAGGAAAAAAAACCTAACAAAAAACATTTAAGGGACTTGAGGAGGAGAACATATAGCAGGAAGAGCAGTTATGAAACTAAACTAGAAGAGGATTTCAGATTTTCAAACCCATTGTTAATAATACATCATCTTTACTTTTATAGATGAGTTCTGTCCCATAACCTAGCACCTAAGAAAAATAACTACTGATCCATGCTCCCACATCAACATGTGGAGCATATTTAATAACTTCAAAAATAATAAATGTATTGAATACAGAGAAAATAATTTAACAAAACAGGAAACATTACCAATTACTTTAAGATTAAGGTCCTGTGAAAAACATTGCAGGTAAGTCTCTGTCACATTGTAAGTAAGGGATGACAGAGAAATCGGTTTCAAAAGAAAAAAGCAACATCATTAAGAAGATCAAAACTTTGTATTTAAAATAAAAACCAGTCAGTGGTTTTCAAAGATAGACCTTGTATTGGCTATGTAACTGCAATAGGTGAGTATGAAGATTTTAGCCTGAAAGTCTGCTTTTGAGGCTTAATGGAAACTCATTTCAAGGGTTCAGCTCTGCATGACTAGCTTGTCATAAGGAAAAGCACCTAAAGACAATTGGATGTGATACTGATTCCATCATTGCCTTGTATACTGATGGTTACAGGTACTGCATGCCTTATGGCTGCTAGCTTAGTTTCCTTCAGCTTGGGAATATTCTTGATTGGAATTGGAGGGGAGAGGAAGGGCATGTGGGTAAGTGTGCACATAGACACTGCCACCAAATTCAGTATTTTAGTATAGTCAGGAATAAGACTGTGTTTACCATAGACAATTAAATATGAGTGCAGGTACCACATTTCATGTGGAAAAAGGAATTCTTATGCATATGCAAAACCACAGGCAAAATAAGACTGCAATAGCTGTTACAGCCCTACACAGGAAAGCCATGCAATTGTGGATTATGTTAGGGTTAATGACTGCAAGTTCAAAATGCATTTGAGAAGAAGAAAATGGAGGTATTCTACAGAATAAAATATGTTCTTTGTCAATGGCTTATACAGAACACTGGGCTTACAGAAAAAGCATTGGTCCAGATAAATAACTTCTTTATTTATGTCAAGGATTTTTAAAATGCTACATTTAATTTTAATATCATGACGAGAAGTATTTCTCCTTCTTGATAGGCCTCATTACACTACACTGAGTACAGTGTTTGCCTTATTTAACAATTTTTATCAATCATTTAACAATGGATAATGCACTCAATGTCGATAGAAATACAAGCAACAAAGGCACAAGGGTACAATCGACTAGGAAAAACAATTTCTGTCTCAGAGTATGGCAGTACTATTGTAGTGAAATAAGAGAAATGTTGCTATTAAATGAAATATCTCAGGATGGTAAGAGGAATCTTATTGAATTCTAATTTTTATTTTGTGAAAATTCTTGAACCATTATGACGTTTGTTTTGCACTAACTTATACTTTGTACTCTAAGGAAATGTGGGTGTGGCTAACATTTCTGTCAAAAAGAGAAACAGCCACGGTTTATGAGAACTTCCATGCATCTCAACTGTTGAAGAATTGAAGTTATAATATAGTATATACATATGTCTTAACAAGGCACTCTAAACCCAAAACTCCACATTGATGAATTCAACACCATAGCTAATGATACATCTAAAATTCTTCAATTTCTCCAGCATGTATATAAAAATATTAATTATTATTTCTATATATAGGTACTTGTACTGATGAGTAATTTATTCATATGCCTCTTCATCTAAAGAAATAACGTTCAAATCTCTTCTTTTGCCTTAGAGAGAACTATAATAAGCATAAAGATTTCATAAGACACCACTCTGCTCTTGCTGCAAGTTGCTGAGGCCATCAATGCATAATGGAAGTGTTTGAGTTGTGATGTCTGTCAATCTACTAAGCTGTTCATAAAATTGTAGAGCTTCTTTAGCCTTGCAAAGTCAAATTACAGAGAAGATACCATCAGTCCTTTAAACTGATGTGCTCTAAAAATTCTGGATTGTGTTTATCTCAACAACAAAAAGCCCCACAATGACTTGTCTGTTAAGCAGTTATGATTCTGTATGAATAATAAAAAATTATATAAATATTCAGCAGCGATCTACCCTGGCAAATGGAATATTTTTGTTTTCCATTAGCCCTTTTAAACTAATTAATGAATTAATGAGTGAAAAGAAGCAATATCAGACCTCAGTAGACTGAAGTGAGGTCACTCCGGTGCCATTTTCAATTAATGTTAGCATTTCATATGCATTACATACTATTGAATGATGACTCTTTGTGTGTTGGGACTATTTCATAGCTGGAACAAGGGACCAAGAACCTGGTGCTGGGCTGGTTCAATTCTTTGTTCTTCCACTGACTCACCTGGTCACCTCCAGTGAGCCACCAAAGGTGGCAGCTACTTGGAGTGCACCTGCTTGGAGGAGTGACGTGAGGCATAATTAAATAAAAGCATTTAACACCAGCATTTAACCAATGAAAGGAGATATAGAAGTACAAATCATGTTATTATTTTTTTTGAAATCTGCCTATAAAGAGAGCACCATATTTGGAGGACTGTAGATGTTTGGTTTTTTTAATGAATCTACTGACAGCCAACACTACTAGCATGCCTCGTGGAAGAACTACTAAAGAATAAAATGGTTTGTGTAGCTAAGCAATACAGGAGAGATTTCTCTATGGCAATTTTTCAAAACGTTGCATGGGGTTTTAACTATGTGACTCCTATTGACTTAAATGGGAGTCATGCAGCTAAAAATGCATACAACACTTTGAAAATGTATGCCTAAGTGTTTTGTCAATAATCATATGTAAGTAATAAAATGGGATTCATTTTTTTTCTACTCAAGACATATAAACATTATGTTTATATCAGCACAATTACTGACTTTCTGTAGCTTGATAGCTAGTCTTTAGTCATACTATAATTGGCATCCTGATCACATAATGTCATTTTAATGTGTTCTTCAGAACACACATTACATTATTAGATTCTTGCTGTGAAAGAAGTGTGGAACAACTATATCATAAAAAACTGCGACAATGATAACTCAAAAAATCATTCCCCATTCAAAATGCAATATAGATCAGTGTCTGAGTAATAATTTTCTATAAACATTTCAAAATTGTGAACACAGCTAATTTCTGGGGGAAAGAAATAGATCCGCTGCTTACTGCATATACACTGAGAAAAAGAGCATATGGAAAGGCCTTGAAAGGATTGTTTCAGGCAGTCAGAAGGGAAGAAAACAGTTGCCTCACTAATTGATAGCTTGTGAAACATTTCCATACCAAAAAGTCTTCTGTATTCTGATTGGATAGTAGCAGCCGACTATCTGGAAAAGCCCAGGTTTTGTGGTATGTCTCATTAGCTGAAGTCTTTATTCACACCTCTGTTAACTGGCTCATGTCCTTATCCTTCAGCAGTTTTGAGAGGATAGACAAGCCAAATAAATGCTGGGACTTGTAAATTGGATTATTCTTTTCATGGTTATTGAGGAACAATTGTTCCTCAATACTCAGTCTGCTATTTCTCATTGATTGCAAAGCAAATCCTGAGCTTAATCTGACTCTTAAGCTATTAATGATAATTTATTAAAAAAAAGAAAAGAAAGGGAAAAACTATTGCACTGATGAATTCATGACACGTAAAGAATATTTGAGAAGAACAGGACTAAAAGAGACTGAGAGAGGCCAGAGCTATTATAATATATTTAAAGTGGACACATGGAGGAAATGCTGGGAAGATAACAGCTCAAAGAACATTTCACAGGAGCTGGCTACAACAGTTATGAGAGGAGAGTATAAACTATTTAACTGTTTAATAATACCAGGTATGGAGTGATTACAATATTTTAAGATATTATCACCAAGTAGACATAGCTTTTATTTAGCCTATTATGTAGTTTTGTAAGCAGAAAATATGAATCCTGGAATAATCATGTTAAGAGATTTTTTAGAAATGGGAAGTCGTAAGAGGAATTACAAACTTAGCCACAAAGTTCTGCAGTATGGGTTAGCCTTGACCTGCCATTATAATCTGCTTCTGCTGAACAGAAGCTGCCAGTAGTGTTGTTATGTGTCGATTTTACGAGGTAGACAAATACCTCCTAGAAAATACAAGGTCATTACAAGAAATTTAGTGTGTTGAAAAGGCTTTATATTTTATATGGCTTTTCTTGGGAACTCAGAATATAATGTCTCAGCACTGTAAAAACAACATTCTGAGTAATAATTAAAAGAATAGGCCTGATCGTATTTGCAGTATATTGAGTTGACTATTATCATTTATGAATCTTGCAGTTGTCTGGAAGATGAGAGATGTTTGTCTAAGTAAAAAACAAGTCAGGACCTGTGCTTTTACTTTGTAGAGAGAAAAAAACAAAAAGAGAAAAAGAGATCGTGAAAGCCTTAACAGCTGCAGAAAGAAACATTACATTAACAATGATGGTCATCTTTATTTGGTGTGGTTTATAAGATTTGATTATATTTTAATTCTCAAGTCATTGAAAATCTTATGAAGTTCAACAAGAACAAGTATAAGGTCTTATATGTGGGAAAACATAATCCAGGAGTGCAGCGCTGGCTGGGATTCACCTGGCTGGAGAGCAACTCTGTGGAAAAGGACCTGGGAATGCAGGTGGACAAGAAGTTCAATAGAGTGAGCAGTGTGTTGCTGCTGTGGCAAAGAAGTCAAGAGAACACTGGGCTGCAAAATAACAACATAAACATTCATGAAAAAACATGAAATTCTAGAATCATACTATGAATATCATGTTGATAAAATGGAAGATGGATTTGCTAAAAGTTAGCCACATCAGCAGTGAATTTATTTGCTTCCTTCCTGGAATATCTGCACTGCTGTCAGTGACAGCTTCACTTGAGGACCCACCTGGGTTAAATTGAAATCTCTTCAAGTGGAAGTATCAACAGGAAGCCATGGTCACATTGAACTTGGTTTAACCATCTGAGTACTTAGTTTGCTTCTCCAGCAGCTTCTGCAGCCCACATTCAGCTCCTTGATGCTGAAAATATCCTGCCACTGGTACTTATGCTGTCTAGTGTGGAGCTTCTGCAGCTTATTCTAAGTAAACTGTAGTCACAGAAGAACCGGGAGAGTGCTTAGGAAAACAGATTAACCAGGAAGATTCTGAGAGTGTATTCAGATACTACAGACCAGCACAGAAGAGAGCAATTGCAATGCAAATTATCATAAAACACCTAACTTGAATAGGTTTCAGACGTTTGCTACAGACTGGGTTAGTGCATAATCATTTCAGGCAACATATTTAGTATAAGTCAATGCATACACCCAGTATCAAACTCACTACAGGTGTAAGCAAATGTGACTTACTTTGAGTTGTGCCTGCTTGTACTAGATTTGGCCTAAGTTAAGAATGACTTTCAGCAGGTGCAGTTTGCGGTCCTCCAGATGATATATCTTTCACCACAGCATAAAAATAAGAATAAATACAAGGACAGATTGTGTTATGATGACCACATTATACATTTAGTCAATCTTAGTACAGCTACATTTCTTTGTAACCTGATTTCCTAAGGGTTATAGTATTCCAGTACTGATAAAGGAATTTTCCACTCCTTCCCGCCCTACCCTAGTCCTCTCTTGCAGGTTGTTTCCTGACTGCTGGCAGTGGCTGCATTAGTAGCATATCCATGCTTCAGCCTGCAGTCCAATACCATCACAGATCCACTTTCAGAAACATCTTAAATTTGGCAGATTGTGAAAACAGGTCCTGGAACATGGACAGGCTTTCCATTCCACACCCCCAGTATGGAAGAGGGAGTCCCCAGCAAAGGGCTGGGGCAGACAGTGTCGTCTGCAGTGCTATAATCTCTGCACTGCACTGTTTAGACAAGGAAGACACTTGGGGCGTATGGAACATAGGCAGCAGAACTGTTGCATCCTAAAACTTTGTCTTTGCTAGAGAAAGGAGCTGCTTTCTGAACTCAAAAGAAAAAAAAATGGCAGTGAGAACACAGCAAAAAAAGAAAAGGATGGAATGAAAGAGCAGTCTGTAACATCATCTAGTTAACTCAGGTGAAAAAAGAGAAAGAGGTTCCTCAAACTATCTCCCAGTGTACCATGAGCATCAGCCACTTTTTAGCCCGACAAAATCAGCACTTATTTCTGACACAGAAAACACAGTCTGAAATTACATCAAATATAATTGTATATTTATGGTCCATGAAAACAAATACATGAGACGATGAGGTATAGTTCAAGAGAACCATGAACAACTTGGATTTCATTGTCGGGCCATGCATTTAAATCCACAGAGCTGCCCCACACAACACACCATTTTGTAAAGCTACAAATACACGAGTGATAAAGAAGCTGGTTTGCTTGGGTCAAAGCCCATAGAAGCATTGCCACCAGCCTGCTATCCAAAGGGAGCCTGGGGCCATTGTGGATGGTAGCCTGTGCCTTTCAAGCCAATTCTTTTCCCTATGGCTTAATTTCATTCCCGAAAGCCAGAGAAGTACTAAAACTGAATGAGAGCTATGCCCAGCTGTCAGCGCCTGTCCTTCTTCCATCCATTAACACCCCCTAATCTGAAAAATTCACCAGCCCTATAGGTTCCCACACCACACACCAGTTATGCTGATTAGAAAATTCACGCTTCAGTATTAGTGCTGATTAAAAAGGTTTCCCTGTGCTTTATGCAGATGTTGAATATTCATCAACAGTGTCTGGTTTAAGACATGATAAATAGCATAGGAAATAATTTTATAACTACATCAAAAACTTATTTGTAGTTTTCAGCAATGTCCCCCTACAGCCTAGTTTATAAACAAATTATCTGAATTATTAATTTATCATGAAGGGACTGAAAAAAGGAAAAAAAAATCCCAGTGGGTTATTACAGTCCTTCACAGGAAATGAATATCTCCTGGCACTAATGACATCATCAATAACAAGAAGTTTATTTCCAAAGAACTCAACTCAAAATTTAATTAACTGTATATGATATTTTCAAATTAAATATGAGTTAAGGGGTTCAGTACTTGGATTAATGTAACAGTTCTAAAGTAAATTTATTTTTTAGTAGATTAAAAACAACAACAAAAGCTACAATAAAAGCCCTTTTGAACTCCAAAATAAATATACAATTTAATGGAAATATTCATTTTGTCTGTTGACAATATGGAAATTATTTGCTTCTGTTTGGAATCCCCAGTTGTTTAAAGGACTCAGAAAGAACTCTTATAGATAGGGAATGCAGCACAGGTCAGTGATGGTGGAGCTGTGATACAAAAGGAAATCTTACCAATGAAATTCCCATCTTTCTATACTTTTCTGGTTAACAACAGCACTCAAAGTAAAAAGAGAGTAATCTACAATGCATGATGCCCATTTTGAAGTCATCTTTGAAATAACAAATCAGACATCCTAGACACATATAACAGAGATCAGAACTACTTGAATCTCTACTCAAATTTCCTGTTTGTTACCAAAGACAGTTGGCCAACACAATAAAATGAAAACCTAATCCAAAAAATTACCTTATAAAAGGAGAAATAATGATATTTATGGCAACGCAGAAAATGTATTGATATTGTGCTGGGGAAAAAACAAACAAAAAACCCCAAAACCAACCAACCAATCAAAACACATAAGAAACCTGCAAGAAAAACCCTAAAGGAATGACAAGATTGTGGGGATTCCTCAAACTTCAGAAAAAAATTAAGGATTAGATTCTAGAAACCTGTCTGGTTTAACTATTTTGATATTCAGATATATGCACTATTCAAAGAGAATCAGTGTCAAGTCCTTCTTCATTATTTCTTTTGGTAGAACTACATTTCTAAAGACAAAGGAACACAGACCAATGCATCTTTAAGGCACTGAACAAATATTGAGCAATTTTTTTTTTTGATGCTGAAGCATCATTCATTTGCAAAAAAAAGGCAATGAATATGCAGGACAGATGCCAATATGAAAGGGGTGAAAAGTTATGCACTGTCTTTCTTTTCAAAGGGAAAGAAAAATGCTTTTCTATTGTGAAAACTGCTTTTCCTTTCAGCTGCCTTTGACTCAATCTCCTTCCAAGGGAGACATTATTGACAGTAGAAGCAAGAAACAGACACTGATGTTTTGGAGAGTGAGGAGCAAACTGCTTCTCCACAGACCCTTCTGCAGTTTTCCCTGAAGAATATATACCTTAAATCTACAAATCTAAAATGACAAAACTGACCAAAGCGTCTTGCTTTTCCATTTCCTTATGGCCACCTTTCTGGTCATGACTTCTATGAAATGGGAAACTATGGACATGAAACCAATTTTCAAGCATTTTCTTAATAGAGATGGTGATAAAAACAAGAAGTTAGGAAGCAGTGGTAGAAAAATAGCCAATATCCCTTTATGACTTGTGAGACCTTGAAAATGGAGTCAGCAACAAGAACTGAAATTTGACATTCAAGAGATCTGCAGGGAGGGAAGATGAGAGGGCATGCAATTATGGAGGAAGCTGAACTTTTTCCTAGAACTTAGTCAACTATTTTTTTATTTTTAGAAAACCATCATAACACAGTAACTTTTTATGGAACGTTGAGTGTAAGAGAGGTTTTATGAGGCTGTTACAAGAAGTCACCACAATTACGTACTGATGTGCAAAAAGAGGAAATTATATATAATCATAAGCAGAGACCAAATAGCTGATGTGAAGCCAGGTGATAATTGCAAAATTATATAAATGCAAAGTTATTGTTAATTTTATTGGTGGTAGTGATGATGATCGGTTCTTTTACTTTGGCACATTCCAGGAGCTGCTTTGCTAGGCACACTGAACAAAGTATAAAAAAAGTTGTCTGTGCTAAGAATCAAGTGCTTTAATGTTCCACTCTGTATTTTTCACTTTCCCAAGTCAAGAACATATTAAAAAAATCTGGGTAGTATCAGAAACTCATTGAAATCAGCTTTGCAGAAGCATTTCTAATTTTTCATTGTATAGTTTCCATTCTCATAGTCCTGCATATTTCATTATCCCAGTTACTTTAGACACTGTAAACAGAAACTGCCATCAGCCCGAGATGCTGCTGTTCATTTCTGCTGCACATATAAGTGCGGGAACCTGTATTTCACATACTTGCAATGCTAGCAAGAAAGAACAGATTGCCCAGAGAGGCTGTGGAGTCTCCCTCACTGGAGATACTCAAGATCCATCTGGACACAATCCTGTGCCGTGTGCTCTGGGATGGCCCTGCCTGAGCAGGGAGCTGGGACCAGATGACCCAGTGGGGTCCCTTCCGAGCAGATCCATTCTGTGATTCTGTGATTCTGTGGAAGGATGTTCCACCTTTCCAAAAGCATTATGACACATTCCCAAGTGCTGTGGAACAAACTCCACCAAGTCTTCAGGAACAAGAATCAAGTTCTAGGATGTTTGGATGTGCTAAATGCTAGATCCTTTCAGAAATTTTATTAATTTCTCTTGAATACTGTACAGCTAGAAATGTAGAAATGTGTGAAGTATACAATAACTAGATACAGGGTAAAGTATAATCTACAGTCAGTGACATTCTGTGAACAATTTATTATTTGCCAATGCTTGCAGTGAAGACACAACACTAGGAAGAAACATTGGGATGCACACTGGAATCCAAGCAGGCAGAATCTGATTCTCTTCCTGTAGGCTTTGCTGATGCTGTAAGTAACCTGAGTTGGAACTAATTCTTCCCAGGTACTTGAACAGAGGCCATGAGAAGGGGGCTGATTTCAGGAGAGACCCTAAATGTGCTGCTGTAATGAACCCAGTAAAATTAGTGTTCACTTACGCGTGGCTTTGCCAAGCATGAGCACTACAGCTCTGTCAAATTCTTACCATCTGCTTCACTGGAAACAAAACTAAGACAGTACAGAACACTTTAAAATCCCTTAAAACATATTTAGGCAACAAAATCCATAATACAAAACTGATTTCAAAGGCAGAAAAAGATTATATTTCCAGAAGTTTAGTGAGGTTATATTTTTTCACAGAAAAAATCTATTACTCTATACCATGTGTATTGGTATAATAAGAGCTTGTGCCATGTGGATATTTCAAATACACATGGTGTACTTAAAATGTAAATTTTCATAAATATACTTCACATAAAATAAATACTGTATGGTGTGTAAGATGTTGGCATTGTGCTAAAGCATGCTGCAAATAACATGAATATGATATTTAGCATATATATATAGGTTCATATCAAGTTTCTGTAAAAATAATATAAAGTCTCTTATTAAAAACGTCTTCAGGGAAAAAGCAGAATATTAATTTTCATGGTACTTCATTCCAGTATTTTCATAAGTGTTATAAGCCTATGTCTACATAAAAACACTGTTACATACTAGGACCAATATAGTTGAAAACCTTCCATGAACTGAACAGAAATCTTTCCATCCCAAAAGTGCCAAATAACAAGTCATCTCAAATGGATGGTAAAAAGCATAATTATGAGTGCATTCTAATACCTGCAATGAATTTATCTTTGAAAGCTTTTCATTGTTTGTATGCTATATTCCACTTATAAATAAAATTTTATAAGGTGCTGTATACCTCAGAAAGAGTATTAAAACTTCAAAGAAATATATATGTTTATTCTGTTACCATGGACACAGTAAACTGCAGAAGTATGTATAATTGTGATGGCCAAACTCCCCATATTTATAAAGTGTGAAATTATGAATTATTGTTTTCTTTACTCACAGCATTAGTTTAATTGTACTTTTACATTTTCCAGTAAAATTTTTACAGAGACCTATAGTCTGACAAACCAAGTTAAAGGCAGCCTTCAACACTAGGCCTTTTACATAAGCTGAAAAATTACCAATATATTAAAATATGCCCATAAAGCTTTATCTATCATGTATAACATATTTTGAAGGAACACCACCAGTATTAAAATAAGTAATGACAGCCTCACCTGTGACTCTGAAATATTAAACCTGGAAAAAATGCCAAGAAACGCTCTTCAGGGAGACATCTACTATTTTCTCCTGATCCTGCACTTCAAGACACTCAGATGCATTCCTAGGCTTGTGCAGACTATTTCTGCAACCCAGGCACACCAGGCTTTGCCTTTATAATCCAGCTAAAGGCCTATGGCCTATATCTATTGCAGTATTACAGCTAATTCCTTTTTCTTAAATAATAATTTCCTCATGCCCACATTCATAATAAGCACAGATAAGATCACCCACACTTCTCACAGCATCACTTAGATTGATAGGGATGCCAGGAGGTCTTTAGTCTCTCTGCTCAGAGCAGGGTTAAACACAGATTTAAGACCAAGTTGCTCAGGACTTTGTCCACTCTTAAAGGTCTCCAAGAAAATAGATACTGTAACTTCGGTGACCCTGCACCAGGGCTTAATTATGCTGATAACATCAGAACCTCTCATGCTTCAATTTACGTGCACTATTTCTCATTCTCCTACCGTGCACTTCAGTAAAGACCCTGGCTCTGTACTCTGAGTAGTCCCTAAAGTCCCCTGGAACAACATCTCTTGAACAAGCTGAGCAAGCTCAGCTCCCTCAGCCTCCCCTCAGAGGATTCCAGCCCCCAGCCACCTTGGTGGCTCTTTGCTGAATTTGCTCCAGCTGATCAGCATCTCTTTCCTGTACTTAGGGGCCCACAACAGGATGCAGTGCTCCAGAAGCCATATAACGAGCAACAAGCTGCAGTGATTAAGCCCTTCTCTTGGTCTAGTGGCTACAATCCTATTTTTACTGCCAAGTACACTGCTAGCCCTCATCACAGCCAGGTGGAACTCATATCTAATTTACCGTCCAGCAGGACTCTCAGGGGCTTTCCAGCTGAGCTGGTACCCAGGCAGTCAGCCAGTCCCAGCCTGCACTGGTGCAGGGGGTTAGTCTCTCACAAGTGCACGACTTTGCATTTGTCCGTGGTCAGTACCATGAGGTTCCTGTCAGCACATTTGTCCAGCTTGGCAGGTCCATCTGGACAGCAGCTCTGCCCTCATGAGTGGCCATGACGTCCCCAGAAGCTGTCATATGCCAACTCTATGGGGGTGCCTTCTGTCTTCTCCTCTAAGTCATTGGTGAAATATTAAACACAGTCAGTCTCAGGACAGACCCCTTAGAAGTTTCACTTGTAACTAGCTGCCCAAGGCAGAACATGGATGGTGGACCCCTGCACTTTGACCAGTGATCCTGCTGACTTTTCCCTCACCTAATAATCTATCCGTCAAGAGTAATGTCAAGTTGTGATAAAACGGTGGGAGACCATATCAAAATCCTGAATTCAAAGTGGATGACATCAATCCACTACGAAAATCTGGTGAATTTTTGCAACAGAAATATTTGGATATCATATTTTCAACTCCATTTGTGTATTCCTTCCGTCTATGTAACAGCTGTTCTTCGTGATAAGGAGCTCCCCTTCTGAGCCACATTCCATCAACCACAGATCTTTTGCAGTCTAAAATTTTGATTAAACTACTTCACCTGCCAGTTTCTGATATAACCAGGGAGAAATCATAAAATACACCTGAATATTCACCTGAATATTCAGAGATTAATTTCACTTGGCTACTCCTCCAGCCCTCTGGTGACAACTTTTCCAAATATGTGGATGATTGGATTTTGCAGAATTGCTATTGGAAAACCAAGTGTGTGCTTGCACTTACTGTATGGATAGCAGGGATGGTATGTTTCAGTAGGGACAGAATGCAGCTTCAAGTACATGGGAGACAGAGACTTTTACAAAAGCAGTGGCAGACTCCTGGAAGACAAACTAAGTAGTTAATTCAAGATCCACATTTCCCACATTGAAGCATTTACTCATCTGCCTACAATCCCCCAGAACATTTAATCACATTCATTCTCAAAAACCTACGTACATATTTAATTGCTTGATGGATCAGGGCCTTAACTGAACAGGGCAAAGCTGCGACGCAGTGGAATGACTAGGACACCTGAGGCTGTAGGACTCATCTCATCCAACATTAGACATCCAACATTTATAACAAAAGCATATATCTCAGCTAGTTACTATAGCCCCCGTTCATAATTAATGGAGAGAAATAGACACTTCTAGGGTGCAATTCATCAGTCTTACTTTAAACATCTGCTTTAGGAAGAGATGAATTGCATCCGTCAGGTGCATATTTTTCCCTGCTGGTTATAAAGGGGATCAAGGTGCCTACCTCACAGGCAGCATCTTTATTATAATCCTGACCAGAATAAAGCCTCTGAATGGACTCAGACGGCTGTGGAAAACACTCTCAGCAACTTGTAGTTTGCCTCTGAGTCTTGTTCTGATTCTTGATTCCTAACTTTTGTTCCTGCCTGCTGCAGTCTGTTCTGTCATTCTTAGTACATTTTCCATTGTAATTGCCCAAGTATTTTTCCCCACCTAGCCTGCACTGCCTCTTCCTGTTTCTGTCCCCTTACCTCAGACTTAAAATCCCTGGAACCCTAACCTTTGTCTGAACCTGTGTTAAGCTTCTGCCTTGCCTCTTAGGCTTAGAATATACAGATGCCTTGTCTTCTGGGCTTTCCTCATGATTTCCATGTAAGGAATTTTCTGTCTAGACCCTATCAGTATGATTCCTTCCCATTCTTGTCATTGATCTTTCTTAATGGCAGGCTCCAGCTTGCACGTCCATCTCATTTCCAGCCTGGTTTAGCAGCCCTACCTACCCATGTTCTATTTATAGTAATTAAGATGTCAGCCATTGAAGTAGGGGTAGTTTTTGCCATGTAACTTTATCTGTGCTATAAATTGCAATATGATTCAGTGAATATGACCATTAAATGTTCATATAACAGAAATAGAAAAGCAATACAAATGGAGCGATGCACTTCATGGACATTGAGCATAGGGACAAACCTCAGTATTTGGATGTTGGTCTACAAACAATACGTAGCTACTGCTGTTCAGATATTGACCTTCTCCTAAAAACCTTTAGTCATTTTTCCAAAAATAGCCTCATGATTTTCTTCTTGTGTCCTCCATAACAGTTAAGTCTTTACCCATCCAAATCTCTCTGTAGTCTTTTTTCACCTAGTATTTCTCTACCACTTTGTATCAGTAACAGAAATTGTTTGAGCAACTGTGTACCATGTTCCCTGAGTTCAGCAAACAACCCCAGACAAAGCCCTCTTTAGGAAGTTCACATGTGCATCATTCTATCAATTTGGAGAGTCAGCTGGAGCATCAGCTTTTCCAATAGCAACCAGCTTCTGATGAGTAGCAAATAAAATACTGATATTTGCAGATGGACTTTAGCTTAGCTTTAGAGGCATCTCCTTACAGATAGTAACCAGGTGAAACCCTCCTTAATCTCCATAGAGCAACCATTTTACTACACTCCAGAAAAAACTGCTTTGCTATGGTACCCAATGAAAAATCTTAATATTTATTAGCTCTTACAGTAAGCAGAGATTATGCTAAATTATGAAATTCAAAATAAATCAAACTATTTTGTCTAAGAGTATGTTATTTTTAATGGAAAACCCGACAGATTATTAAATGCAATCACAATGAAATAAAGGAGAAGGGGGTACAGTGAGACACACCTTCTCCATCCTTGAAAGTGATAATACAGCCATAGTAATCCATTCATCAGTGACCCTCTCTCTACCCTCAAAATTACACATGTATGTCCTTTTCTTTGTCTGATCAGTAAACTTCTAAACAAGACTCATAAAAACCCCAAAGCATTAAGCTGTAGCAAACAGAAAACTGTTAGAAGCACCTCAACTGAACCAATCCCCATCCCTCCCTCAATAAAAGAACAAACAGAGAAAAACCCCAAGCAAGTTTATCCTTTCTAATATGCCTTTTGTCATTAGCATCCAAAGGGCCCCTGATATTGCCCTTTTCAAATACTTGAGTATGTTAATGTCCATAATGGTGACCTAATCAGTTTAGGTGTATCATCCAAACAGTTCCACAGAAGCAATTGAGAGAATGTCATTGAGGACTTGCAAATGTAGTGTTCTTCAGCATGTCTGCAGAGCAGGCCAGAGTGTGACGGGTGGCAGCGATGTTGTACTCCTTCTTGAAAGCTACTGATCTCTTGCATAAAATCACATTCTAATACAGGATTTCATTTGGTATTTAAATGGGTAAAGCATGGAAGCACTGTTAGATTCAAGCTCTGTTAGGAGCTGGGAGACATTCTTCACATAAAACCCCCAATTTTGAGCTTGGGGTCAGAAGTTATACCCACAAAATATAACTTAATATAGCTTGCTAGCAAAAGCTGTGCAAAAAAATAGGTGGTTGAGTTCTTGCCCTACATATGACAGTAAATGTCTTGGATGCAGGAGCATGAGAAAATTCCTCCTAAACTGAAAATGGTTAATTGTTAAAGAATAGAACATAGAAAAACAGCTTACAACACCTTTTCATTATTTCTTTTATCTTAATAAAAAGAAATTATAGTTACATAAGAAGAATCTATGGAAATGGAAATACTCTGATTTTATGCAAAAATGGCTGAAGAATCTGGTATTGATGAGGAGTAAACCATGTGCCAAGCACTTTCACTTATTTTGCCAGCAGTGACTAACAAAATTACTAAATGTCAAAGTTTTTACTAGGAGGCATATTACAATCTTTTATCTTGTGCACATAGTTAAGAAACACCAGCATTGCACAAATAAAACACCTTGATAAAAATTCTCCAGCTTTCAGCACCCCACCAGGTTCTTCAAAACATGTTTTAATGTGAGGAGGCAAAATGAAATGCAGAAACAGATGTCCTTCCTTCCTCATTTGTTCAGAAAACATTCCCCTTTAATTTAAGTTCCTCCCAGCCTGTATAGAGATTGCTTTTCAAACACTGTGTCTTTTATTCATTGGTGAGGAAATAAAAACATCAGACAATAATATATTCATAATTGACAACAATAACAAAGAAATGGAGACACTACAATGGGAAAATACCTTTCTAGGAGATCTATTATGTAAAATACCTGAGTTGAAATTCTCTCTTTTTTTGTTATGTTTATTTATGGCTCTGCACTTTTTAAGGCAGGGGACATTTGGATTGAATGAAGCTGTGGGCAAAATAGCAAGTGGAATCACAGTGAAGATGAAAATGGCCTGTGCCTCCACCAGGTTTCATGTATTGCTTTTATGGTCCTAAAATGCAGTTGTTATATCTTGCATATTTTTCAGCTCATATGACCTGAAACCTGTTGTGCAATGTGTTGCAGCCCATGCGCCTCCACACCGTGGAAAGCAGCACAAAGGCACATAGTTTGGAAGATACAAAAACCAGCTGCAGCAGGACTGGAGGACTGGACATTGGAAAATGGAGAGAGCCCGTCCTGGTGCCTTTTCACTGGCACTGCCCAGGGGTGTGGCCAAGCCTCTTCCAGGCAGCTCCACCAAGCATGGCCTAAAAACCCAGGGCGGGGTCAAACGGTCCGAGACCGCCCGTGCAGAGCCTTCACTGCCCCCTTGTCCTGTTTTGTTCAGATGCACTGTCTTGGGATGACTTTATGATGTGTATCCCCTATCACCACTCTATGCCCAGAAGATGAATCCTGTGCCTTTAAGACTGGGTGCAAGAAAAAAAAAAAGACTGAGCGAACTTTCAAAACAATTTCTCAAGGACACACACAGCTCTCTCTGGGCTCGGCGGCAGAGTGTGGAGGGCAGCGACTTTGCTCTTCAGACAGCTCTCAGCTCCCTTTCTCCAGAGAGAGAGAGTTTTCCTGAGACCTTTTTTGGATTTCTTCCTCCTTCTTCTTTTTTGGGACTGTTCTACAACATCGAACCACACCAGGGGAGAACTCCTTTTCCAAGGCCTCCTGGAAGGGGCTCATCAACCCATCTCTGAGGAGGGAAGAGGCCACACCAAAGAGGACTCTGAATTTTTCCAGGTTTCTCTCCACAGTGAGAGATTTTTTTNTTGGCCGACCCGGCACAATATTTTTGGCGCCCAACGTGGGGCTCGAAGGAAAGTGAAATAACCTGCACTAATTTTGATTTTGTTTCAATTACTCTGTATTGGGGTAAAGCAGTCACCATGTTGCTGGAGTTAATGATGTCTCTCTGCTTCGAGGTACTAAGGTTTTTCTGGTCTCTAGGCTTGTTTAAAATATTAATGCCTTTCTGGTCCCTAGGCCTGTTTGCATACCCTGAAATTGCTCCGATTTTGGTCCTGATATGTACTTTTTACAGAGGAGGGGTAAAAGTCCAAATTTCTATTCTGCTGTGCTCAGTAATAATGATTTATAGGAAGTTAATAGGGATGTTGGCGGTTGTCCAAAATGTGTATGATATCTGGATTCTCCGTCTTAATCCCAGTCCTGACTTCAGCAGCCTGTTTTGGGGGTCTAAGAGTACAACTTCTTAATTTTTATAAGGTACCTCCCTCCTTCATTCATACTCATGTGACTATTTTATACATCTGTGCTAAATTAACAATGAAATTATCTTCTAGACCTTCTTTTAGACAAATAAAAATGTGTCGAGGTCTGTTTTGCCTATGATACTGTTGTGATCCGGTTTAAAACCAGAAGAGCAAAGAAAATTATGTCTCTTTGTATAAAACAGAAAGAACTTTGAAGATTCAAAATATACCCAAAAACGAGATTAAAGCCAAACGAAGTTAGATGTTGGTGCCAAAAAATTGATGTATTTTATTTAATAGTAAAAGAGGCAAAGAGAAAGGAAGGGAAAAGAAAAAGAAAGAAAGAAAGAAGGAAAGAAAGAAAGAAAGAAATAGGGAAAGAAGTGTGTGGGGGGTAAGGGGGGGACAAGGAGAGGTGACAAGGGTTATGTGGAAACATATCACCCATCCAAGGGTCCCAAAGATGTCTCTTTGCTCCCCTCCATCTGGTCTTCTTGGTGATGAGGGTCCCCCGGTGTCATGCAATGCCGCACCATTCCACGCCAGGCCGTGCCGTGCCATGCCATGCCATGCCATGCCATGCCATGCCATGCCATACCATACCATGCCACGCCACCCTATGCCAGAGTATGGAATCCTGTGGATTAATGTATGCTTTGGGCCAGGTGGGAACGCCCACGTGCCCCCCTTAGGGGGGTGANCTTTGGGCCAGGTGGGAACGCTCACGTGCCCCCCTTAGGGGGGTGAGGTTTGACACTGTCCCTTGCAACACTGTGGATTTGTTTCATCATCTCCGGTGTGGGGCCTGGGGACTCCTTTTGGGGGCCTCTGACGGGCTGTGACTCGTCCTTCACATGGACGGGGCTTCTCCCCGGGTGAAAGGTCCCTCAGCTGAGCTGGTCTGCCCATAGGAGGATGGGCGCTCACTGTGCCTCTGACCAGAGGCTTTTCCAACACACCCAAAGCCTCTCTCCCCCCACCCTTTAGTGCAAGGGTCTGTTCGAGCCTGGCAGCTGATAGCCCTGGGGCCATGACCTCCACTCCTGNTGCCATGCCATGCCATGCCATGCCATGCCATGCCATACCATACCATGCCACGCCACCCTATGCCAGAGTATGGAATCCTGTGGATTAATGTATGCTTTGGGCCAGGTGGGAACGCCCACGTGCCCCCCTTAGGGGGGTGAGGTTTGACACTGTCCCTTGCAACACTGTGGATTTGTTTCATCATCTCCGGTGTGGGGCCTGGGGACTCCTTTTGGGGGCCTCTGACGGGCTGTGACTCGTCCTTCACATGGACGGGGCTTCTCCCCGGGTGAAGGGTCCCTCAGCTGAGCTGGTCTGCCCATAGGAGGATGGGCGCTCACTGTGCCTCTGACCAGAGGCTTTTCCAACACACCCAAAGCCTCTCTCCCCCCACCCTTTAGTGCAAGGGTCTGTTCGAGCCTGGCAGCTGATAGCCCTGGGGCCATGACCTCCACTCCTGAGGTGTTAAGCTTGTGATTTGTAAATGTCCCCAGCCCTGAATTGTTACTTTATCTTATCTTCATCAGCAAGAACTCCAGGGCCTCTCAGAGCCCCTTTCAGGACATGGTAGTCTTCCCTGCAGCTTTTGTAATACAGTTTTGAAAGTCCTTCATGAAAATGTTTAAGTCATAAACTATAATATTTCAGTCTCTGACAGATGCTACCTCTTTTCAAAAGGACTGGTTGAATTATCTTTATCTTATTCCACACAGGGTGGAATCCCAGTCTGTGAACTGCTTTTCTCCCCCTTACACATATACTATTAAAGAAGTTCAGCATTTTCTGAATGGTATACTTCAAGATCTTCAGGGTTGTGTGTGAATTAGTAGTGTAGCCTTGCAGCAGGTCTGCAAAACAAAACAGCTGATGTAGAGGATCTGTGCTCCACACTGCAAATACTTCAATGGGGGGAAGTAAATTTATACTGGTCCTTGTCTAGCTCAAGGGTTCAGCACCTGTTTGGAGTAAGTGTACTTTCAGTCTGCTTATAGAGAACATATTCCAGTTTAGTTTCATCCTAAAGGAATCCAGTTCATATTTTCCAAGATGACGACATGATGGCAACAATCCTTTTTTTAAACCCATAAACAATTATACTTCAGGATATAGTTGAACAGTTTGAATCAAATTATTTCATTTTGCAGGCAAGTAAAACTAGCAAAAATGCCAGTGGACTGTTTTGATGATGTTTTTATTTAAATTACTTTGAATTACTTGTCAGAAACTACATTATTTTGCTGATAGTTAAGTTTAATTTAGGTCTTTATGATGGAATTGAGAGGAAGAGGTATGTAGGTCTAACTGTTGACTGATAAACAAGGTAGTACTTTGCCCCAGGCAACACTTTATCTCTTCTCTGTACATCACCTTTACTCAGTGAAAGGATGTCACTCATGCTGTCTGGGGCCAAATTTCCATATCCAAAATAAAACAAGAGGCTGTAGCCTGTCTGCCTATGAGGGGACCCCAGGCTGAGAAGCAACCCAGTGGTAAATAGGTCCAACAACTCAAATATCTTCAGGGGTCCAAGACCTTTCAGATGTACCATTTGGTTCTTTTAATGGCAAGGTGATTTACTTAATTTTTAAATTTCAGAAATGCAAGTGAAATCATCTTTACTTGAAAGCTCAAATCTCATTTAAACACAAGCTTGTGACTTCTTTCAACACTTGAAAGGCATTTTTCTTTTGTAAATGAGCATCTGAGCTATTTTCAAATGACTTAAATAAACATAGCACCTAGGCTTTGTATAAAAATACAAACAAGCAAGAAATAACTACCCTGAAAATTGTACTCTTACCCAATGGTAACATTCTACCCACATGCTCTTGTCTCTCCCACTCTGGAACAGCACCATACACTGTTAAACATATTTTTTGCAATCTCCACTGCTGAGAAACAGTTGGATGCTTCAGTTCTCTCAGCTCTTCAGTTGCTTTTATTCTTTCAGCTACATGCTATTATCATGAATTATCTGATTTCAAAGACCAGAAAATGTCTCCTTTTGTAATAAAGCTGTTCAAGCTATTTAAAATGTGTTTTCCAGATTATCAAGCATTTTTCTCCGTTAGAATCTCACTTTAACACAGATAAGCCATAGCTTCATCAAATTTTATCTTGCCCAAACTGAGCCAAGGGCAGGCTGACTCACTGACTAGTAATAGAAAGCATAGCTTTTCATCTCAATGTCACCAGCTGAAATTCAGCAAAGGTCATCACTGATAACCAGCTGAGTTTTTGATGGCCTTATGAAATAGCTGATGACCTAGGTATAGTGACTAGTGGACAGGTGTTCTTATTATAAAAACCATTATACCAATTGATAACCTCTCTTGCGAGACTCAACTGAGAAACGAGGACCCAAATGAGGCACAGGTGTTCAACCACTTTCTCACACAACTGACACCTGAAAAATAAGTTTAAGGGCATATTGCCAGGGGTTAAGTGTGTCCCACCTATTGTGAAACAAAGACTTCACACACTTAAGCTATTAGTCTAATACTTTTCTTTAATACCATGCTATTTCAATTTTTGTTTTAGGAGAAAAGAAAGAAATAAAAGATACTGACTCAATATAAAATTCAAATCAACCTAAACCATCAGGGCTATTTAAAATGTTCCACAGTAAGACTGAAAATAGTGGGTGCAATAATTTGTAGTTGAACAGTATAGTTTTATAAGCCTCTACTAGTATCAAATTCTTTCTACTCTGATGCATTTTCTATGTAAGTCTTTTTCAGTGGAAACCAAGACATCTGTGTCATATGAGAAGAGACATGCTATGGAGTTGCTTGCTGCAGGTAGATTTTAAATTCCATGTAAAAGAAGATACCTTCATTAAAAGGAATGATAGAAAACCTTTGTCTCCTTTTTAGAGGAAAATTTCTTCTGTTGCTGTCAAATGTCATTTTAAAATAGTTATTTCTACTTGCCATGTACTCAGCACTGAAAGTTATTTTTCAAGTTAATTTTACAAGTTCAGTTAATTATCAGCCCTTTTAGACTAATAAAAGAGAAATTCTAAAGAGAGATACTGCCAAGGTTGGCTCTGGATGCCAGAAACTCATTGCTTCTTCCTGAAACAAGCAGAATACATAACACTTTAGCAATTTTATCTGCACTGTACTTAAACCAGATTTCCCTGGGGCTTACAAAACTTGTGCATTTAGTGGAGACTTTTGGTTCATTCATCAAACACATGAAAAAACCATTCTGTTATGCACCTTCAAATCAAAAAAGATGAAAAAGAAAGAAGAAAGAAAGGTGCACACAAAGGTAAGAGTGCTTACTGAAGGACATGCTTCTTAGTGCTTGGCTGTACAAAAACATGTTCACACAAACAACTGTCGCAGTAATTATTTATGATTAAAAAACATGGGAATGTTGTGGTGACTTTGCATTAGAAGTCTTGTGTATGTCAATTGTTTTATTCATGATAAACAGATCATTTAGTTGGAAAAATCCCATCTGCCTAGATATATCTCTTATTATTTATGAGAACCATGTTTAGGAATGCAGGCAGCACATGTGCATAATTAATCCTGAAGAGAATTAGACATTGTTTGATTCACAGCTGAATGCAATTAGCATTAGGAAGTTTACATATGTTGGCAATAACACAGATTAGCAACTAAAGTGCTTGTTAAAAAATTTAACCTGAGGCTGCTGGAGCAGACCTCTCTTAATGATGCTTTAAATGTTGTTGATGAAGTAATAATCAATTTTGTTTTATAAATAGTAAATCAAGAATTTAGGTCTAATTAGCTGTGCTACAGATCAGTTCACTTCCATATCCAATGTACATGTGATGTGTGCTGTGAACTTTCTCTGAGTCTGGTGTGCAAACAGTTGTTAAGGGAGAGATGTGATCCCTTCTGTATAAAAAAGAAAGAAAAAAAAAAGTCACAGATGGGGAAGAATGAGATGTCTGTGATGGGAAAGACTCTATGCTCCTGGCACTCAAGAAGGAAAGTGCTTTTCCTTTGTTATTTCAGAGCTTTTTAACTGAAAGATGAAGAAACAATGCCTTGTCTGCCTTTTTAAAATATAATAATTAGATTATAATTCACAGTCTGTGAAATGAAGCTCTCTAATGGAGAGGGAGGAGGAAGAGAGAATATAAGTGATGAAAGTGAGGAGGCAAAGTAAAATTGAGCTGTAATTGTTTTCACTTCAACTTTAAGAAGTTCAACATTAATTAAAATGTTTCTGCACCACTCACCACCAGATTGGCACAAAAGAGGGCTGGCTGGTATGTGCAGCTGCTGACTGGCAGGGATGTCAGCAAGGCAAAGCCAGGAAGATTGCAGTTACACACACACACACACACACACACACACTCCCCTGACACACAGACACAGATATTCTAAAGACATCGTTGCAATTACAGCAAGCAGTTCTGGTTTTATTCAAGGAGTAGGTCAGAATTCCTCCCAGGTAAGAAATTCACATTTCCTAAAACACCTAAAACAGTTTGAAAGTAGTTCCGATATATCTTTGCCATTTTTTAGCTCAGAGTTTGCTTTGATTTTCTCATTTTCAATTATGTTTATTTGTATGGAAAATATCCAGACAGGTAAACTTCAGGTGAGCACCTATCATGACCTAAGAGCCAGCAGGAGCTGGATCCATGAAGAGTTTTCCTTCTCCTTTGGCTATATTGACTTCTTACCCTCTAAACATTTCATCATGCAAACAGGTGCTGTTGGGGGGTGTATTGTGCAGTACCTGTAATCACCCTTTATACATCCGAAGAGCAGGAGAGGTACTAATTACTGTAAGTGAGCTACATTAAAGGAGGGTACTGAAACCCCAGCTGCTTCTAGCAGATTCCTGTGAGTTCCCACACCAAGTAAAAGGATGAGTATGCCTATAGTGTCAAGCCTTCCCTCCCTGGCAGCCTAGGAAGCTGAAGTCAAGATGGGATGGATAGCCAGGAAAATTTTTAAGTAGCTGAAGGAAGAGGGAGCAAGTAGAGGGCCAAAACTGATCTGACTTTGCTTCCCACAGAGCCGTAAGAAACTCATTTTGTGTGTGACAACACAAATTGGGCACTTCCTTACTCACTCACCTACATCACTGCCAGAGACTAAATAATCTTGAAATCGAGTCAGAGCTAAAGTGGAAAAGGCATTTGAGCTCCTAAAAATGAGAAGCAGGCATTCAAGAATGAATAAGAGCATTCGTCAGAGGAAGAGTGTGGCGTGCAGAGCAGCTTCGATTGGCCATGCATTCTTCAGGGAGTCATGGAGAAGAGCAGCTGGCTCAGAAGATTTCCCTGGTGGATGGCAAGCTCTCCCCATAGGTCCAGAGGGAAGAATTGAAGGATTGAAGAATTGAGCCTGGGGAAAGCCTGCACATATGCAAAGGCTGAGTGGCTTCTATTTAAATAAGTGTTGCAAATTCGTAAGTGCTGCTCAATCTCATGATTTAATATCCATTGTATCAGTTCTATAGGGTGTGTGGGGAGCTCATGATGCTCCTCTTAGTCTCTTTGACTGATCGAACTGTATCACCTGCGTTTTTGTACAGAAAAAAGTTGTCTGTATCCAAGGTTAATTCTCAGTATTTTGTGTGTTCAAGTCCTATAAAAAACATGATTCTGAGGAGGTATGACAGTAGCCTAGTGCAATTTTAAGAAATTTCCTAGACACCCTCTGTGTTTATCTTTGTTTGGCTGATAGAGCCAGATGAAAGGAACAGATACCTTGTATGTTAGAAGACTGAAGTGAATTAATAGACTGCTGTATCTCACAAAAAAGGAGGGAAGGAAAAAATGAACGAATGAACTTTGACTTTTCTTAAGTATACAGGGCAGCTGGGCTGTGACTGATGTTTACAAAAGTAGATGTGTTTGAAGCAGCACCACATGGAGAAGCATGAACAATTTAAGGGTTAAGCAGGAAGATCCTTAAGAACCAACAAAATTGGGAAAATAGAAACTCTAAAATGCATTTATCTCCTTTTTCTGGAAAGAAATTCTCATAAGCTAAACAAGGGATGACTTCTGTACAAGGTGCATGAGAAAATTAAGAATGAAATCATAAGGAATATGAACAGAAGTAGCAGTTTTGATGCACCACAGCAAACACTTTCACTGCATTCAAACATTAATTGTAGCAATCTATTGGGTAATGAGAGGAACTTTTCTTGTTCTCATGCTGTTCTTCCTTACAGATGAAGGAGCAGGTTTCAGGTCACTAGAATTCCTACAGTGCTGGCCCTTGCTTCTTCTTATGAGTTGAAACAATAAAACCCTTGAGCAGATGCCTGACTTCAGAATCCTGAGTACTGCTGTTCGATACTGAAACAGCATCCTCGATGTGTATTAATAAATCCATGTATAACAGGATTGTTTATAAGCACTTGTGTAATCTAAAGAAATCAAACTTCCAACTGACAGAAATTTGTTGAAAAATAAGGACTTTGCACTTCGGCCTTCTTCTAACATAACATGCTCCATAAGATGAATAACATAAAAACAGGAAAAAAGAGCATTCCTTTTCTTCAGGTGGTGCACTGTGATATTCTTTTGCAGTTCTTTGCTGTATGCACTTTGATAAGTAAAAATACCTCCAATGTACACAAAGAGCAGCCAAAGAAGATGCTATTATTTGCAGAATAACAGGAGCAATATATTACATTTTCAGTTAATTACAATAATGCACATATTTTCTGTGAGCAATAGGAAAGGATATCACAGTTTAAATTATTTTGTGTTGGCTTTAGGAGGACAAACACTTGTTGTTGACAACTATTTGATCTGTCTCATAATTCTGTTATGATGACAAAATAAAACTATATTTTATTCTCAATTTCTGTGATCTTTCACCTAGATGAGAACCAACACCTGGCATCTTTTCAAATTTTCTTTTTTTCTTTACATCAGTGGCAAAAGTTAAAAAGGTAACATGAAAAGAAAGATGAAAAAGGAATGCTGTTCAAATTGAAGGACTGCAGTTTCAAGTTTCAATCCTGTATCAAAACATCTCCGCCTCATCTTCTTTCTCAGTCATCACAAATGAAATAGTACAAAGAAGTACACAAACATCAGTACAATGCTGTGTGTGTACTGCTATCCAAAAATCACAGTTACAAAATTATACCTGACATATCAAAAACTGACAGTCACATCCTCAAGATTTTCTTCTGTTCATTCCCATGGACCTTCTTTATTAATAAATCTGACACATAAAAAGCATCTGTATGACTAAAGTGTCAGTTACTGGAAAGACCGTTTTGATCTACTTCTTAACTTTTAGAAGAAATATTCTCTTTTTTATGAAGACAGAATCCGTTCACTGACTGCCAGCTTTCAAATGACCACCTCTTGAAGTTTAATTTTAAGTTTTAAATAAATATTGTATGCATGCAGAATAATTATGATGCTCTAGAGAGACTGTGTATAATGACATTGATTCTTTTTTATCTAAAAATGCCAAACCCTTGAGGCAGCAAAGTCTGTATTTGCCACAGATATATGAAGGTTCATTCTACATGTTAAATTATAATGGGTTCTTCATGATTCTGTCACTAAGTCAGTAGTGAAACTTCCATTGTAAACTTCAATTTTCAGTTCCTTAAAACTTACTGGTAAAAATTGTCTTTGACCAGACATTTGATATGTAGAATTTTAGCTGTGGAATAACTTCTACTACAACAGAAGATAATTTGTAAGTTCTGATATAATGCCCTGTAACTACTGAAAAGAAAGCATATTTGGTTTGGATGAATGCTAACAGTCATTACTGAAACAAGCATCGTCTTTCACTGATAAATGTTGTGGACATATTATTCATAAAAATATACAGTTAGTTCAATACTAAGAAAAACTGAAATTGCTTATTTAAGTGTGCAAATTGGCATTTGTGCATGCAAATCAGCTTCTTATTTTATTTCTATTTAGTATATCTAAATAAATGTTCTGATTTTGTAATTAATCCAACCCCTCAAATTAATGCAAAGCCATAGACAAAATTCAATAATGTAGATAAAGATAAAACCAAGTTCACTTTTTTAAACTGTTGTTTGGTTCACTGCTTAGGTTAGCAGTCTTTCTTCAGAAAAAGCAATTTCTTTTACTGAATATATATTTGATCATTCAAAATATTTACAGATCCTTTAAAAGAAGACCAGTGACTTGAACACCTGCATTTGCTTTAAAACTGCCAATAATGATCGTCTTACTATATTATTATTAATTTTTGTTCTCAATTTTTTGTTCTCAGTATTAAAGAATAAGAAAGACATAGTTAACAATAATGTTACTATTAATAACTAAAACTTTTTAATAACAATAAAAATTTCAGTAAATACAGAATTAATGGAGTCCTTTATATCGCAACCCAAAATAAACCTTTTGGGAACAATCAAGCAAGCATTGAGAATCAGGGGGAGAAGGCTCAGAAGACTACAGTAAGTACCCATAAAAAATTTCCTTTGCAACCTTAGCTTTCATTAAGTTCCTTTAAAGATTCATTCCTCTCATTTAAATGCATCTAGAAATTATTCATCTAATACTATACTAGGTATTCGTATGAAACTCCTACAGAATTTTTGTTGGTGAGAGATGGGCACATTTGGAAAGCGAGTTATTACACCTATCTAAATATCTATTTTATGGTAGGGGAGTATGGCTGTTGACATTTAAACCTAGCAGACTAGATGCCTAACTTTTAGGTGGTTATTCTTAAGACATTCCTGTCTTAGAGTTTTGGAGTGAATAATAGCATTGGAATAATAATAATATCCCAACATTTCTGTAGCTATTTCTATGCAAATAATTCAACCGTGTTTAGGCAAAGTTGAAGTCTAGCAGAAAACCCACCAAAATGGGCTGATATGTGGAGACTAAAATTGCAACTCTTCACCCATTACATTTCATGTATGGTTGGCTCTAATTGTTTGGTTTTAGGAAAGATCAGAACCAAGTGCCTCTCACCTCAGAAGGCTCACAAAAATTCTCTCCAGAAGGACGTACCCTCACATGGACAAGAGCCTACCCCTGCAATCAGCCTCCTTTCCCCTGGTCTTGCCATTCAATCCTCAGCCAAGGTTCAGAAGGACTCACTGCTCTCCTAGAAATTCTTCTTAGGTCAGAATTAAGAAGACTATGCCAAAAGCATGACATATATTAGTCACGTAAATTTTGTTTCATAGAGAGTGGGATTGATCTCACTTATTGTGAGAGTTCTCCACTTGAGTTAAGCAACTGAAGTCCTTGTATGCTCATGGAGAGAAATGGATATTCTAAAGAGTGATTCATTTGGCTTATATTTCATAATTTTAGAGAAGGTTCGTCATACTCTAAAACTAGTGTTTCTTTACACTGATTACAAAGGGAATATAAACTATATAAACTATTCTTGGTTATGCAGATATCTGTGTCAAGGACCTCCAAAGTTAGAGTAGTGAATACTATAAAGCAAATAAACAAACAAAAAAAAACCCAGAAAAATAAAACCAAAACAACAACCCTGTGCCCCCAACATCAGAAATAAACCCCCACTGATTTCCTTTGTTTATTCATAAATTCATTTCTGTTTTTACTTTAAAAGTTTTGTTAGTAATATCTCATTTATTGCTAAATTAATTTAATGTTTCATGAAGTACATTTTTTCATCTCATATTTTAAATGTGCTCTAGACACAACTTTAAGAGAACTATTGTTGGACATGCAGGTAGACAAAACATAACTATCTCCCACATTCATCCCCTGTGCTGATCTTTTAACTTCCTTCCCTCTAAAGACAAAAGTTTTCGTGGGTTTCCAGTTCAAGGTGTTCTCATAAACAATTGAAAGTATTGTTACTCAGTTTTTATCATTGTTTTGAAGCAAAATTGCCCATTGATTTTATGAAAAATTGCTCCAGATTTTTTTTAATTGTTTGGCTCGGTATACATTAAGATGAACATCCTTGTTTGCAATTTTGTTTCTAAGATCCACTTCATTATTAACTCACTTAGTATTCATTGCAATTATACTGAGTATAATTGTTTTGCTATTCATGTGGCTGTCAGAAGGATTTTTATAGGCCTTCCATTATAATTAGACATACATTAATAGACATTTAAAGCATGTTACCATTTTTAATAAAACTTGAAGATGTGGTCTACCAAAAAGGAAAAGGCCTAATAGTGAAATGTGAACACTTCATTTTAAGAGACATAATTTTTAGCCATGACATTCCTGTAATTGGAGGTTTTTGAAAACCTTTGTTTGCCTGAATCTAGGACACAGACCTGGATTCAGTTAATGGTGTACTGCCTGGTTATGTACCTCCTAAACTGAAGTACAGTCTCCCCTTGAAAGGTATTTGGTCATCCAGGGCTCTCCAAGACAGAAATAAGTACATCAGATAATACCCTCATAAATCTAGAAAGCTCCAGAAAACCAGTAGGCCAGTATTTCAAGTCCAAGAGGAGGAACTTTTTCCCTGGGGTCTTTTATGGCAAGGTTTTCTGGTAAGAGATCATTTAGGTAAAGAACATATGTTATATCCATAAGGACAGGCTTGGTGATTATCCATCATCTATTGAATTTTGGGTAGCCTAGAAAGTTCTCAAATAACTGCTATTAGAAATAGTGTCTCTCATTAGTGGAGTCAGTAAGGATATCAAACACATCGCACTTAATTGTTTTACTGTGCTGTTCTGGTTTATAAGGGGAAAATGTTAAACAGGTACATTGCATTCAGTCTCTATTTCAGAAGCACAAAGGCAAAGGAAAGGGCACTGAAACAGTGCCAGAGCAGTCCCTCTTTCTCTAAGCACACCATTTATGAATGTGTATACGTGAGGTTAATGAATCTCTTCACTCTTCCATATAACATGAAATATTTGTAAAAGAAAGGTGAAGAACAGCCTTTCCAAAGAAACCTTATAGGATGGTGGTTAGAAACCCTCCCAGGGATACAGGAAATGTCTTCCAGCCTGGGAGGAAGGATGGGACGGATCCCATGTGTTCCTAGACACACTCAGAGGCTATCCAGAAAGGTCATTATCTTCTTCTGCTGGTTTTGTGAAATTAATCCCATAACAGAATTTCCAACCAATATTTCTAAAATTGTATAACTTCAAATCAGCCAGCCTTACTTTTCTTAGGAAGAGAGCATTTGCCAGAAAGAAATTGTGATGTTTTAGCACAAAGATAAAACAACAATGTGACGACACTTTCCTCTCAGTATGGAAACAGAAAGTCTTGTCATAAAGACACTCTTCCTTCTGCCTAAGCTTAGAAACAATTTATTACTCCTCAAGCCTGCATGCCTTAAGCCAGAACTAAGAGTGCACATAGCTTTGGAGCTGTATATGACATCTGTGTAATTTTTTTCTTTCTTGGTGTTATTTTGTAAAATATCCCTATGAAGTAATTTAAAAGGTTTTTTTGTTTGTGTTTTCCTGACAGGGAAAGGGACGAAATTCTGTGATGGGCTTTATCTTGAGACCCTATCAATCAACCTATTCTGGGGTCACGTGCACTTTCTAAAAATCTTTCCATGGTTTAAAGATGTTGTACATTTTTATGTCTCAGGTCCCAACTAGTTATAATTAGAAGGAATCTTGCAAAAAAATAAAACAGTATCTTCAAACAGGCCCAAAAAATTTCAAAACTCCTTGCTGCATTTTACACTGACTTCAAGATGTTAAAATAATAGAACATTGTGAGGATTAGCTAGCAACACATGAAAATGTTATATCATATCTCAGTGCAGATTCATATTTTGATCCAAATTTGTGTTTAATGGTTTATTCTAAAACAAAGTAATTTTAGTTACTACATAATTTTGCCTACTAGATAAAAAACATGTTTAGGTACAGAAGAGTTTCACAACTCTTTGTTGTACCTTATGTTACATACAATTTAAGCAAAAAGAAAAGACAACAAGGAAAATATATGTTGTAGTAAAAAATTAAAACTTAAATTGTGCTTGCCAGGCAGGAAGTTCAAGTATCGCTCAAGACAGTGTGAGATGCCTTCAAATGACTTTCTGAGTAAATGTAGTATGGACTAACTTATTTATAGTATAATTAAATTATTAGCTCTTTCATGGAATGAAGAGACATCTGAAAAAAATACAGCAGTACAGTTCAGAGCCTTAAACAAATTAGCCTCTAAAGACTTACAATCCAAAGTGAAGACAAAGCTCAGTTCAATTGGTCTTTTTTATATTTTTTCCCCAAAAGCTAGAGATTTTCTATACTTATAGAAAGTAGAGAAATTAATAAAAGATCAGTCAATAAACTTTAAATCATTATAATTAAGCAACTATCTCCCCATATGTCTTACTTGCCAATTAAGAAAACGTAAAAAGTCCCATTCCTACATATTATTGATTACCAACTTGAAAATTCATTACTTTCTTGCTTTGTTTGCTTTAGCCAAGGAGCTCGGTCTTGGATTTCTGCCTATTATTATTATTATTATTATTATTATTATTATTATTATTAGCCTTTTTTTCCCCCTCATGTTTTTAACAAAAGAAGCAGCATTTCCAGAAGAACAATTAGATTGTTTTGTGACACTGGACTCCTTGGGGATAGTTTCAGAGCACTGCTATAAGTAATCCTGTAGGACACAGTTTCAAACAAACTGCACTTCTACAAAGGGGTTTTTTTCCTGTGCCATGTAATGCACGTAGGGATGTACGTATTCAGGACAAGGAAAGAAAAGTAATAAATGGAAGAAAGACAATAAACAAATGTAATGGTCTTTAATGGAACTCTTGTCTAAATGCTCTTCCCTTAAAAATGATAATATGTAAGTGCAAGTCCTTACCCTAAGGTATGTCTTAGTCTAGACTGAAGCAAGAAACTCCAGGTCAGACATATGGTGACTGAAAAAGTGCATTTTATTTATTCATATGTCTTAATGTGAAATGTGTATTTGAAGAGACTAAAAATCTCTGAAAGAGCCAATTACTCTCAGCTTTTTAATTCTAGCAATACATTTGGAACATTTTCATTGTTCTAAGGGTTAAAAACCTCACCGTGACAATGATGAGCCTTATTACTCAGTCAAAGTAAATGGATCACCATATAACCTTTCAGAAATGTTCTTCCTTAAGCTATTAAAACATTCCATGCCCTTAGATGACAACAATTTCTCTGCCTTTTGAAATTTCTTTTCTATCCTGCAGAGTTCATAGAGATATGCTTGGTTAAAATCAACTTATATAAAACTATGCACTGTAAATTCTGACACTTCTGTTTGAATCTCTTTTCAAACACTTGTCTTTGCTCACCATAATAGATGTCAGTTCTTCTGATGTAGTTCAAGCATGAGCTTCATATGAAGACTCAGCTATGTCTATTGCATTTCTGAAGCTACTACTCACTGAAGTTTTGTGCTGTTTGACATCAAAGATAGGCAAGAATCACCTGCTGAGTTCACATGCATGGAGCAAAACATCTTCAAATCACTTGTGCTAGACAAAAGTTTTTCATATTAAGCTTTCACTGTCATGTGGACTTAAAGACAAATGTAGTCCTTGTTAAAGTTGCAGCATCGTGTTATTAAACTATGCATCTGGGCCTCTTGATTTATAGAAGTTTTAAGACAAAAGATAATAACTCGGCTGATTTATTTTTTGGCATCAATTGCAAAGCACTCTGTTGCACAAAAAAAATTGGTTTTCATTCAATATGCAGTGATTTAGCTTAAAGGTAAAAACAAATTGAAAATGTGATATTCTCTAGCTTAGAAAAAAGCCACAGTGCTCCACTTTTTCAAACTTTAATAGCTGACTTTTTTTATCAAATTGAAAACCAGAAAGAAGCAACAGTTAAAATATATATTGTATATAAGGAACATGAATTAAACAAATTCCTATTCTAAAAAGTTCACAAATCTGTTTTTTGTATAAGTTTAATCAAATAACATGCTGAAAAATAAATAGAAAGTAGAATAAAAAATATTTATGAAGGATCAAGAACTACTGTATAATGGATGTGAGTCTAATGGATGCTAATCAGTATAATAACTGTGCCATAGTTTTTAATCACAATGACTTCAGTGATGACTCTGTATGTAAACCAGATTCAACATGAATATGCATAGGAATTAGATTTTGGAACAGTTGTGTATGGAAAGTGTTTATAATTAGCCCGCATTTAAATGTCACCAAGCGACTGCATTAAGTGCAAACCAAAACACAACGGGGCGTGTGGCTGTTGTGAGATAATTGAATGCCTTGGGTGTGTCAGCTCAGTCAGCAGATGCTGAGATGAAGTTGCCAATTTTAGCAGACCGATGATTTTAGTATTATAGGGCCTCCAGTGTTTTTTATTCATTTAAGTGCCTTGAAATGAATTTAAAAGAAAAGATGTTTTTCCCCTAGTATTGTTTTTCCATTTCTTTAGTATACAGATCCAAGGGAGCCAATGTGCCTAACTCTTTCCAATCTCTGCTGTTGTTCCATAACCTCAAGGTTAAAACCCTGGCAGGACAGATCATTAACTCACTCCTGACTATTTAAATTTTTTGTAACTGTATTAAATGGGCTCTTTGGCAATTTCAGTATTAATATGGTTCTTGCTTTAAAAACATTTTATATTTACTGAGGGCTTAATGTCTTACAAATAGACAGTGCAGTTAAGCTGTACTAGGTGCTTATATGTACATACTGATAGGTTCAGAGCATGGGTTTTATGTTTTATACATGCATAAGGAACTTCTAAGTCCCTTTAAGGACTCTAGCACTTGTTCCTGTGTCACAGGGCTCAGAGGTGTTCCCAAGTATCATGCCTTCATCGTAGTTTTGCACTAATGATATCTTGCAGTGAGATGCCAGCAGATGAACTTACCTTCCTTTCCATGTGCCCCCCCCTCAAGTCTTGTTTTCCCTGTAAAATAAATCCATGCATGTTAGCTGGTAGGGAACCAAGTCTGCCCCAGCCGTAACTGTGTTAGACCTGAAACACTTCTAGAATATCCAAGATCTTAGGACCTACCAAATACCAAATGACAAAGCTTTGGGACTGTCTTATTGCAGGATCAAGTACACAAACACATGAGACTCTGCCAGTAAAAGCCTCCTAGACCTTGCAGACCATAATATGACCCTAATATACACGAATTAGGCTCCAAAGCTGGAACTATAAAATGTCTTGTGAAGAACAATCGTGCTAAGCAACACAGAGTAGGAAACTGGGTGTTAGGGTGGTTGAGACAGAATATAGGCTGCACATTATGTTGGTTTACTTAAAACACAATCAATGTCTTGCCTTTGTAGTTGTGGCTCCTTCAGATCTGTCAACATTAATTTAATATCCTACTCTTAACATGAATTGTGTTCAATATGAGGCATTTCAGGATGTATTTGAGCCTGTGCTCAGATTTAATTAGAAATGAGAAATATAGCAGATGGAGAGAAATCATTGTTGCACAATTGGGCTATAATGCAAAGAAATTTCTCTAACAGTTGACAGTTAAGAACTGCTCGATTAGTAAACCACAGCAAAAGAAAAATGAACTACAAATAAAATTAAAAACCAGGATAACAGCTGCTCCAAAGCCTCTACAAAAATCTCTTATGGAAACAAGGAAAAGACTAACCATGACACCAAATACTACCATAAAACAACTAGATTGTAGTACTGGTATTAGAGTTTAGCATCTGTGAAGTTGCTACAGAAGTGACCCTTATACTTGGCTTTCCTGCCAGAGGAACTCAAAAGAGACATTCTGTTATCAAAGAAAAAAAATCAAAGGGAGTCTTCTACCATTAGTTTTGCATGGTATAACACTGATTTCCCCATATTTTACACAACAGAGACAAGTTTCTGTACACAGGAATAGTATTCTGCCCAGATAAAAATATTTTGCCTTTAATGAGCTTTATACACCCAGTCATCCTAACATCTGAGTCCACAATACACAGAAGAAGTAAGCAACACATTAAACTAAACTACCCACGAGAGAAAGCACAAAGCGCCAACAGCGGGCGGGTCAGCAATCCCTCATTTGTGAGGTATCAAAGGCTCTTGATAGATCTAATAAAATTACTCTGAACATCTGACCTTTGTCCATGGCCAGAAGGAATGCAGTTATACAATCGGGGAAGGGAAACCACTGGTGACAAAATGCAGTTTCAAATAAACTATGCTTCTACTGGCAATTTTTCTTTATCCACTATCGGGTAATACGCAGAGGGATGCACAGTGTGTACTTAGAACAGGAAATGAAAGTGGAAAAAATGGAAGCTAAAACTGACACTAACAATACTTAAATTGCTTAATGGAGATGCTGTGTACATACTCCCCCAGGCAACAGATCCTTGTAAGTGTTTAGAGCTCCTAATTGTACTGTATGTCTTAATAAACAGCAGGTTACAGAAACTACAGGTCAAATGTTAGACAACAGAAAGATTTTGCCTATAATTTATTCAAAAGTTTGATTGTATCATTGCACATTAGTAGGAAATCAAACCTCAGAGTTATGAAGCTAATTACTGCCAAACATCTGTAAAGTATATGTTCGTGTGTGTGTATTTCGATAGAAGAATATGTGTGGTTTTGCATGAATATATATATATTTATATATTTATATTTATATATATACACATTTCTGTATACATATGCGTAACTGTTTTTTCTGAGGGCTAAAGGCATCACCAACAGACAGCAGCAAGATTTTCTCATGTCTGTTTTCCATTTATTTGATAAGTAGCACAAGAATTTAGCATCCAAATATTTCTTTTTCGATCAAAAGATTAGGAAATCTTATTAGATTATTTTACATC
Organism: Daphoenositta chrysoptera; assembly: GCA_013397915.1. NCBI lineage: Eukaryota > Metazoa > Chordata > Aves > Passeriformes > Daphoenositta > Daphoenositta chrysoptera. The sequence continues at coordinate 1,058,967 of VZRO01004626.1, forward strand.
AGACATAGTTTCTCTGCTCAAGTAGTTTTCTACCTAGTCTCCCTCTCTGTTTTGCTGGGTTAAATAACAGTCCTATAATCACCCCAATGATCTCTCCTGCAAAGCAACTGTATCAGAGGATCCAACACAAGATGAACAAGCTCTTTGAGATAACTGGAGCTTCCCTTGGTGTAGGTACGCAGGAAGGAAATTACATGGAGCAATACCAAATAAATACCAAAACTCCCTTGCATTTTCAGGGTGCTCTTCCACAGGTTTGAAGATTCCCATGCTGCTCTGCTTGTGCCAGCTGTCTCTGGAAAAGCTGTGTCCATCTCGTCAGTGAAGTGCTATTTTGATATTCTACTAGGTTTTTCTGAGAGAGAAACTTTGCTTGAGCTTCAGAGCTCTCTGAATACAAGAAACCTCATCACTGACAGAATCTAGACACACTTAACACTTTGACAAGTAGATATTACAGGAATTACTGTCATATCTGGGAATGCTGCCTCCACATTGGATCCAAGGATTCTGAAATGCCTTTCATTTAACTGAGTACATTTGTGGCTATAATGTGAATTTATGAATCAAGCAATTCACAGAAACATGTTAGGCAGATGGCTGAAACATGTACAGAATTGCATGGATGATGAAGATAACTAGGTTTAAGACTGTTTCTAAACCTGCTCTGCATTTCCATCCTGTTAGGAAGTATGAATAGTCTTCATAAACATTTTGTGGATTGGTGTAACACAGCTTAAAAAGCCAAAGGACAAAGAGCTGCCCTATAACAGTAACAGAGAAGAAAGAAATTACAAACCACAGGTTCCGTCCCTTCCATAATTTAAAAACGAAACAGAAAAGTTTAAAGAAAAGCTACTTTTTTGGTCCTCCTAAAATTTCTTGATGTAAGGTTAAGGAGATAGTTTATTAATTGAGGAAAAAAAAGAGATTCTTGAAATTGTATAAGTTTTATGATATTGCTCTTAAGCCAAATGCAATTTAAAGCTATTGTGGACCTATGGCAAATACATAATTAATTATTTAATTGCCATAGGTGCTTTCTACAGAAAATCTTTCCATGTCCAGACCAAAACACAAAAAACTAAACAGAACTAGCTAAACTTTGTGAACCCAAGGAGCAACATCCTTTTAAAGAAACCTTTCAACTCTGGAAGGAGTGCTGCAGGAAACCTGTACTTTTTAGAGCAATGGTGGCCAACATATCCAACTGAGAGGAGCTGACAACACAATGCACCAACCAAAAATCCCTTGTCACAGCCAGATATTTTCTAACTAGAAAATACCAAGTCATTGTGCCCAACAGTCAACCAACTAACAAACAAATAGACAGTTTTAGATATATAACCACTTAGATTCTATGAGAATCTACAGAATACTCCTCTTTGAGGTTTTGGTCTCCACCCAAAGCAAAATAATCTGTGGAAACAATCCTTCATCTGAAAAAATTAGCAAGCAATTAACCAGGATCAATATGGATAATAAAAAAATCTTATTTGTTCAAATATATCTGCTAAGGTTCTAAGAAATCTTGTTATTCTTTTAAGTATACATTTTAATTATGTTCCGAATGGCAAAAGAAACAAGTAATAAAAAGAAAATTTGAAAGAAAAAAGTATTTTAAAAGTTACTGTGAAAGGGAACTATGCCCTTTTTGAGGTTTTCCTATGGAACATTTAAGCGAAGCAAACATACTTTTATTTAGTTTGTTTATAGATAAAGAAATGCAGGATAACCTGCACTGTTATTTGGGGAGGGTGAGGAGGAAGGTATGGGGAGGTTAATCAAAAATCTTACATGAGGAACAAAATCAAATATTGATGGTTTCTTTGAACAGTCACTATCTTATTAAAGTAATGACTAAAATCTCTGAATACAAAGGAGAAAGAAAGGAAAGAAGACATTTTTAAACAAACATTGAAAAATGGATATTAAACTTGTTGCTGAGCCAAAAATTTCTCTTCTTGATCTTTTAATATAACGATATGTAATCTTAAAACTCGTGAATTACATACTCATACTACTTTGGTTATTTTGACTTGCTTTTAATAGCAAACTTCAACTTTAAGTTCATCATCCCGAAAGAATTATTTTCCCCTACTCCAAACAAACTCATTCTGTGTCTATATTTGCTGTCAAGTGTTACTAAGCCATAAGTCTTCACATAAAATCTTCCTCAGCTACTCACCATTGATGCTTCTCTTCCAGGGCATTTGAATGTGGAAAGAAACCATGGGGTGCATGAGTGCAGAGGTTTGCCATAGTGATCTGTAAACTTTTTTCACAATAGTCAACATATATTTAGTGCAGTCTTTTCATTAATTGCAATATTTGCCAAGAAGCTAAAGCTTTTAAAAGTATGACTAACTCTTGTCACTTTTGCTTGTTACTTATTATGAGAGGGAACCAGGAATGTATCATTAGACACCACAAGCACCACTTACCATAAAATTATGTAATATGAATTGTCTTGAGTATACACAACCCAAAAGATTGTAAAAAGGTCTTGGGTTGTTCTTTTAAACTCAAATGAAAAAAAAACTGTGTCCTAGTTACTTGCAATAAAAAAATATAAAATGGATACACAATGTAAATATTAAGAACTCAAAGAAAAATTTGTGTATTTTCATGATAAATGGATAAAAACATATACCATTAGACAAAGGTTATATCATCTCACTCTTTAATGACACATCATTCTCTACAGCATAAACTCTATTTCTGTCTTTACAATCTGCTGTGTATTCTCTTGATAAGTAGGAAAAGGAAGTAAGTACACTGTTTTGGGAATAAAAATAAAATTCTATCTATAGCTAAGTAGTTACTGGGAAAACCACCATGTGAAATATGCCCTGTGCTAGAGCAGTGAGTGATCTGACTATTGTAAATGATCATCCTGCTGAGTATCACTGGACACCTTTTGCATTCCATTCGTGGAACTCATTTGCAGTAACAGCAATACAAGATCATTTGGAAAGACAATTCTGCCTACAATATATTTTTTTCAGGACTCCCTTTAAACAAGGCAGATAACACCTTGCATAAGTGATTGAACACAGAATCCATCTTATGATTAAATCTGACATTTTCATTTTTTTACATATCAGCCAGAATACTGAAATCAAATATTGGAGCAGAGGTATCCATAGACCTCAGCTGAATAACTACAAAACATCAAATATTATGGCATGCATTACATCCAAAACAGTACTGGACCTAAGGACAAGATACACAAGATTCATTAAAAAATGACAGAAAACAAACTTCCTCCTCATCTTTATCTATGATTTCTATGATCACTCATTTCATCATCACATCACAGGGCAGAGTCATTGCCCTGCTTACCTTAACATTTGTCACTGACATGGAGAGACACAAGACATCCTTCCAAGGAGCTTCTGACAGCTCTGAGATGTGTCAAGGCCACAACTACACCAGTGGCCTTTTCCCCAGCATTCACTCTTTTGCCCAGTGGAACTGAATGCTGTCCATGATTCTGGATCTCTTCTCATAGCATGTTTCACCCACACTCAGCCTGGAAAACTCTCTTTTATTTTCCATAACACAAGGAACGTTCACAACATGTTGGCTGCTGCACATAAAATCCAGACAGATACTCTGTAACAAACATGTGGGAAATTAAGACAGCTGCATGGAAAGCATAACTTTCTTTCTATCAGCTGAAAAGAAGGTTACAGACAGCTGGAGACATGTCCTTCAGGACAGAGTGGTCAGCATGGACGAACAGCATATCACACAGTGAGATGTTCACCACAAACCCCGGAGTGATGAAATATGAAATGCATCTGCTTCTCAAGGAATCCACACATGAAACACAGACGGCAAACCACAATCACACACTTCCTATCTCACAGGCTGGCAAAGCAAAGAGAAACATTTCTTTAAAAGAAGTGCTATGTCCACATGTGCCATCTGTCAACATCTGCTGGTGGATCACAAAGAGGTCAAGTGGGCTGCAATTTGAACATTTTTGGGTTTCAACATATTGAACCACTTTCAAGAATATGTTGGCACCCCTCCTGTGATGAGATCTGTCTACAAGGATACTTTTTCACTGTTTTTGAAAAAGTGAGCAAAACCAGAGAGAAAAACATTCGTGACAGCAATCATGCCAGAATGATCTGATATACTTTAGCCTGATGACACCAGTACCACTAGGCCTTTCTCATAATGAAAATGCATACAAGTTATGTAATTGCCATTAGGCAGACAGTCACAGTAACACTGTCGTTACTGTAGCTCTGCAATTCCTTATACCTTAGGAGTTCTTAAAAAATTATGCACCCTATAAGACAGCAATTCACATTTTAGAATGTGTCCTAAAACCACTACTCTTTTGTAGGGAAATACACTGATTTCTGGTGGGGTTTTATTAGAAATAGGACATAAAGGAATTAAGAGGCATGTTGAAAGCCACTTAAACAATCTGAGGCATAATGGAAAATTGAACTCAAAGTCTTTGAACCCCAGGCTCCATAAGATAACCAAAAAAGATATTTCCTGTTTAATATTAATACTTCCTGTATGCTTGGGGAAGTGATCACAAGGAACGGACAGTTATGCAAGCATCAGGAATCAAAAACATCCATAGAAATAAACGGGAAAACTTTTATGTCCAGAAGACACTGCTGTTGCTGCTACAGATAATGATAGTGCAGCTGATCCTGACACTGCTGAGTGGGACGTAGTGTCAGTTCTGGATGAGGAGCTGCACTGCAGCAAAATTCTGATCATGAATCCCATGATACCATATCAGCATTTAACAGGTCTGACTTTCATGCCTAGGAGACAACTGACTAAAATTCCAAGCAAAGAATCAGAGAAATCATTGTCAACTCTATTTAATATGTTTTAAGAAAAAGCACTAATTATTATTAACTACTGATCAACTACAGAAAGACATGGAAGGGTGAATCTAATCTTTAGGGGGAGACAAATACCCTGCAATTAGAAAAACACATTCTTTAATTTTAAGCTAGATTTTTGGTGCTGTTTAATAGCATCTGTATTTGGCAGGTTTAATTGCCATATTTTTTGCTATAATACTAAAGCCATGAGTAAAAAATTGAGATTTAGCAGTGTTGAGGAAACAGATATTGTTTCTTTATCATTTGAATAGAAAAATAATCACACCACTATTATAGTGAAATAATCAAAGACTTATTTACAAGTAATTAAATCGTCACTCCTCTTGGTATGAGAAGGAGGAGATGCCCTGCAGCCCCTAAATCCCCTTGTAGTCACCTCTCAACAGTCATAGATATTTCCCTTCTTTTGTGAGCTTTTGATATGGGCAACTGTTGAATACCATTTTTTTTTCTTTTGGGTCAGTCTTCCATGTCTAAAAATTAGTCTTATTCTTGAAATATTTTTCCCATTTTTCTAGATTTTTATTATTACTGTTGTTATTTAGTTTCATAGTGCTAATGCATGAGGACAGAAATCTACTCCATGTGCATGAACTTGTACAAATGCACAGCAAACGTGGTCGCTTAACCATGATTATTCAGAGACAGTTCATAGTTAATAATGCGTGAACAGCCCAAATTTCACCATCTTTTGTCTGTCTATGGTATTTGTTAATTTTGGTGTTTGTTCATTTTAACAATATTTAATTTCAATTATTGTTTCAATTCTTTTTAAAAAATAACTTCACCTATAATTCTGGGTTGATAAACACCTCTATGAGCTCCAAGAGTTCCCAACAAAATTTAAGTAGACTTCAAATTCTATATTTTATCTCTTCAATATGGGAAAAAAAAAGAGGTAGTAGAGCCATCTGAAATAGAAGCCATTACACTTGTTTGATACACTAGGATGAAGCAAAAGAAGGCACAAGTCTAATTTTTTTTAGCAAATCCTTTGCAGTTCACCTTTAAACTAAAGGTCATCGGGTGAGAATCGGTGTGTTTGAAAGCACTTGAACTGCTTAGGGAGTTCATCTTATCTGTATTATTCATACATATTTGACGATTATAAATCACAATGGACTGAAATATTTCTGGTCTTTCACATCAGCAGGCATCCAGAGAGCACTGTCTTTTATTTACTGACCATGTTAAAAATGGCACACTTTTTTATTATTTTATAATAATATGCTGTCTGACCAGTTCAGAGAGATCTCTAATAATGTCTCAGTCCATCCATGGGTCTCATTATGTTGGTAGGAACTGTCATGCAACTGTGAATGTGCAATAAGTGTAGAGGTACAGTAAATGGCAGAAAAATAAGAAAAGCATTCTACTTTCAGATGCTGCACAAAGCTATTTATTCCTACTACACTGAATGAACCAAAAATTGAGGAGAGAAAATGAGAACTTTACTTCATGGGCTTCTAAATTTAAACAAAGAGAGGATTTAAGGATATGTCTTACAGCAGAAAATGAGGGATGTTATACAGTGCAAGACATGCACTTAGAATTTCTTATATTCCATCCATTTTTTAAGCACAGCAGCACATTGATTTCAATGGAAGTTCTGTTTAAAAATCAATGCTATACCATGAACTAGGTAACAATTTAGAGAGTACACATATTATTCATAAATTACATGATTCTGCCCCAAATCTATCACCCTTACTGTGGGGATGTTCTTCTGACTGTGGTCTCACAGAACATTTTAAAACAACAGTACAATTGTATCTCTGGATTTAAGTTTTATAGAAACAAGAAATATTTGTCTTTTCATTAGATTTTATATACTAAATTGCATAAAATATGCCATATAAATGATACCTGGATTTCAAAATAAATTGTTACACAACATGACAAACCAGAAAGAAGGGAGACTTGTTTGAGGATTTTAATGCACAGCACAGAGAATTTATTATATCTTCCTAACCTTAGGTCTGGCCCCACTATTTGGAAGTACAAAATTGTCTACAAAATGAAATGAGAGGTGAATCATCCATTTGCTCTCTGTCTATGCCACATCTCTGCTGCTTCTGGCATGACATTTCTTGGATGAGACAGAGTGAAGAAGAAAGGGAACTGGTGAAATGCCTTTCACTTCATTAACGTACCTGTCAACAACATCCAGACCTATTTCTATCTACAGTCTCTTCTGTTGCAATTTGGTTTGGTTTACCACATAGGCATACATTTCATCCCTCTGGTGAATACTGCCAAAAAATCAGCACTCGTGCACAGATCAATTATTTAAGAGGCTTGGACTCTTTCAAATATTGCCTGCACGTAAACAGGTGGTTTATAAATTAGCACTATCCAAGAACTAAACAAAAAACAAATTATTCTGCTCAAAAAAAAACCCATGCAAGAATATTTGTTGAAAAAAGAGGGAAGGCAGCACAATCTCATTTCAATCAATATAAAACATTCCATTCCAAACCCAGTAGTTTGGACACACTTTTGACAATGTGAAAACAAAGAAAGGGATACATTCACAACTGTTCCAGTAGGCAGGTTCCTTAATTAATAGCCCAGTTGGTGGGAAATTCACCCAAGCTTTGCAAGACCTATATTCCAAACAAGACCTGATCCCGAGCCCTCACCTGCCAGGAGACTGTGCTGACCAGCATACTGACCATTCTGACCAGCATGTCCCTGCAAAGCCAGCCAGCCCCGGGGCTGATCCACCTTGTGTGCAGCACTGCAGAGGGGGCTGGAGCCCAGAAATCACTTCTGTAATGCATCTCATCTGCAGTGCTAGACAGCCTTCTTTCCTTTGCTCCATGAATATTTAGGTACCCCAGGCAAACTGGAACAACTTGCCCCAGAAAGGTGTTGGTTCCAGCATCGTCCTGAATCAGACAGAGTGAGTTTGGACCAGGGTCTTGTGCCACTCAGGAGAGCAGCCTAAACACCAGGCTATTAGGTGTTCAAGTGTGGAGCTCCCGAAATCCCTCCTGTGGGAGCATTGGCACTTGCCATCATGTATTTAAATATTAATTGAGCAAGAGAATGTGAATGACTCTTTAAGCCTGACTAGCAGCTAAGGTGCTCTCCTGGGACATGGGAGCTACGATTTCAGATACCCTCAGGCAGAGTAAGGAATTGAACCCAAGGCTCCCACAGCTGCATCTCTCTTTTTGCCCACATCTGAAGCCAGCCTGAATCCATCCAAAACCACTGAGGTCCATGGACAGCTAAATAACCCTCCAAATACATTGCTCAGTGAATTTATTGTTCACCAAGAAATCTCTGCCCCACTTACAACTCACCCCACTTTGCCTGCCTGGAGAGTCAAAAGGTCCCAACATAAGGTCCTCACTGCTCTTTTGGGTATGTGTGACTCTTCACTTTTGAAATATTAGCACTCTTTTGAAGTGCAGTTTCCCTTTACTTTCTCATGAGGAGTGATCAGTGAACTGGGACTGGTCAAGATGGTTTATTTTAAGAGTGGGAATTTTACATTTCCACACCAATAATGGCACCTGTATAGTATATCATATTGCAAGAGTATGTTTAAAGGTAAGGCAAAAGCCTGAGAGATCTGGGGAATGAACTGGGGTTAGTTCCAAAGTCCCTCAATATCCTTTAAAAGGAAAGTCAATACGGAAATATCTTTACAGTACAAGTTATGTGGGCAGAAACTGTAAGCCCATTCATGTCTCAGATTGTTCCACATCTGAAGGAGACTGCTGCACATCTGTTATTCAACCACAAGAGTGGAATATATTATGAATTTGCCTGCACCTATCAAGCTGAGGAAAGGTTTCACTGAGTAAAAAAGGATTTTTTTGCCAAACTGTGCATCCTTTTGGAAACTAACTGGGGCCAACACAGATGTGTTGAGCAGTACAAATCCCTCTTTGGAGCATAGTTGGTTCCAGAAAAAGCATCATTTTTCTACTGCTGGCAAGGAGCTGTAAACTCATTTATATTATTTTCTGAGAAGCAAGAGAGGACACTAATGCCAAGTGTCTCAGTGTATTCACTATTTGAATGCTATTAAGTGACTAGGAAAAAGAGTGATGCCATATGCAACTGCATTACCTTTGCTATAAAGCATGGTAAAAAATACAGTAGTATGTGGGGAAATTGGTCATTAGATCTGTAGTCCGGGTTATTTATCCAATAGAAGGTAGCAAGGAGCAGATATTTTGATGGCTTGTATGAAATGATGTAGTCTCAAAAAAATGCTTAATAGTCCTTACCAGCACATTTTTGGCTCTCTTACTACTCCCAGAGAAATTTAGCAAAGTCAGACAAAGTTAAATACTTTGCACTACCTGAGACAATCTCCTATAGTTAATATTGAGGCAACACAAGCTGCCAGGCTGGGGCAACCTGACATGTCCTTATCTTTTCTGTGTTTGATCTTTACATTAAGAGACCAATTTTTTTTCTACCATTATTAAATGATCATACATATAACACATAAAGTGGTAAAATGCTAAACGTTTTATCTGGGTGTTCTGGCTTCTTAGATCTACTAACACGGATTAAAGCATGAATTTTCCTTATAAGTAGAATTGTACAAATAATGAATTGTTTTTATGGCTTCACATCAAAACTAAAACAATTAATTTGGGCCTCAAAACAAAACAAAACAAAACAATCAGAAAAATCAATATATGTGTGTATTTTGATTTCTCTTTAATTTACCCTGCACTGAGAAACACAGTATTCTATCTTTCCATATTATTTTATTTTGAAGTCCTTATTAAACCATAAATATTGTCAACTTTACAATAAATTATTTGAAACATGTCAGAGCAAAATATTTGAGTATTGTTTAGTTTATGTCCCCTCTTTTAAACTTAAACTATTAAGTGAAAACAACATAAATCATGTGTGTTTAGCCCTCTGAAGTTTCATTTTGTGCTAAATATTTCATTAGCAGATTAATAAAAGAACAGCCAATATCATTCCTATAAGTATTTTTATCTTCTTTTGAGGTGATGATGCTAGGTAGTATATATCCTCCAAAAATGACACACTGGGAGATATTTAGAACATTAAAAATAGAGTAAATAGTAATTATAAAAAACCTATAGTATTCATCCCTAGTCAAAAGGCAGATTTAGGTATTTGCAGAAAAAATTAACAAGAAGCCACAGTTTGCATTCTATAACATATCTAGGAAAAACAAACTTTTTTCACATGCTGTACACAAAACGTTGCATTAGAGACAAAAAATCAGGTTAATGTCTCACCATTGCACTATGATCTGCTCCCCTTTAAAGCTGCTGTTATGTCAAATGTACAGGCTGAAGTGGGCTGCCTGATTTTCAAGAGCTAAATGTTAGATCCTATACGAGAATTGACTGTCAGGTCTGTGCCATTTTTAATGCACTGTTTAACAGGTATTAATCTACCTGCTGATCACCCAGAAGGAAGCCTCCATTCCAAACAGGAAATTATTAGCCAGTCACAGAAGCACATACTGGAAGGTCATCTCTTGACTTTTACTGAACAGCTCTCCTGACATAAAGGGTTAACAAGCAAAAATCAGTGTGATTCAAAGAGATTTGTCTTCAATAAGCGAGCTACATCCTTCTCTTGTGAAAGATTTTGTAAGATAGCAATCTTATACAAGTACCACTGGTGCTTTTTTATTAGCCAACTGTCTCTGTAACTAGCACAGTTTGCAGAAGTAAAAGGATTTTATTGAACATCATATTTGCACAGTTATCAATAACTTCATACACAGGCCAAAAATTGAAAGAGTGAAATGTGTGTGTGTAAATGGAGGAAGAAAGGAGAAAGGAAGGAGGAAAAGTAGAGGGGATGACAGGGGCTGTTTAAGTGCCAAAAACCACAGTTCCAAGGAAAAATCTGTAGAGGTCTACATGTATGTATAAGCATTGACTGTGCAGCTCTTCAAAAGGCTCTGAGATCTAAAAGGCATATATTTGGTTAATACTTCTTATATTTGGGTAATATCTTCTTACTCTATCTGAACAGCATTTGCACGGGCAATGCATAGAGAATATACACGAGCAACAAGAGAGTTTATATTTAACACAGTTTTCAAGATATCTAATGTTTTGTCAAACATTTTATAGGTTTTAGCTTAGGGATAAATTTGTAGCTGGCTTTTCCCCAGTGAAACCTGCAACAATAGAGAAGTATATATTGAAGGAAAAGAGAAACTAGGATATCGAGAAAGCCTAACAGAAATCTAACATTTCATTTTGTACTTAATAATTACTTTCTACAGATCCCTTTGACTGGGAAAGCTTTTATATCTCAAAGTTTTACTGCTCAGCTATGATGCTGAAAATCTCCAGATTTTTTTCCTTGCTTCAGGTTCTAAAGCATACATATGGTCTGTTTTCTGACATGAGACAGTAGTTTCAATTTCAAACAGCAACAGCTCATCTGACAATTCTTTACGTAAGATTTAACTGCTAAAAAACATTTTAAGCCAACCTGCAAAACTCACTATTGAGCAGGAAACAGCTAATTTGTCCTTATACAAACAGAAACTTCATGTTTTGTTGTATAACTATGGCAACTTCTACAAATTACTCATCCAGGACTTTTGTTATGCTATTTTATGACTCAGACTTATTAGTGTTCACCTCCCTCAACTTCCAGTACAATATCTCCCCTTTCTGAAACGGCTCTGAACTACTGCCCATTAAAAATTGCAAACACACAAAAAATTCTTTCTGGATGGGTGTGAGCAGAACCTATAAACTCTGCGTTTTAGCTCTGTGCACCCGGATTGCTAGGTTGTGGTCTATTACGTCGTGACAAGACCTATTTTATATTCAAAGTAGAGAAATTGCTATAGTATGTGACAAGGAGATAAGTACACCCACCTAGTTTGTTTCGAAGTGGATCGGTTCTTCAGCATGCATTAAGCCCTTCCAGATTTATCCCCGGCGGCTGGCTCTTTGCCAGGGCTTGGATTCTGTTCTGGTGTGCACTGTGCTGAGTATTCCCAGGTGCTGGTATATTTTTATGCCTTAGTCCTTATTTACAGTTTTTCTAAGGGTTGCTTTGAAGTCTTAACAATCGTGATGCAGTGCACTACAAAGTTCTTTCCACATCCAGCAATCTTTTCATGTTGCCTTAAGTTAAGCCATTTCTAAATGAGAAAATACGAGGATGAGCACTAATAAATTGCAAAAGAAAAGAGCCTATTTCTTGCATAAAATTAATAATTTCAGTGTACCAGAAGCTATGTGAGCAATCACAGCACAAGGTTAATAACTTAAAATCATCATTCATTCCGTCTTCCTAAAACTCTTTCACAATGGCTACTAATGCAGTACTACTTTCAACTTTATAGCTCCCCTTTTTACCAGCCCTACTATTATAACACTTGACATGCTTGGCTGCCATGGTGTAATAAAGAGGGGTAAAATGATGCATTAAAGGTCCCTGGTGCAAATCCTATTCAAAATTTTTCAGTCTGGAATAGGCAGTACAAAAAGGCAATACCGGGAATTTAAGGGTCATAAAGTAGCACAGGCACTCAGCTCTCCAAGTTTCAGTTAACTTTCCAAAAGCCAAAGCAACAATAGCAAAAGCTCTAACGATACGTTCAACTTCCTTTCGGAGAACAGGCACCTGGAGAATTGCAGGGGAGGGCGAGCGGGGAGGCGGCCGCGTTATGCGGGAGCGTGAGCAGCAGCACTCGGATGTGACCGCCGGCAGCTTCTGCTGCCAGGGGCTGCCCGCGCCCGGGCCAGCGCCACGGCACGGGAGCACGCTGCACACCGAGAGGCGAACAGCGCTCTGCGGGGCAAGGAGAGCCAGCACGGAGCTCTGCAAAATCAGTCCGGTGGTTTTGGGGGGTTTAGTGCATTCACTCCTCAAAATTAAATTCTGATTTCTTACTGTTATGCTCACAGGTTCTTTTTCTATTAAAAAATGTAAGTTTCTCAGGTCAGTGTATATTCCTTTTTCAATGCTTTATTCTACAAAAACAAACAAACAAAAAAAAACCCCAAACTTTATAAGCATTTATTTGTGGCTCCAAAGTGGCTTAGTTACTTTGTAAAAAACATACCTTACTCTATACAAACCGTAGGACTTTGGTCACCAGATATTAAATATTTTTACAACTCAGTGGATTTGTATTTTTGAAGGGGTGAAAAATTTGAGAAGGCAGCTCTGGTTTGCTGTCAAAGGACAGACAAACCTATGGGTCTGTGTCCAGGCATAGGTTGTCCAGTTATGGACAGACCTGAGATACTTAGTCTTTGCCTTAGGTTTACCAGCTGATATATTAAAGAACTGAACAGGGCTCATATAAAGACAAATGATGTGTACTGTGTGATGTACTTGATTATATTTTTGCGGAGACATACTGGTGAGTAAACTGAGGAAGGAAATATGAGTGAGATTCAAAGCCCATTCAAGTTTCTGAAATGCTTCAGTTACTTCCACAGTTTTCAGAGGAGACATTGCACAGTTTCTAACAGATAGTGATGCTGTATAAACTGAACAATACTTTCATCTGCCTCAGAAAGTCATGGAGACTAAACCAGAGGAGAAATAACAGAGAAGAATATGCTCTATTTTACCATCACAGGAATGCATGTATAACAGATAAACATCCTCCCTTACACACTGGATCAAGAGCCAAGGGAGCTCCTGCACACTTGAAGCCATCAACCACTTAAAACTGCTATTGTCAAAGCAATTTTTTACAGCAGACTGATTTGTATGCAGACCGTTTTTAATAGCACAGAAAGAGTTTGGGACCATGTGTTAGAGTACACAAGTGATTTCCAAAAGACATTTGAAATGTAAAAATTCTGGAGGCTGCCTCCTTCCTTTCTCCCCTTCCCTGCAACATGCATACACATGCACACACGCACCATCAACTTCCACTGACATTTCTTCATTACTATGAAGAAGCTCAGGCTCTCTTGAGGGATTTTGCAAAGCACTGCTCCTCTTTTTAAGTAAGGCTACACACTTACGTCTCTCAAAATGATTTCCATAAGTTTATATTCCATCAAAACACATGATTTCAGATCTTAGGGTGTACAAGTAGTGTTAACAAGGTCCTCCTATGAAGATTTTAAGCTCTTTTGAATGCAATTTCATTCTTTCTGGCGTCTTCTGCTTGTCAAATTTGCACAGGGCATTGGGACATTCTTTGGCATCAGAAGGTGCAGCTGGGGAATAAAATGTCCTCAAATCCACACCGCTGAACTGAAACCTTTGCTTCTTTGATCTAAGAAAAGGCCATACCCTGGGTTGAGTGTTATCAAATCATGATATCTGCAGGAGATGCTAGCTTTCTGTAAGAAGAGTAATGTTAAAATAAATTTAATTTAATTTAAAAATAAAGCAAAACAAAATAATAAAACACTAAAGTGCTCCCTTCTGGTATCAAACCGTATCAAATCTTTTAGGGTTCTACTTGGTCACCACAGTATTTAGGGTAGATGCGACGATTTGTCTTTTAAAAACTAGCATATTAAGACAGAACCCCACTTCCCTCAATAGCTGAGCACTGACAGAGGGTTAATATCACACTAGGTTAGGATTTTCGTAGGGATAAACAACAACCTCTTTTTTTCTACTGTAAAGCTGCTAGAACCATGCAGTCCAGCTGTAAGCATGCTCATCAAAAGAGGAACCCAAGAAACCAGACACTTTGGAATTCCGTTTCACTGCACTTTCAACATACAGTAGCAAAGGTAACAAAAGGATGTTTATTTCCTTTGTATAACAGACAAAGGAAGCTGCAGTAGCACTTACTGTTTAAGTTTCAAGATAAGCACAATACATTCACACCAGTGACAAGATGAAACAGAGATGCTGTGAATTGTAGGGTGACCTGTACAAAAAAAATCAATATTATGGTAATATGGAGTAATTCAGCATTTCTGCAACAAACTACTATTTCAACTGTGGTGTAAATTAATAAAAATCTTAAAAATATTTTGTGAACCTTACTTGTTCAATCTATAGTCACACTTTGAAAAAAATAATTTATAGAAAATCATCTTAGTTATTTTTAGGTAGTAGCATTGTAGGAAAGAAAAAATAGAAATTAGTTCATTTTCCCTTTATGTGGTGCTGTAAGACAGCAAAATGTAGTGGGATGAAATGAAGAATGGAAATTGGGACTTCGAAGTTTTATTTCTTGCTCTTAAAATGATACGCAGTTTGAACCTCAGTGAACCACTGAATTCCCTGCCTCGTCTTTGCCAGCTGTATCAGGAGAATAATGGTGTTTTATAGAAGTTCTGCAAAGCTTTGGACACCAGGTCTGTAGTATAAGGCTCTCCATAGTGGGCAACAAGTCCTGCTCTTGCCTGGCTCCACAGAGCAGAGTCCCAGGCTGAGCATCATCAGGTAGCATTTTCCTGGGCTCTTAGTCCTCACATACATTCCTTATGGCCCATATTTGCTGTGCAAAAACGTGGGGTCCCAAAGCACCGTGTGGTGAACATTAAACTAGAAATACGTGTGTACCTCTGTTTCTTTGTTTCTTCTTGATTTTCTGAACTTACCTATTTTTATGCAGAATATTCTTTCAAATTTTCATCTTTTTGAGGGTTTTAAATTCCACTTTTGCCTATGGTTTTTAAGTTTAGAATTTTGTGATGGAAACATATTTCTGTTTGGGGGAATAACTGCATTCCATTTAAACACATTTTAAATCTACCCTGTTAAGTAAAAAGTATCCTTTGCAAATAACAATATAATTTATGAGAGTTAAATGCAGAAGCACTTTAAATATAAAGAGTACTGCCATTATGAAGATTTTAGAAAAGATATCTTCATGTCTAGAAGACATAGTTTGAGCACTGGAGAGTGTATACGATTTCCAATGAATACAGATTGAAGCTACAAAAGTGTCTTAGCATTTAGGTGTTATTTCCTAAAATTAAGTTGAAATTTTGAAAGAAAGAGACATGATTTTGTGGTGGACTTAGCAGTGCTAGGTTAACAGTTGGACTTGATGATCTTAAAGGTCTTTTCATACCTAAAGAATTCTATGAGTCTGTGAATCCTCCCTCCCTTGGGCTTGACCATTTTGCAGAAAGAAAGAGCAGCTGCAGCAGTACCATCCATATGACTACTCCAACATTGATTCACTCAACATGACTCCCTTTTTGATTTTTTTCCTGTCTACACCACTTAATGAAGAGAGCACAATTCACAGTCTTATAAAAGATACAGAAATACTTCTACAAAAGGAACTTCAGTATTCTCTGAGGGCTCTACTGTGGTTCATTAGGAAAAATGTCGTGGGATGACCACCCACTTCATGACAAATGCAATCAAACAACCAGGGTCTCCCTAAGCCTCCATTCTCAAATATGCCCTAAATAGGCCTATTTATAGACAAGGCATAGTAACATCAAGCAACTGCCATAAGCCAGGCAAAATATACTGAAAAAGAATTACCCTGAACTTGCATGTTTTGTAATTCGCAGATTTAATACATTCACACATCATTCTCAGATGACTCAGACATAATTCTAAAGAGTGGCCTAGATGACTAAAATAGGTCTTACCTGCAATACAAAACTAGAAAAGCTGCTAATGTTTACAGATACACAAAAATCAGGGTGCTGGGCAACTTGCTTAAATTTCCCCAGTTAGGCATGCTGGTCTGTCCTGTAAGATCATCTCAGAAAAGTGCCAGGCTGTTAGATGTAATTGAAAATAGTAACTCTTCAACATTCTGGTACTGCAAACTGAGGTTTAACACAAAATCCTGGAGCCGTAGGAGAGGACCTTGTAAGGTGAAGTGGATTGCAGGATCAAGAAAATGGATTTGTGTCCTTCAGTAAACAAACAGATGTAATTCTTAAATGCATCTGCACTCTAAGCAACTTCTATCACATTTGAGGAACAAGCTTCTTCTCTGCTGTCCTTTTCTCTTTGTTACTCATTGTCTTATCTTAAAAACATCCTTCTTCTTTCTGAATGTTGCTCGACCTATTCTTGTCTTCATATGAATAAACTGTACTACTGATAAGATTTTAGGGATGTAAATTTATCGTGTAATCGAAGGATAATGATTTCAAAAATTCTAATACACATGAAAATAGTAAAACTTTTCTTGAAACTATGTATTTAACAAAAAGCTTAATGGAAAATTAAAATTCTGTAATATTTTTCCACCCGGCTCTGTGTCAGACTGATGAGTTCTCTACATTAAATTCCGTTTTGGAATGTTTATGCCAACACTGTGTTATCAAATCTTGCATGTATATTCTACCTTTTCAGATCAAGTTATAGTCCCATATTAACTGGAATTGTGAATTACAAAGTTTCTTTCTCTTATTACATAAACTTCCTGAACTTTGCCTCACTTACATTCACAGCTACTCTTCCACTTTTTGTCTAGGGATAATTTAAATTATTTTAAGATAGGTGATATTTTAGAACTGAACACCATTTCTCAATATTAAAGTAATATTTAAATTGGTGCTAAACATTATAGCCCACTCTCCAGTTAACATTGTATAGGTATAAGGTCTTTTGGTGCTCTAAGTCGAGTTTAAGCACTAAGCACTCTGCATGAGGGGTAGAAAGAGATAAATGCCAATAGATTCAATTTCTGTGGTCCAGCGGGGCATTCTGACCACATTTCAGGATGAAATGCAGATGCTGATGGTTTCCTCTCCTTTGGTCCTGACAGTGATTTCCATCATGAAAAGCCAAAGCTGTGCAGAAGGAGGCTCTGGCTCACCCCAGCTGCCCCACAGCCCAGAGCCTGACCACAGCAGTGCTTCTTGGGCTGCCATAGAGCTGACAGCCTGGGGGACCTCCCTGTTTCACTTTGTTCTCCAAATTAATCTCTAAAAAAATGCAAAACCAAGGTAAGTTTCCCTTTTTACCACAGCAAATCTATTTGATGGATTCAATGGCAGGAGGAACTGAGAAAGCCCTGCTACCATAATATAAAAATGTACTCTATAATATTCAAAGCTGTGTCGAACAGTTGAAATCTCTTTGGAAACTGCGCTAAGGAAATACTAGTGCTCAAGAGCTTAGTCCATCAGAGCACATAGCCATGCACACATTTTGTTCTTAGGCATGTGCTCCAATGTCATCCTGGATCAAGCCCTTTTATTCCTCATTTAGGACAAAATTTGAAAATACATGCCACCATGCAGTGTTATATAATTCAGCTTTATTTGACAGGGCTAAGGCAAGAGAAAGTCATTGTTGGCAAAAAAAAGCAACTAAGAAAGAATAGAACAGCCTTTGTATTATACTGTCCTGTCTATTTTATATTTAAGACTGAAATATACTTGTTTCTAAGATACTTTCAAACATATTCCTTTGGTTTCCTTTGATATGACTACTGCAATCTGATGCAGCATTTCATATGGAATACATAGGAAAATCACTTGATTGGGTCCTTGGTTTAGGGTTTTATACTTTATTTTAAAAAAATCAGGGAAGAAAATATGAAAATAATAAAATGCTGATAGCCAAACCTGATAGAAACACATGGACAGTCAAGTTGTACTTTGACTTATGGCAGAAAACCAAGCAATCGTGAACAAGGAAACATAAAAAATTAACTCATTCACTCAAAAAAATGAAATAATCTCCTCAACTGCGATCAGTTGAAAACAGTTTTCTCTTTTGTAGTGTCTTAATGCTTAAAAAACTTTCCAAATGCCTTGCTGTACTTCTGCTCAAGGTAACATGTTTTACAAATCAACAAAAACCTTTCAGCAAGGAATGTGAGTATGAGTTGCTCTATCTGTTCACATGAATTACCAAGACTAATTTAAAGATAATTCATCTAGTCTTTGATCCTGGCTTAGAAGTGGCATCATTACTATAAACCATAAGAACGAGAAGGAACTTCTGTGCAATTAGCTGTGAGGGTACTACTTGGAGCAGCAAACTGAACCCTGCAGATCAGAAATTATCAACAGAAACATAAGTCAGAGCATGTTAACCAGCTCCTTGTAGGTACCACAGTGTAAAGACATAAAATCATATACCATAGGAGCCAGCAGAGGGTGCTTCCATTTTAGGGCTGGAATAGGAGTGGATCTCAGGCACAGGAGCAAAAATAACCTTTGCCTATCTTTCATTTGCTAAAATATTTGCCCCTACTTCACATACCCTTCATTTCTTTGTGAAAACAGGGGGGTTTCAAACTTAAAGGTGGTTGCAGAATCAATCATATGCATATTTTAAAATGCACCACCTTTCCCAAATCTACATGTATTGTGTCATAAGGTAAAGGTTGCATAGTTTGAATGTAACTTTTTTAGTTTTTAGTGGAAACAATTTCCCTCACTTAAATCAAGGTAAGCTTTGTCTAGGCTATGTTTTCACTGCAGCAGCTCCCACTCTGAGAAGCAATATGAAGTGTCACTGACATTCTTTAAACTGCTGTTTGCCTTTAAACAGTTTTTTCAGATTTCCTCAGGAGCTCTCTATAATGAATATAACACTTTACCGTCTCTACATCACCACTAGGGATGCTTAGACCAGGTGACTGAGTAAACTCACCAGCAAAAAATCCCCAGAGCGATAAGGCTTCCGAAATAGCATATTGTCTAGTTCAAGGTGAGCTGCACAGATAAATACAATGACCTTAGACTTCCCAGTATGTGCCACTATTACCCCAGATTCCCTTCCCTAGGGAAGATCAATGTCTTTAATAAAAAAAATTAAAAAAAAAAAAAAAGATGTAGTCGAAGTTGAAATTTGTAAAAGCAGCTTTTATTTAGCAGCCTAAATGAAAATTTGCCTGGCAGTGCTGGCCCTGATAGCCTGACTGCCTGCTCTGAGAGCCTCATGTTGACGGGAGTCACAGCCCTCAGAAGAGCAAACCATGAGTACTAGAAAGGATTAGAGGTCTGAGCCATGGATCTAGCTCCAAGATTTTTCTTTCCCTTTTATTTTTATGTTTGATAGCGCACTTAAATTAAATACTTGGAAGATTACATTTCACTAAATATGTTGCTAGCAAACACATTCTGCAGTCCCATCGTTCTTTCACCCAGGAACATTTATCTTGAAAAGGTAGCACATTTCCTTGGACAGAAGCCATTCCTGGCAGCAGATCTCAGCACTCAGTAGGAAACCCATGTCTTTGAGTTCTGAACTAGCCCATACTGGAATTAAAACACAACACTAACAGTCAGAATCAGTTGTTCTTGGTGGGTAAGTGTTTTATAACTGCATGGGGATATAAGAGCAGAGCTTCGAGTTTAAATCCTTTTTTAGAAAATGCTGTGATTAACTGCATGACTTCACTTATTGTTAAGGTAACAGATGGAAGTGCCACAGTGAAATATTTCCTTTTTATTTACAAACAATAGAAAGTCTTTCTGCTGATAGGAATTAAAACATTACAGGAGCATTTGTTCCACAAGCTTAAATTCTTTCATGCTACCACATGCATTTTTCATGGAAAGTCAACATCTTTAACATTTTTGCACTGTCTGAATTTATCATCCATAACTTTTTTCTGATTCCTGTTCAAATGAATTTGCTTAAAGAATTATGTACCTACAGCATAATGAGCTAATTAACTAAAGAACAAAAGGTGCCTTCTGTTATATATGAGACATAACTAGGTCTCAGACAGAGGCAACACATTCTTTATTTTTAAAGGCAATCTGTATTGCTGATTTTGATGTCAGACACCCTGTATCATTTTGTACAGTGACACAAAAGGACTGATAAAACATTAAAATGAAAATTGGCTTTAAAAAAAACCCACGCGCCACATCTTACCACCAGTATTATGAATTTTGAGAGGTTTGTAAAAGATGTGCACTTTGATCAATTGCAGGGTTTCCAAGAAAAAAAATCACTTTTATGCTCTTTGACTGGCAATAGCACTGAGCAATGGACAAAACTGACAGAGACAGAAGCTGCATAAACAAAATAAGTCAGGGATTTTATTAAATATTAATTCTATTAATTCACAGCAAAAATCTTTGTTTATTATTTTATATTAAAAATATATTTTCTTTATTCTGAATCATTTCTCCACAGACAGTACAACTTGTCAATGACTGTAAAGCTCTCTTAGCTTGCTAGAAATGCCTCAAGCACAAAGAGCAGTAAAATATTTTTAACACCGTAGACTTAGATCTCACCACATTTAACAAAATATATTAAAATAATGATTTACAATGTGGTTAAAAGAGAATGGTAAAGAACACATTTACTTTTAGCCAGCAATAATTGTCATTGTATCATTGAAAGACATCAAAAGCATGAAAAACATTGTGCAAGGAAACTTGGCAGATTCTGTGAGCTGTTGTAAGAGCACATTACCTATGCCCAGTGCTCACAAATAGGTACGTGAAGCAGAGGGATGCTGGAGTACATTTCTGCATACACACAAAAGAAAAACTCTCTTATTACAGGATTCCTATAGGAATTCCAATAATATTTGCATTGTCAGTATACCAGTTGTGTGGATTAGAGTTGCAGACACAACAATGACCACTCTGCCCATGGCTTCCTGGGGCCCTTATGCACCCTCTGTGTGAGGCACAGGGTTTGGGCTCATCTTCTGTGCTATGGGTCAGCTCAGCCCAAAGGACTCTGATCAGCTGCACTGTAAAATCACAGCAAGTATCAGACTGTAACTGTTTTTTCTTTGTCTTCTAGGTGTCTCCAGAAATCAATAAAAAAAGTAATCTTTCTACTTTAGGGATATTCATCTCTAGCCATGTATTTCTATTAAACCTAATCTTTACACCTGCATCATCAAACATCTAAACGGATCCCATGTATTCAATAGGATACCATCCTCATGGGATAGACTTTCTGCTATCCTTAATAAAAGCTCATATTTGTGGTACCTCCTGCCTATGTTGTGACAGCAAAAGGCTTGAACACCTCTTACATATAATTTCATAGTAATTCCCCCTTTTAAAGTTGTCTTGCAAAAGAGATCCAAGCATCATGCAGAGAGATATTTGAATGTCAGCTGTGGGCATACACTATAAGTATTTTAAAAAATGTAAAAAGGCAACTATCCACCATTTTAACTTCTGATTGAACAGAAACTAAAATGGTGATTAATACATACCATTAGAATTAAGGAAGAGTTTCCTATCATTGTTAATAACTGCCTGCCTTCTCTGTGGACACTCATTCACTTGGGGCAATACGAGTACACACACAGAGAACCAGAAACTCCCTTCCCACTGTCATCTAAGTTTCACAAAAGTTCTTATCCAAAGGTCAGCTGCCAATCAGTATATACATATATACACACATGGGTCCTTGGTGGGAATAAATTCCAAGTTAGTTGGCTACAAGAGCATATAGATACTACTACTTGAGGTAAAGAAGAATTAATCTTTTTTATTTGTTCTTTTGTCCTTCCTGGATGATGGGATGCTCATATATCCTGAGTGCCTATATGTTTCAACAATAAATAGTGGCATATAAAAGATAGAGATAAATTTTCATCAGAAAGATTAAAAATCATTAAAATGCCTCTGTGTAGCAGTCACCAACCTCTATTATACCTTGACCATCAGGTCTTCTGACATGTCTTAAAATCAACTAAAGCAGTAAAGGAGGAGGCTTTGCAGGGTAACCTCAAAGCTATGAATCTGTGTTCCTTGGAAATCACCAGCAACCTCTTCATCTTTATGATATCATCTCTAGAAGGTTGTGTTTAGCTGAGATAACTATTACACAAACTTAGGCTGCTGCTCCTTGTCCATGCAGAAAGAACACAATACAGTAAATGCTTCATGGCCTTCACTTATTAAGCTGGAACTGTTTCGAAAGGAGAAGCTATACAGAATACTTCAGAAGAGTGGAAAAGCTGAGATGGACAGCTATGAACACAGCAAAAGGAAAAGAAACATGGAAAGTGCCTCCGCTTGGGATCTGAGGCCATTGTTTAGGATGATTTCTCTTAAAAATTTTGATTTTCTGTCTTAGCAAATTATAAATTTATTGTTAATTTTACAAATAATTTCTAATTAAAAATCAGAAGCTGTTTCCCTTTCTCAGTGAATCTACAAAGTGGTGAAGGCTTTTTCTAGCAGTGTTATAGTCTACCCAGATTTTTCCAGGCAGATGTCTGAAAAAAAGCAAGAAGGTGGGGATTCAGTCCTCTTACAAAATCAGAGAGTACTGGTTTGGGAGCACTTGTAGATGGTAATATATGCTCTTGAAACAGGAAAGGAAAAGCATTCCAAAAATTTTTAGAAAAATTAATACTATGTCAATATCTTGGCTCTTATATCCTTATTACTCTCTCAGTGATTTCTGCAGGAGACTGCTTACAATAATGAGAAGATATCTATTCTCTTGAAAAAGCTGAAAGTACAAGAAGTGGTTTCACTTGGAAAGCTTGCTATTCCTGTGCTAAAGAACATGTTTTCTGTGGAAGCTTTTTCTGCTGCACAATCAATGTAAAAAACCAAAATAAACAAACATCAGTACAATCTTACATTTCAAGAGTCATAAATAACCCAATTAATAATTTTCCAGCTGCACTGACATGTCATAAAGAAAGGTTGATGTTTCTCTCACTTGAGTGCATTAGGAACACCTATACCACAGATATTGAACAGAAATATTCTGTGAGAATAGAATCAGAAACTTGAATAATTTGGATTAAAATTCTGTCATTTTTTGCATTGCCACACACTTTTATTAAGGGTGTATGAAAGCATACATTTTTACAAGCAAAACTATCTGAAAAATTCTTCCTTCCTAAGGAAGATAAATAGCTGATAGCTTCTTATATTTATTACTAATTTTAGTATACAGATTTTTTGTTAAATTAACATACCATAAAATTTCTTGAATCACAGTATAACTTAATGAAAAACCTTTTTTTACCAATAATGATAATAAAAAGCATCTAATTATGCATTGACAGCAGAATCATATACTTCAGCCACTGATATCAGATTACTAATTTTAATAATCAGCAATGATTTTCACCCATTTAATGAATTGCTTAGTAGTAGATATAACAAAGTTTAATCCATGTTGCAACTTCTTGAAAAATAAACCCAACAGTGATATAATTTGATATGACAGTCAGGACTGCAAGTGTAAGATCATTAACACTTCACAGGTTATACCCTGAAGTAAATCTTACAAGAAGTTCACATAAATAAGGACAGATTTACACAATTATGTAGTTATGAGTGTCCCTGCATTTCTAACCATAAGTGAATTCTTCTCAATTTGCTGTTCATTTGACTTTGATATGCATAAAAACCGCAATCCAACAGAAAACAAGTCAACCCATTTTTCCTTTTTTCTTATTTGGTTTCAGGACATTTATATATCAGGTAGAGGTATATGAACCCAAACGGTTTCATCTTAGAGAATTTTTGCTTGTGAAAGAATTCAGAAAAGTTTCATTTGTTCCACTTAGGTTTGCATTTTTACCTATTGTTTGACTGGAATGCTACAAAAGACTTACAAGGAGTTAAAGAAAAGTAAAATTTGGCAAATATAAGACCCCTCTCAGAATAAAAAAAAAAAAAAAAAAGGAAAAGAAAAAAGAAGAAACTCCTGAGAATAATGATAAAAAAAATTTAGATAACCCCTGTGGTGGTAACATCAATATTTTGGAATGCTTTTAAAATAAAAAATGCAAAGACAAGGGAGCTCTCTACTTTGTCAAGGAATTTTTCATTGGTATTTGAAACCGAACAACTCAAAAATGATACAGTAGCACACCATACTGATCTTGTAATTTACATTAGCTTGTAAAATTTCTCACCTCTGCAGAGCCATTGACGATATTGTTTGGTTTTTATCTGATAGGGAGAGAAGGGAATTGGAAATTTATTATTTCAGGATATTATAAATAACCCTACATTAAAGACATAGCCTTGAAAGATGGAGAGGGGGAAGTTAAATTTGCAGTGATACTTATTTTGTCACACTCAGAATTTGAGAATTAGTAGATTTCTTCTCATTTTCTTTGAAATACACACATACACACTCTAATAGTATTTTATGCAACTGTTTTAATACTTGTGGTTATCACCATTCTGAACTATTTGACCACACCATTTTTTAACACAGCTCTTTCTTATGAAATATAAGAGGAACCGATTGCTCAGAACTGTTATATGTGAAACTGTGAGAGACTGTATTTTTATTAATCAGAATTGAAATTTATTTACTTTTTACACTCTGCTTTCAGAGGGCTCACATTTAGAGCACTTTGGTACAGTACACAAAACTATTTAAATATTGCTTTCAACATGTTGGAGCCTTTTGTTTTACAGACAAACTTCGTGTTACTTCACTACTCAATACACTGAAGGCTAGCAATTATTAGGACATGTGGTAGGCGTTTATCACCACTAACATCACAAAACCCACTCTATGATCAAGATAAAATAGGGCAAATGGTACAATTAAAGGCACATTCTTTGGTGCATAACAATAGAAGTCTTGTGACATGGCAAGATTAAGAAAAGACTCAAACATCTTTAAAACTACTCATTACCACCAGTTAAAACGTGCATGTCTGACCTTTATGGTAATCAGTAATACTCCATCTGCACAGTGTAGAACTCAGTAAGCTTTATTTTAGACACACAGAGTTCTTTGTGGTGGCCTGCAGTTAACTTGGCTGATCTCGGAGCTGACGCTGGCAATGAATCAATGGCCATAATGATAGGCCATCATCTTTATCAACCCCTTTATGATGACGGGCAGAAAACAGTACTGTAGATTTTCCTGACAAGTGGAGTAGTATTTAAATGTTGACTGCTACATACATCAGATTAACAAGGTTGCAAAGTTACTGAGAATCCCATTCCCTGAGGTACAGATTCACCCTGTGGTGCTATTATACCATAAGGTATATCAAAGATAATTGCTTAGTTTATTATCCTGTTGTCTTTTATGTCAACCCTTAATTGTGAATTCAGAAGCCTCTTGATCTCCCAGTTCCTTATGGACCTGTTATTAACCCCAATCATTTTCATTAGGATTTATTACTATTTTTGTTATTAAAGTGCAGATTTTTTTAAAATTATGTTTCCAAATAACCCACAACTCCCTCATATCACTTCAGTAAAAGAGAAATTAATGAGATATTCAGTCAGCATTGTAAATACAGGTCTCTCAAGCTCTTTTCCTTCCTCTAAAAAAATTTTGCATATCAACATTTAGATTGTTTTACTCAGTTACTTTAATATTCAATTAAATAGCTTGTAAACATACAAAGATTTCTGTGGTAAAATCAGATTATTATAGTTCTATATGACTTTATAGAATCATCCCAACAGGAAAGTGCAAAGGTGGCAATGTCACTGCTTCTATCTTTCCCCATGGTCCTGAATTATGGTGGTCAAGCTTTCATATTTCTTGTGCTGCACTTCTAGAGAACAATTGAGCACATTCCCGTATAATACCACATGAAACCTACAGAACCTAGAAACAGTTAAAAAACTATGGCCTGGCTAGTACAGATAAGTAGTCATTCATAATTCCTCCTAATGTATACAATATTAATCTGTATGTACCTAGAAAATCTGACTACTTCCTATACTTCAAAGTCATTGCCTTTGCTACGAGGCCTAGAAAGTGCTTCAGGATTCATTATGACATGTGGAATATATAAGCAATAAGGCATGACAGGGAGTGTGGTTATCATAAGATAATCACACCCCTGGGTCATTACAAAGCATGAGGTGCAGCAGAGCACCTCTCATTCCCCCTGGGGTGTGATTATATCATGATAAGCACACTTCATGCAGTTACCTTATTGCTTTTATAAAAAGTCTTTGTTGGGAAGAAAAACTGTATTTTTTACTTAAAGATGATAAAGTTGGCAGTTTACAATGTTGAGCAGTACTTTCTGCTAAGCTCAATGGTTTATATGTATTCATCTACTCCTTTTTTAATGTGCATCTGCCAAAGCTGATCCGAACTCATCAATCAAAGGGAGTTTCCATAATTCAGTATGTGTTCAACTGATCCAGCTGGAAAAGAACAACTGCACGTCCCAGAAAATCTCATAGTCATTGACTGTCCACTGGACACCTATTTCTTTTCTCAGAAATTAAAAAAAAAAAAAAAGAAAAAAGAAAAAAAGACAACAAAGTTGCTTAACTAACAGTTAAATGATAATTTAAGCACATACAATACAAGTAATAGAGTTCAGCAACTGGAATACTTGAAACTGCAAAAGAAGAAAAAGTTTCTAACTTGTTTTTGCCCCTGGTAGATGTTATCCCACAAATTAAGGGTGACAACCTAATTTAGGATCCTAGATAAACTACAAAATCCCACTGCTGTCATTCAGATTGTAGCCTAAGGGGTCTAATGTGATCTTTTGGATTTACAAACACCTGCCTTGGATTATGCCATATGTCTTCTGAGTGGCTCCAGGGGTGTATGCTCTGTCCAGTACTCAGCTCATTTTGTGCTTTAAGAATGCATAACTGAACACAGAATATGAAGGTTTGCATCCATTTACAATTTATCAAGTGTGATGGCCATGTTCTGATTTTAGAGGTATTCAGTGGTCTGGAAAGGGGCATATGTATGGGCTGAATTTGGCCCTGGGCCATTTATGAATATAGGTAACACTTTTCACCTAACATGAGCAAGTCACAAATTCAGCTGTTTAATTTAAATAGGTCGTTGTCACCACATCTTCCAGATTTAAGAGGCAGGGCTAGGAACACTGTCAGCATCCTGGATGAAAAGGAAAAATTCCACTAGCCTTCTATCTTCCAATATTTGGCTTGACACAGTGCTCTCACTACACAAAGATGCATAAAATTTTGCTTCTTCCAACTGTTTGAACTCTACAATTTTGCCTTTACATTTTAATCATATAGTGGTACAAGACTTGCTTTTTTTTCTTTCTTTGAAATGTTGCTAGTTTGTCTTTCAACTAGAAATGTGTTTCTTTATGCAGGATGGCATGTTAAAAGTATTATATAAAATATTTTATATAAATATATGTACATACATATATTATAATAAAGTTATAGCCAAAAAGGGGAAATTAAATCAAAATATGTATTTCTGATCCATTTCCTTAGAGGTCTATAGACTTATAACAAAGAAAAAAATCTAGTCTTTCAAAAAATGATGATACTAATTACAAATTAATTTTAAAACCATAACAGAAATCAGTTAAAAAATAACAAATATATGGATGCAACAAAATAATATTAAGCTAGTAATTTTTGGCCAATTTTACAATTTTTTCAGATGACACTTTTTATATAATAAATTTGAAGCGATTTCACAAATAACTTTGGAAATGGGATGGATTAAAGGTTAGAGTTGTGGCTACTCACTTCATTACAATTAAATGGAAAGAGCAAGATGTTAAAACAGTAGAGAAGAAGTAAACTTTAGCTGCTTTGTCCTTATAGCTGGTATTTTAAAAATTGCAGCTAGTAAAATTACTGCCTGATGGTTCCTAAAAAAATTCCTAGCATTTTCTAACACTAGAGGTACCAACACATAGATACTGACCTCTGTCAACAGATCTGTGCTCAGAAAAGAAAATTTTCCTTCCAACATCTTACTCCACATTTTAGATTAATTCTTTGTTAATTAAATGGGAACCTTAGTCCCTGAGGGATACCAACCTGAATCAGACTAATTTGGAGCAATACTTAAGGGTTAAGGGTTTTCCAGTTTATTTGAAGCTATAGAAAAGGTTATATGATGCTTATGTATGCAGAGTCGATCTTAATTGTGCTAATGTCTAATTTGAATTTTCCTTATGGATTATGAGTATTTTAATATAGAACTATTGTGTATGGTATAAAATATCTTGGTTCCACACCTCAGTAAATTATTCATAACAGTATCATGAAGCTTGTGTTGATGAATTACAGGATAGAAAGGATGGAATGAAGAAGGAAAATCAGGAGGTGGGAATTTGGGAAGAAACATGGTTTGTATTAATGAAAGTACTACATAAAATAAATGCAGTACCAGTGAAATTTATTTATTAATGCACTTCTACATATTCAATTTGTTCAAGTCCTTATCCGCAACGAGGACCTTCCATAGAGGGATGAAAATACTGGTATTACACAGCATAAGTGGAGGTACATGCAAGTAACTCTCAATGGATAGGTGACTACCATCTTGAGAGAACTGGCTATTAGAATGCATTTGCCCAAAAGATTTTTCAGTACTTTCTGCATAAAAGCGTGAGTGGGTTTTAACATATTTAAAATCTGTTCATTCCCTGGACTGGTAACCATGGCTACACTTGCCCAGACTTTCCCTCCTCCTCTGCAGCTGGAGCCCAGAACATCTGGGGGTAGGTAGGCTTAGAAGTGGCTAGTAATGGCTAGCCAGGGCAGCCTTACCGAGAGGAGTCCAGGGAAGGTTTGTCAACTAGAAAGGATTTAGCAGGAGCACAGGAAATATCTTACTAGAGAATAGTTTGCCAAAAAATTCCCTTCATATATTGTAGCAACTGCTACCCTGACACTTGTCAACGCTGTAGGCCTCCTCGGAAAGTGGGGCAAGAAACTCCACTCTAGTCAGAGAGCAGATCATCTGTCCCCAGGAAAACAGCCTCTGTATTCCTAAGGGCTACAGTTTGGTACAAAATCTGAATCTGAATAGTATATGTTCTTTCCAAGATTGGATATTTTTCTGAGGAATGAGGTTCTGTGTTTCAGGGTTTTTTTAGTTCTTGTACTATTATCTGGATACATTTGTTAATTTGATAAATTTCCATCCCCTACTGGATTTCTTTCAAACTTGTGATCTCCGTGACACCAGTTCCTTGGCTTAAGCTATGTGTGAAGATATATTTCTATTTACAGGATATGGATTCACTGCCCTTCAATTTTGGCAAACCTTCTGCTTTGCAAGGCAAGAACAGACCATTACCATATCTTTTTCTTTTATCTGATTTTAAATTGGCCTTTGTTATTCTTTTCTCTAAACCAAATAACACTTAATTCCCATTGCACAGTTTTAAGATGCCACTCTTGTTCCTCGGTGTTTTCTCCCACATCTCTCAAAGGGTGACAATGACCCTGCACAGGACCTTGTATGAAACCACACCTTCATTTCTTATCTTGACACTAGAAAGTTTTAAATTCTTTCTCCATCTTGTTGATATGTGAATATTTAATTCCCTTTTCAACAACAATCATACACTAAGCAGATAAGTTCTCTGACCTGCCAATAAAGTTTTCAAGGTTTCTGAAATGATTATGTTTGTTGAGTTTTGTATGTCATGGTGTTTCCTATCACCTAATTTAAGCAGGTCCTCTTGAAATTCTTCTCAAGCTTTACTAATTTTCTTCAAAATTTGGTTACTTGCTTTACCCCTGAGGCAATCACATTCTGATTCTATAGTAATCTTCTGTTCATTTAAAATATATTTTCAAATGCAACTTATTAATAGCTACATTATATAATACAGGACCACAGATTAATCCATGAACCATTGCTAGACTTTCTTACAGAAAAAAAAACCCCTATTTCTTCCTATTTCTTTTCCTTGTCTTGAAGGCTTTTTTTCCAAAAATAATTCTTGTCCATTATCCAACAGCTACTTAGAGACTTTAATAGTCTACCTCAAGGAAGGCCTGTAAAAGCCTTTTTACATACAGAATTTAGAATATAAAAATTTGTTCTCCTTTTGAAAAATCTATGAGTTTTGCTTTGTAAAGCTTGCCCTACTAGAACCTGCTTACTATCTTCCAGTGACTTTGCTACTCTTATCTACATTAAGCCAAGCAATTAGGTTAATGAAACTTTTGCTGGCCTATAATTATTTTTCTAAACACAAATATAACTTTTGATGCATTTCAAATTTTAGTCCCATAATTGCTTCCTAACAAGATAAGAAGACATTGTAAGTGCTAGCCATTTGGCCAGTTTGTATTAAAACTCCTTCCAGATGTAAAAGATTCCTCGTTATACAGGGCATGGCATTTACACATATGACAACCTCAGGTCTTCAAGTTATTATCAGGTGTTGCACTTTTTGCAAGTAGAGACAACAGGTTCCACATATGGAACAAAGGTAGTTGAAATAAAATGGCTAGAATGAGTAAGTACTTACCTAGTAGGCAAATATAAGATTCATCAACAATTAAACAAACAAATAATAAATATATAAGTAAATTTAGGTTATTGGTTCAAATGAAAAATGTATGGCTAGACCCCACTGCTGCCCACTTTTTCCCAGAGACAGAGTCCAGAGTCATTCTGTCTCACCAGCAATGTATCTGAGAACAGAATATTTTTTTCTTCTCTCAGACACAGTGTTGCTGACATATAAAATACATTCAGATTAGAGCAGAATTGTAATTAGGATAAATATTTGATGTCCAAAGTGCTATCATGCTAATATAGGTGGGGAAGACAGAGATTTGTACGTAGGTGGTGTATTGTTGCAGTCTTACACATCTGCTGTGTTTTTAAAGATTAAACAAATAAGAAAGATGGACAGAAGCAGGCAATATTAAAACAGCTTTACTTGAGCTGTGTTGTTAAGAGAGTCTTTCAGAAAATGGAAGCAGCAAACCAAATAGTTACATCTTGGAAATGATACTGTATTGCAGTCTATCAGTAATGATGGAATTAGGCACAGTAGAAACAAATTCCTGCTTTTTTACTGAGATCTCATCTATTTGGAACATCTGGGCTTATTATAGGGGATGATGTAGAAAACATCAAAAGGCCAGAAAAGCTCCTGTAATGGTAGGGCTAATTTGACATATCTTGCTTCAGTTTGAGCACTGCTTCTCTAACTCAATACTGGATCAGTCTGGCATTCCCTATATACACAAATTTACCCCTTAAATTAATAACAGCTTCAACTAAATGTGAAGCAAAGGTTTAGTAAACAAGTGAAGGTTATTTTTTCCTGAATATAGATATATTATCAAAAGCACATATCTGTGCTTTATCATGTCCATAATTATAAAATCTCAATAATGATTATAAGTAACACAATTACATAAATGTTATTAGTGGTAATCTTAAAGTCAAAAACCGGAAAATAAAAGGGTATAGATTTCTCTTTTTACAGGGATTTACAGTACTCATCAACTTGTATAGTTCACATTAGCATCCAGTGACATTGCTTTGTCTGTATATATTTCTAGCTGTCAACAGAATGTCCTGAGGCAATCGCATCCTGATTCTATAGCTATCTTCTATTCTTTTATAATACACAAGGGTCTAATTTTCCATCAGCAAAGCATGAAATCATGTAAGAATGCCACATAACCAGCATGTGCAAACAAGTAGCACTTTTTCAACACATAAAAATGCTTCATAAAATAACAAATAAATTAAATCTTCTTGTTCAAGTAAAGTGCTTGAAAACCTAGACCCTTTTTAGAAATTAAAGTACTCTGTGCATAATTGGCTGTGCCACACTGTTTCTCTAAACATGTGCACCACCTTGCAGCATTATTTTCTGTGGTAAAAATCATTTCACTCAGGCTGATGGAGGAGCTTTCTATTTCCTAGATAAATAATACAGTTGCAAATATCAGGCATATTAATTAAATTAATATAAATATTAATCAGCTAGGAAGTTAAAAAAAGAAGTGCATTTCAATTTGATGATGCCAGCTTATTGTTCCAGTAGCAGCCTTGCCCTATACCTCTGCAGGTTTCTACAAAGTGCTTTTAACAGAATTCATGGGAGAAAAATGGGTACAGTGACTGTCATTTGCTACTTCCAGCATATTTCTGTGGAGTTGCCAGAGGAACCACTAAAGCTCAGCAGTTAAATGATTTTAAAATGTACCAGAACATATGTGCATATACAGCAAGCAGACTCCAGCTCCCTGTCTGGAACGTATGCCTAGTTCTGCAGCACCGTCTGCCAACAGCAATGACCTCTGTATCAGCTTGTGTTTGCAGTATACTCAAATCACATTCAAGACATATGTCTTTCTTCTTAGAAGGGCCATGTAAGCAAAGCTCAGTTCAGCTTCAATGTATTGACAACAACTGCCAGAATCATATTCTTCTTCTTTGCCTCTCATATTTCTACAACTTCAGGGGATTTTTAACACCCTTCTCTACATAATGTACAGTTTATTTAGCACATGGCTTTCAGATGTCTGGCTGCAAAGTAATTTATTGTAATTTAAGTCAAACATGTTTTGAATAAGGCAGCTAGTGTTTTTAATCTGTACTTCATCTAGCACAATGGAAGCTTTCAGAAGAAATAGATTTTTCAGGAGGAAGAGAACCACATAGTCTCTACTCATGAAAAGACCTGACCTAGAATTTACATGTACAACTTTCAATAAATTTGCCTTTGTCAACTCCTGACCATTATAGCAATAGCTTTGAGAAATGAGCCAACACGTGATAGAGTCAAACAACATGCACCTGTTTTTCCAATACACTCTTCATTTATGGAAACAGTTCCTAAACATTACAAAATAAAACCGGATTGATTTTATTTGCCTCTTAAGCACAGGAGATGGGAACAAGGATACTGGTTGCCAAAACACTAGGGCCGTGACCGAAGGGCTCAGGGGTGACTCAGTGCAAGCAAACAGCTCTGAGCTTGCAGGGACAGTCCTGAGCCCCTCCTCAGCTGGGCAGCCCTGCCCACACTGGAACTGATGAGCTTGTGAGGCTGCTGGCCCACACAGCTGCAGGGATTAGCTCTGAGATCAAGCCTACAGAGCAGGAGTACTGAGAGTTGGCATCACCACAACCAAGACTATCTGCTCTTTAATCAGGGACAGTTTTCAGCAAGTTTTCGCTGTTGCTGGTCCACAGGGGCCAAGGAGGAAAAGACCATCTGCAACATCTGAAAATCTGCCCCTCCAATGGTCCTCTCATTAAAAATGGAATTAAAGGAAATAATTATGTAGCACACAAATACCCTTCAGGAAAGAGAACTCACCCCATAGAACTGAATTAATCTTGGATTTGACTATGTTCACTTCAGCACTAGATCTTTCTTAGGCTATATATGTGACATTGTAGTCTACTGTGAGGGAGCATCCATATAAGCAGATGCTGGACAAATATTGAAGCCAGCCCGTGGCCCATACATGTGCTGTTGCTGTCCATCAAGACAGTCCCCACTCAGCTCAGCCGTGCCTGCCAGAACTGACGCAGAGGGATACCTCTGTTTTCACAGTCATGCTGTCTGCATTGTAAAAAAAGGTTCAATAGTACCTCCCTTTCTCCCAGCTCCTCTTCTACAGGAGCTGAAACATGGAAGGCTGAAAGGTTCAGCCACTCTATCTGTGGTCTACCTACCCAAGATACAGATAAATCCTCCAAGTGTGGTGAGGCATAGTATCTCCTCCAAGCAAGCTTTAACTTTCCTGCAAGTTACACATATTTTCTCAGCAACAACAGCAAATGTAACCTTCCTTCACCCAGATCAACAGCACGAAAATCAGAACACTTGTGGTACTAACAAGTTGGAAAAAACAATCAAAGACAATATAATCATCTGTGCAATCCTGCCTCTACTACTCGTCTATGGTCTTGCAGCTCTTGAACTATTTTCCCTCAGTCTTTAGACTGTGTTGACTGGCATGCATATTCAGAATATGCTCCTTTTCAGGAGCAAGGTTTTCATCCATCCATCTATCTATCTATCTATCTATCCTATTCCTTCTGCAGCTAAATAAATCATAATAGCATAGAATTTTTAGGGTTAGGAAAGACCTATAAGATCACCAAGTTCAACTGTTAACCTAACAGTTCAATCTTCACCACTAAACTGTGTCTCCAAGTGCCACATCTAGATGTTTTTTGAACACTTCCAGGGAGGATGATTCCACCACTCCCCTGACAAGGTTGTTCCAATCCCTGGCCACCTTTTCAGTGAAGGAAATTATGTCCTTAAAAGGACATAATCAAATTTTAAAATTTTCATTTAACATACAATACAGATGATAACTCAACTGCATGATTTACACCACTGCTTGTGCTCTAATGGTGTCAACAGACCAGTTGAGCTTTAAGGCAATAGGCCAAATTGACTTGCTTCATATACTCTACAGCCCATTTGTTACATTGAAATTCTCCATATTCTAAACTTTCAAATAAAATCTTTCCCATGAAAAGAAAAATATTATTTCTTCCTTTTATAGTTATGAAGTAAACCTGCAGACTGTAACAGACTGTAAATGGATGCAATGCCTAAGGCTGGAAACAGATGGAAAACTGGGCTTGAGCAGGTGCCAACACTACTTCTCTTATTAAGCTGCCCCAATGTCGATACTAAAACCTAACTATGTCTCTTTAAAACTTAACACTATGTGTTTTGGTGAACATTCAAGTACACAAAGAAAAAAGTGGGAATTAAATTCTCTTAAGTCATAATGGGAGGCAGAAGAGATACAAGCCTGGAAAAAGAGAAAAAAATATTATGGAAATGCTTGTATTTATGTAATGCATGAGGAGAAAATAAGAAATTAATTATACATTTAAAAAAGTTAAAAGAATGACAGGATTAGGAAATAATATAATGAGGACAAATGGTAGACATAAATTTACATCTCAAAATAAGAAACTTAAAATAGTTTCGATAAGCACATTAGTTTAAAACATCTTATTTTAATTGTAACTTCTTTTAAGAATACTCACTGAATATCTAACCTATTTTTTTTAAATGGTGTTTGTTGAAAGTGGCTATTTCTGACATATTTTCAATAAACAGGCATCTGAAACAGTAGGATGGATAAGTTCCCCCAAAAGCAAAGATAACTTCAGCTATACCTGTAGAAGGAGTGCACAAGTTGGCAAGAGTGGATTTTGGAATGACACCACTGATAGAATCAACATCAAATTCTATGTGGTTTGGAGTTTTTATTCTGGCTGACTGTAATGGGAGCCTGGGGCTGGATGCCTATTATCAGGTGAACAGGAAAACATCAGTTCCAGCATTGTTTATCTGAAAGGAAAAGAGACTGTGATCCCTGACATACTACACAAAGTGTGTTAAAGCTCAGTAAAAGAGGGTTATCAGAAAATTTGCTCTTGAACTCAACTAAAAGACAAGAGTAGATGTGTCTTTGATTTGGTTGTGCAATACTGCACACATTTGTGCCAAAAGCTGTGTGGAAAGTAAGGGCTGTTGTGGTGTGTACTTGTGTGTTGTATTGCTACCAGCCAGCTCTTCCCATCTGTTCTTGCCTGCTGTGGAACTACTGGAAGAACCTCAAGAAGGATGCCTAACCACTTGGCTCACCCAGATCTTCCTGGGGCAAAAGCAGAGGGTGAAACTGAATGCAGATGTTTCCTGCCTTGCTGCAACATGACTGGACATAGCCGTGCACCCCTGAAACACTGAGGCACGTGGTTGTCCTGTGCATGCCCTCTTCCTTCATTTAACGCACCATTTACCCCTGCTTCGGTATCTTTCACCCTTTCCCTGCACTGTCATCTGCTGACACATAACTACACCTGTGATAGTCTTTGCACTTCCACGGGAGACACCTGGGAGCAGCAAACTAGGGATGCTGGACCTTCTCCCACCTCTTCTCACAACTCTCTGTCTTTTTCTTTGGCTGCTGGATGCACCGTCCTGGCAGCAAGTCAGTACAGTGAGTGGCAAGGGAGGGAGATGATGCTTCCTGCTCAATTAGTGCTAAAAGTGGTCCCTGGCAGGTAGAAGAAACCATGGTTTAAAACGTTTTTAGATCCAACTCTCCATATGTTTCTGTATGTGTATTTCAGATAGATACAGCTTGGGAGCAGAGGGGTAAAGAATGAGGAGTAAGTGTATAAATACAGTGCAAAATGCTTGACAGGTATTTAGGGGTTGGACTGTCTGGTTTAGCTGCCTCTCAGAAGAGCTCCTCAGCAGCCTCCTCAGTAAAGGCATATTATCTGCTCACCTGAAGAAAGCACATGGGCTACAAAAAAGGGAGAGGGAGTACAATTAGATTCCTAGAAGAGCTGAAAGATTATAGTCTCACTTCTTCATATCAGTAGAATGTGCTCCCATCTCATCCTTTCCAGAGACCCCACCACGCAGAGCTGGTGGTTTTGCAGAAGGAGAACAAACCTCTTCTCCCATACATTTACTCAGACTCTGTCTACTCAAACCATTCACACAAAAAATTCTCAAGGGTAGAATATGCAGGCAGATGCAATTTTGAGAATTACTTAATTTCAGAATTAGATCTGGCTAGAAAACAGATTACATGTCCCAGGAAAATGATGGCATTTGAGATATTAAAATATTTTAAAAAATGCAAAAAACCCTCAGTGAAAACTAAGGCAGAAAAACAGGGCTTTCAACTTTCTATCTAAGTATCATTACAAAGAATATGTTGTAATATTTTGAAATAATTTGAAATATCTTTTTTTAAGTTGTATCTATTTCTGCAGAAAACCAAATTAAATTTCAAACCAAAACTGCTAGAAAGTAGAAAATTGCTTAGCTGCAAAGAGAAATAGCTCTACCATTTTGGAAAGTTTTCCTTACTCTCCCTGTCAGCCTGCACTCTTATAAGAAAATGATCTAAAATTTGTTATGACATGAAAGCATTTGTCTATCTGTCTACAAG
Source organism: Daphoenositta chrysoptera (assembly GCA_013397915.1). Classification (NCBI taxonomy): domain Eukaryota; kingdom Metazoa; phylum Chordata; class Aves; order Passeriformes; genus Daphoenositta; species Daphoenositta chrysoptera. The sequence continues at coordinate 1,096,339 of VZRO01004626.1, forward strand.
TCTTTCTGTCTGTATATGGCTGTCCACCTATGTTTTTACTTGGTCCACAAGCTTTCTCAACATTTATTTGCCTAATAAAAGTAAATGTGAACTGAAGTCCAAACTGGCTAGTTATCACACCACTAGTTTTGGGATAATCTAAAAAGGTTTCATTCAATTCCAGGGATTATCAAGTCTCTTGAATATAACAGTAGCTGAGGACAATTCACAATTTCAAGCTATTCAGGATTTTATATCAAAAAGGAGCACAACATATTTATAAATCAACAGTGACAGGTTTTACTTGCTCTGAGTAATAATGTAATTAAGAGTGCTAATAAAGCTTAAGGAGAGTCTTTTCCCTAAAACCATCTCATTTTCAAACTGCCTTAATGACTTTTTTATATTTGATTATTATTAATATTCCTGAGACAGTCTGAAAGTTTATCAATACCACCACCTTTTTAAGATATATATCAAAAAATAGCACCACACCACCTCCAAACAGATTTATTAAATATGGTGCTAAGCTGACAAGACTCCAACAATATAAGCAGATGTTCATTTCTCACCAGACCTATCCCATTCAAACCATTCATCCAGAGCAGCATCAGTTTTTAAGACAGAACCTTTTAAAGATATATTATGCACTTTTCTTCAGAATGGGCTAAAAGCTCATTGCATGATTTTTTATTATATGCAAATAATCAGCATCTGATTAGGTCCTGAGGCAGCTTCACCTAGGTGTTCATGGGAATAGCAATGGGAGCTGGGGAAGAATATTTCATAACTGAAGTATATTTTCCCTTGGGGGACACCACCATTTGATTTTGACATTTATTTGTCCTGTGCTGTTAAGGACAAAACTACAATTACACTTTTTTTTTTCTACTTTGCAGTGGGCACAGTGTCAGAAAAAATTCAATCAAAGGTAATGTGTTCTCACAAAAAAAAAACAACCGAGCTTTAAAACCAAATTTAAAGAACATACTCAGAGTTAAGTCACACTACATTAGAACAGCTTAAGTGATTGAAAATATGTATCATAAATATATTTCCCAGTAAGCATAAAATTAATATATAGCCCTGCACTTGGTTTTTCTTAGTTATTGTTAATATTATTAATATTAACATATTCAACATTTTACTTCATTAATATTTTTCATTGACAGCTTTACAAACAAGTTGCATAAAAAATAAATAGGTTGTTTGAGTTTGTTTCTATTTTAATTGCTACAATCTTTTTCATGTTTGGATAAAGATGATGTAAATTAATTGAATACAAGATTAAATGAATGATACACATTATGACTCTTGCATCTTGCATTTCAACTGAATACAAATCTTTGTTTAGTATGTACATTTCCATGCAACAAATAGTTTTTCATTCTTGAATTCCACTGGCAAAATTCACAGAACCAGCAAAGAAATTTGTGCACATTTTATACAGAGCATGCCTGGAATTTACCAATATTGAAAACAATTTATAAGCTACCATTGCATGTTTTACTTCAAGGATTCCCAAACTCATTGCACATAATTTTCCCAAATGGACCTAATGTTTCCAGAAGAATTCTACAGTAAAATTGTTAGAGAGCTAGTCAGAAAGTGACACTTTATCCCCAAATTAGTAATATGTGCTCATTTGCAAATCTCATCCAAATCTTGGTACAAACAAGAACAGTCAAACATGTCATAATTTCTTTCTTCCCACTGAATTTAAATGTAGTTGAACACGAAGAGTTCCTAACAGATCTCTAATACATGAAATTAACATGTCTTATAATCTTATTGAATTCCATAAGTTGGAATAAATAAAAACAAACAGGAAAAAAATAACAACAAACAGGAAAAAAATAACTACCTCTTGGCAAAAATGTGAAAAGTAGATCATTAGAGCAAAATTTAAGAAAATGTAAACCTGCATTTGCAGTAGAGTTAGGCTGAATTACAATATCAAGATGTCTGCAAAAAGCAGACATGGTCACTTTGATCTGAATACAGATAAAATCTGATAGGAAAATAGGATGAGTTGCAAACAAATATAATATAGAAATAAATAAATAAATAAATAAACATTTTTTTCCCATTTAATTTAATTTGTTTTTGAATCTTTCGTTCACTGCAGCTTTAAACAGTGGCATTTGATCAGTGGATCAGAGTGATGACTTCTCTACTAGAACATTTGCTTTCATCCTGCATTGGACTTAATTCAAATAAGAATTGCAGAATATCACTTTAAACACACAAATAGTCCTGTTAAAGAAAGAATATTATATGTATGCTTGCATTGCACACTTGCATTGCAGACACATAGTTTAACCAGGTCACCAAAAAGGAAACAACTTGTTAGTATGCAAGAATCTATCTAAAATCTGGAATGTGTGGTTTTTCATGAATTGCATATACAAGAGAGATTACATTCAAGTAATTCAAAGTGTATGCTCTCGATTTCTAGAAAGGGTTTGTAGTAATAACAGTCCTAGAAATTCTCTATGCCAGTTGTGTCTTTAGTCGGAAAAGAGGCCACCCCTCAAGAGGTGGAAGTCCAGATGATCTTTATATCCACTTACTGCTTACCATCTTACCCTGACTCTGATGACATTGTTAACAGGAAGACTAACAGATCCTAGGGAAAAGTGTTTTTTTGCAAAAGCTTTATCAGTGAAGTTCCTTATGTTTTGGTTGAATGCATGTTTAATTGGTTTGGTAACAAATAAGCAATTTTTGAAAGGGAATAAAAAAATTCTTCTGATTAACATTAACCTTAGTTTTGCTCTCAGCAGTGAAATAGTGTGGAAAGTTTCCTGACCTGGATAGCTCTCAGTAGGGCACGACATACTATGTGATAGTTTGAAGTACAATCACCTTCAGCTCTGGAACTGGGGAGAGGAATATTGCTTTTTGTATGCATTTATTTCTTTAAAATTGTGATACTGAAAGTATTATGATAATATATAATTTTTTCCACAACAGTCCATGCTTTCTACTGAAGGTTTAAAAATTTCACTGAATCTCTTGAAAAAGTGAAAGCTACATACTGTTATGATTTCATATTGCAAATTTTAATAAAATCCCCACACATATTTGCTCTTTAAAATGCAGTGGTTTATAATAGTGTATTATAACATTTAGGATCTTAATACCAATGCTTCAGTGTAATAAAACTTTTAGTGATTCCCTGGCATGTCTTGTTCAGACTTAAGTTCCTCATTTACATATCTGATGTCCCCCAAGAGACAGACAAGCTTCAAGTTAATTATCCATGTAGCTGTAAGAACTCCTGTTTCCTTGGTAAGAACTCTCTAAAAGAAAACTAACAGTTATTAAATATTACTTTGAGTTTTAAAAAGTAATCAATTTGCATTTAAAGAGACACTAAAGAGATACTTAAATTTAATACTCTTTGCAGACTAAATAATATATAAACCATGTACAACTCTCACACAACTCACAAATAAAACAACTGCTTAAAACTAAAAACAAGCCCAGCCGTCAGTAATTTCAAGCAACACAAATAGTTGGAAGCTAAAGGGCTTTTCAGCAGACCCCTCACTGCTCCATAACACAGTCATTTTACATGAAGGCAAGACAGCACCTGTTGAAAGCAGTGGCACATTCCTGACTGCTTCTAGTGAAGCAAGATTACATTACTAATAGTTCATAAAATATGGAGCCAATCATGCTTTTTACAGAAAATAACAAGGGAGAGAATAGATACTTCTGAAATGAAATGAAACTATTGTAAATACACCAACATATCTCTTCTATCTCACCAAACTACAGTTACAGGGAGGAGTAGCAGAGAAACACTGTAGAGTGTATGTTGTCACTTGTGACCAAAAAGCACCTTTAAAAAAATAGTTTGATGTAGCATTGAAAAGAGGAACACAAAAACTAGCAAGCATAACATGGGCTTTAATTCTAACTGTTCTACACTGCTTCCACTCATGTAGTATCAAAACGCCCTCAGAACAGTGTTAGACCATACCTAATATATGTCATCCATGGCTCATTGTCATCCTCAGCTTCAGCTGGCAGTTTACAAGTACAGATATCAGGTGAAATAATTAATCTGAATATTTTACAATAAATGAACATGTGCATCTATTTCCCAGAGTCCCGTGATGACTTGCGTGAGAGGCAAATTCATTGACTGTCTCCAAATTATTACATGCATCCTATAATTAAGTTACAATAAATGAATAGAGTGTGGATGCTCTTCTGTACGCAGAAGACAACAATCTCATTCCACAAAGACCTTGGAGGTCATTCAAGAAACAATTAGATGTCCTGCTACATATACTAAAAAGAAAGAAGGTTGAAGGCAGAAAAGTCTTTCTTCTGTTTCCTACATCTTCAGTGCTCACACATTCAAATGAAGCCAAACAATATTAAGACACAGAGCAACACACACAGAATACAAATGCCTTGGAAAAGACTGGTATTCTTCCCAGCAAAATGAGGTGGGAAGAATAATGTCTGACATTTTACAGAAAGGCATTTGTTAACGAATTTCTGGTATTTTAGTTTCTCAGCATTACTGGGTACAAAGTGAAAAACACTAAATAAACCTATTGTCATTATTGTGTTAAGACAGAAGAGGATACACACTGATGTCAGCTGTGCATACATTCAGCTCTGGGGTAAAGGCACTACCATGAGAACAGAAAGAGGCAAGACCTAACTTTTACATGTCAACCAGAAGTCTTCTATAGTATGTAGAAAGCATATCTGATATTTTCTGGCACTTTACATTTGATCAGAGTTTTTATCTAATGTGATAAAGACAGTTAAAACACAGTAATGCTCACAGGCTTTGGGAATGCAAAATATTGCAATCCTTAGGCAGACAGTGCTGCCACTGACTTCAAAGAAGACAAAAGAAGAAGACTTCAAATAGACAAAGTCTATTGTCACTCTGGGATGATGCCTTCTGGCTGAAACACAAAACAATATGACAGACAACTGCAAAATAGCAATTTCCAGGTCTTCTCAGTCAAAAAGAGGGTCACTGAGTAGTAGATCTTTAAGGGTGCTTGCAGGACTGTATGGGACTGGTTCCTCCAGGAGCCTCTTCTGAACTGGGGAAATCTTAGCCTGTGAAGCTTGCTTCTATAGGATTGAAATACAATGCAAAAATTTACAGAAAACACCTTCTAAGATACAAATGGTTCACAACTCACTACCCTGAAATATTTCAACCTTTCCTTCCTTTCTTTTCAGTTTTTTCACTCGGCCTTCCTATTTCTAGAGGAACCAAGAAATAATTACGGGGTGAGTGGAGCAAGTATCAGTAATGAGGTAGGCTTTGCAGTTTGATCTGAACAGTTGCCTAGGTGAAGTTCAAAGAACAATGCAGACCACTAGAAGATTTGTCAGTAGAAGATTTGCCACTAGAATATTTGTCTCAGAAATAATGTCTTGTTTAATGTACATCTTTAGATCAGAGATACACAAAATACTAAGAAGATGGAATAGTCCTGGACTCTCACTGGAGTGAGATTTTTGGGAAAAAAATCCATTAACTCCAACCACAGAAAAAAATGAAATTAATAAAGGAAAAATACTTCCAGGTTGTCTTTTATTTTTCAAATGTAAGCGGTAGCATTTCTTCTCTTTTCATATTCAAGTCCACTGATAATAAAGAGTTAAACTTTGCTGGACCTGAGTACTGACTTAACTGGGGAAATATAGAGAAATTGAGCAATATAGAGTCATGTTAACAGATGCTTTAAAACAAACAAAAAATATAGAAAAGGAAATTAAATTACTACTACTGAAAAGAAGATATGAAATTAAGAGCTTTTTTTTCCTTGGTCTGCATGAGGACCAAGAGTGATTACACCCAGCACTCCCATTATCTAGAATACAGATCCAGTGACTAGTAAGAGAGAATGTATTCTAAAGAGTAGATATGAAATAATCTATTTTTCAAAGAAGATGAAGCTGTCTACTTGCTATGAAGATTGAAGCTGGATTTTCCCTCATCAGAGCAGTGTGTAATTGCCCTTGGATTCTTGCCATTGTTTTCAGTCCATGCAGTAGTTATTTCACATGAAGAAACTGAAGCTAAACAGAGCTCTCTCTGCTATTGATCCTATTTATGACAGTCTTGATCCTGCAGTGAAATGAGTTCACACATAGAGCACATTCTTGGATCTGCAACTAAATACATATTATGAAGGCTCCTGATTAATAAGTGCTAGGTTCCATATTCGTACCCTTGCTTCGTTCTCAAGACCATATCCCATCACATCATTCACAGCAAAACAAGATTAAGGTCTGAATTCATTCCACAGCCCTGCATTTAGTATTTGCCACCCATTGAGTTTGCATGGTACAGAATACCCAAATTCACTGTTTTGTTCTTAACGAGAATTGGAACACTTTGTGCTGTATCTAAATTTACACAAATGTTGATAGTATAAAACTTCTCACACTTCATTATAGTAGGTGAGATTATTTGGACACGCAAAAGGCAAAGAACACATCCTGTCTCCTCCTTGTGGCACGGAGAGAGGCGATCAATCAAAAAGGTGCTCAGAGTCAGACAAAATGGCCGTATGGTGCTTCAGTGTTCAAATTATGTGTGTTCTTTAAAAAATTGAATGCTGGATAATGATTTTCCACACTGCTATGCTACAGGTAAGTTCAAAAGCAGTCATTGTCAGTATGCTGATTGATGTAAAGCTTTCAGTCTCTGGGGGGAAGAGTATAGCACTTCCTACTGCTTGATCCATAAAGCAGCATTTACTGCAGCCCACCTTCCTGGTCTGCACTGCATAATACATTGCCAGATTATGGGAGTTAGGGAATTAAAAGGCAAAGAAAAGAATGGATGAAAAAGCCCTGACCCACTCCTCCACAGGTGAAATATTTGAGTCCCTGCCTCAGGGTATTGGAAGTTGACACTAATTGCCATCCAGATACCCACTACTCACATTCACCTAAATATTTCCCACTTCTGGCTGATCAACCAATGTAAAATTTAATTGAAAAAGTTTTCATTTAACGTTTGCATCCTGTGATGACTAGCTGGGACTGGAAGCATTCACTATCAGAGCTACAGTATTAAAAGGGAGAATAGCACTGTGTGAAGGAGCCCAAGTAAAAGGGAAGAAATGAGAAGGTGGGAAAAAAGGCTCTTAAGGATACACACTTCAAGTTTCTTTTACTAAGAACCAAAAACTTGCACTTCAAGTGATACTTCATGTGCCAGGTACTGTGCCAGTTGTTTGATTCTGTATTTGCTACTTAGTGATCACTATCTGGATTTTTGTAGGCATTTTCTTATGGCTGTTGAACAGAAACCTTCAACACTATCCACAGATAGGAAGGGGAAAGTATTATTGATCTGTGTCTGCTTTGATGTGCTGCTTTCTGGGAGTGAAAACCAATCTGTTACAATCAGATGCTGCACAGCCTGAATTATATTGAGGTTCCCATCAATATATAGAATATGTGGGAGCAAATAAACAGTAGTCACAAAAGAAAGACTTGACCAGGTTATTAACCAACTCTGGGTATTGAAAAAAAGAAATTCATGTGAGATCCAGACAGGTCTCATTCTTAAAGACCTTTTGGGGACAAAAGTACAAGAAAGGAAGCGTTTGATATTGGAGACCATGCAGAGAAGTCAAAGAAGAGGATTTGTGCTTTATGAAGCATTAAAGTTACTTCTGTAATGACAGTCTATTTGGAACAGAAATGCCCCATATAAAAAAAGGGAATGAAAGCAACTGACATTTAAAACTTGCAAACCTTGTTGGCAGCTTTAGAGATATTTTCTATGTTAGAAAATTTCTATATTTTCTATTTACCTAAAAGAGATAAATGAAGTACAGAGCAGCAAACCCCCAAACCCTTGCTCAAAATTATTTAAAATCCAAGAGAAAGAACATAAGCACAATCAGTCATCAGAAATACTCAAAGGCAACGATGAGAAACAAGGGGAACAAGTTCTGAAAGACAAAACAATAAAGAGATTTATAGTGTTGTGCAGATAACCTCCTCCCTACCTCCTTAGAGCTTGCCACCATCTGCATATCAGCCTCCAGGAAGGGCAAGCCGGCAAAAGGAAATATTGGTTACAAACAGGGATGGATGCCAAAACGAGATTGGCCAGAGTCAGAGGAACAAGTGACACGATGAAATTTATTCAAAAACAAAACATCCCTGGTAATGATTAACAGTTTAAAAGCAACTCTGTGTGTGTGTTACAGCTGTAAAATATGTTTGGATATGATTACACAATATTTTGCATCTTGTTTTCTTCCTTAAAAATCATCTGCAAATCAAAACAATATGAATTTTTGCAGAGATCTAACTCCAAAGAATTCAAGCGTTAGCCTTGTGCAAAGCAACTTTCAGCTGCCTCTCCACATAGAGATTTCTTGTAGGTATCTCACTGCAAGTGCAGAGATGCTAATGGTTTGCCAGGGCAAAAGTATTCTGTAACAGTGGTAAACTGTGGCATGAAGGCTGAATTCATCAGTAAAACAGGTAAAATGGCCAAATATATGTTAATGACAATAGCTGAATAGAAGCAGAATTACACAGGCCTAAGGCAATGATGAAAATATTGGAGAATGGAGTCCAAGGGAACTTAATGAATATCACTTGCATGGCAAGCACATGTACTAGAGGGACAAAGTAATATAAGGAACAACTTTTCATTTTGCTTGACTCATTTGATGCATTGTTTCAGTGTGCAACAGTAGAAAACACAGATAACTGGAACAAAACGTTAAAGGCAACATAGGTACCCTAACTACTGCCAATGCATTACAATATCTGAGACAATATGTCTTCTTCTCTCAGAAGACTCCTAACCTTGAAGCCAAGCAGATTACCTTAGAACGAATTAAATGGCACTTGACATCTACAATGAGGCACCAGAAATATTCTTAAAGAGAAAAAAAAGTATATTTTCTCCCCAGAAGTACCACGTAAACGTTTTCCTAAACACAACCACCAACACAAGATACCTTTATTCCTTTTATTCCACCTATTTAACTCTATCGAAATATCTTTAAGTGGAGTTCTTAAAAGAAAAGACAGGTTCCAGAGATTGGGTTGATGCCTCTGTACACAGGTTATTTCTCCTGCAAATGTATGCGGTCATGACCTAATGAGATGCAGAGCAGTATACTGCATAATGAAGACAGAGAACTCTGAAACAGGGTCTTAACTTTAATTATTTGGAGAAGTTTATGAGAATCTTCTATTCTTGGGGTTTCAATTTTTCTTTGAAAGAGTAAATAAAATTAATTCAATTTCCAGCTGTGGACAGATTGTGAGCAGATAGATAATTACCCCGCCATACCTGTGGGTAGCAAACTTCCCCCATTGTTCAGTAGCATCTGAATTGTTTGCCTTATATCTCACTGGTTTTGACTTTGTTGAGAAGAATGCAGGTGACATTTCTCAACACAAACATATATTAGCAAGCTGTTTTTAAAGATGCAGCCTAAGTGAGGGACCATAAGGCACACATATGGGCAGATATATTATAGCAATTTTAGTAACAACAAAGATCAGAAGGGAATTGTTACATTTGGAAAGAATCTGATTGAAAGTTAAAGGATAAATTCAGGTATGTGTCACTATTCTCTCAATGCTAAAAGAAAGCAGGAAAATAATGACCTGTAATTCCAACAGGGAGCAAAAAAGAATCAGACCTTCTACAGCCATTAGGGGTGCTTCACCCCATACTCCTCTTTTGATTTCCAGATGAAGCTATACACTGAGTAAATTCCTGGCATAGCTCTGTCAAATTTCCTATCACTGTAGCCAGTTATTAAATACCTGGGATCAACAAGAGAAGGGACAAATGAGTATTAGATGAAAAGGAACTATTTTGGTATTTTGGTAATTTCTTCACACACTGGCTATAACCAATAAGAGCTGGATTAATCCAGATGGCAAAACCTTAATATTAAGGCTTTATATTAGCACCTAAAGTGCTACAAAAATCAGGTAACTGACCCAAATCAGGAGATCCAGAATGTGTTGCCCTGGTACCAAAGTGATCTACAATCAACAGACAGAGTGAAACTACTCTGAAGAGAGATCAAAAAAACCCAGGGTTGGCTAGAGTTGGCCAGGTTCAGGTCTGTGTCTGAGCTTTGGCCCCTCACAAAAGCTCAGGTGTGGCTCTGCATTGAGGCTCCAGCCCCAGACCTGATGAATGGCTTTTGGCAAAATATCTTAATGACCAGAGCACTCAGAGAAGTGATACCTGCTTTCCAGCTGCTCCCTGCTTTCCAGCTGCTCCTCAGGTTAAGGAGGTTTGATCCCCAAAATGCCATGCCAAATAAGAGTGCCCTACGATCAACTAGAGCTACCTGGAAGACTGAAAGAGGCTAATGAGAAGATTGTCTCTAACCTTTCTTTACAGGCTGGGCCACTGTGTAGTCAAAAGGGAAAAAGTCTTGAAGTGAAAAGACAATACAGAATTGAGAGTCTGTGGATAGGTGTGGATACGTGCAGTCCATCTGTGGATAGATAGGTAGAGTCTACTCCCTAACCTTTTGTACCATTTTAAAAAATTTATTTATGAGACATACCATGGATAAAGACAGAAAAGATAGTGTCCATTCTAGATGCCTTCAATATTCTGCAAGATGGAAGGTGACAGAAAGAAATGTATATGATTAGAAAGTTAGTCAAACTGACTATTTTTCAATATTGAGTCATAAATGATGATAGAAACCAATATCCAACATATTAATGCCTAGAGTTAGAGACAAATTCTTCTGACAAATTAATTTGATTGCATTATAAATTCATATTATTTGGTAATTAAAAGGTTTTAAATTGTATAAAATTAGATAAAATTTCAGTATGCTATCTATACATTTTTTTTTATTGTCATTTTCAATTGATAAATAACAGAAAGGCAAAAAAATTTCTTCAATCTCAACTCTAGACAAGAATATGGAGGTAGTTAAGAATGAACAGAATAGAAAAATGCCATGACATCTGAGAACTGGTTTTGACAGAAATATCTCTAGCATTAATTGGGGCATTGTAAGTAAAATGTGGAAGACTTTGCACAGATTCATAGTCAGTACAGCAGTAATAATCCTTGACACACATTATTTTTGAGCCACTGCTGCCCGTACGCAATGTGTTAGAATGAACTTCCAAAGCCGGTCAGAAGATGTCACAAACATTACTGCTCCACTCCTCAGCACTCGGTAGCGAGTCAGGGCAGGCCTCCGGGAGCCTCGGAATGAGTGGTGAGGTACAGCAGCAAGGCAAGGGAAGCCCTCAGAGGTTCAAACTCTCACACTTCTGTAACTGTAACTTGCTCTGACTCGGAACCAGCAAACACTGCAGCTGCTGCCCTTTCTCGTACTGTCTGTAAATACGTGTGCCCTGTGCATTTAGCAGGTTCTTGTTTGAAAGAAAAAAACCCATAACTAAAAATATTTCATATTAGAAAAAACTATCTTTCTTGTATTCTTTTTTAACCACAGATTTTACTTCATCAGGCTTCTTTTTAAATTGTCTTACACTATTGTACTCCATCTGAGTTTAAAAAAAAAGGGAAATTTATATATATCTATATATACATTTATATATATATGTATATTCTATATGGACCACAAAATTTCTCTGCATATGTTCTCTGCTACTCAGTTTACATGGGCAATAAGGATAATAGAATTTCCACAGCTTTTTCACCTTCCATACCCATTCCAGATTCTTTACGGGTCTCTGAGGGACTACTTTTAAGCATCCTATTTAATCGTCCATAGAAAATACAAATCCACTAATCTGAATTTAAAAATGCCCATTTACTTTGGTACATGAAGCTATTTGAAAAGTACTTTTGTACCAGAACATATATCATACTATTTTGAGTGATCACAGGGATTGTGAAAGCACAAATTCAAAATGTCTGTTGTATATAAATTCCCTGCATAGATGGAGCCAGATATTGCTACCTGCTCCTTATTTACAGTTGTCATTAACATAAAAAAAGGTAAATATTTTCCAATTACTCCATACCCCTTCTTTCCGCAGGGGGTCAGAGTCTGCGAGCACCCAGTTCAGTTCCAGAGGGATACATTTTCCACTGGCACACAACTACAGCATCAAGTACTAGCACTGCAGTATGTTGAATGGCTGAGGATGTCAAGGGGTGAGATTTAAGCCTGAAGCAAATCTCAATTTGCAGACTGAGTTCATCTCTAATATATGCTCAGGTTCAAATACATATTTATTTTAAAAATGGTTCCAGAGTAGATACACACTGAAAACATCAAGGATGCATTGGCTTTGCTTTACCTGTCTTCTGAAGAATACAGCAGTGTTCTTCAATGGATGGGCATGTGGAGAGGATCAGTTGTCTGTCTGATTATAGTTGCAAGGCATGGGGTGGCATCATCACAGTATAGGAAATGTTGGACTGAGGAAAGTCCAGAATATATAACTGTGTATTAGTGGGCATTTATTATGCAATATTATTTATCTCTAGTACAGTATTTCCTATATTTTAGTAAGAAAAACTACGAACATGATAGTAAACAAAATTAAATACAAGCCTCACTTTGTTGTTTTTATAAAAAAGAAGGTCCTAACAAATTAAACCTTTTGTGGTTCATTAGACCTAGACAACCACAACAAATCTTCCAACAAGTGTTCTGTGGGCTAAACACTGAAGTAGTTACAGGCCCAATAGTTTTATCAATTGCTGATTCATCTGAGGCTGAAAAGATCATGACCAAATGTCTTGCTCTTCTACCAGTCTCACCGTAACTCAAAGGATCAGTTTTATATATTCAAAAAACCCCTCCTGCCTTCACAGGTCCAAACCCCTCAAGCCAATTGTTTTGACCTGGCCCTGATTGTTACAGATCAGGGCCGAATTGTGGACTTAAGTTCAGGCATTCATAGTTTATGACAAAGCCATCCTTGCTTCTCAGAGTGAGATTTAGGCAGAAACAATTTTATTCAAAACAAATCTGATAAAAGGGAGAATGACAGGAGTGAGACGTGGCTCCTCCTTCCACAAAGGATGCTTCCTTACTAGCAGAATGCTCCTCTCCTTTTCCCTCCCTCAGTTTGACAATTGCAGAGTGCCAAGACATGGAAATCATCTTTCCACTGGTGACATCTGTCTCCCCAAAGAGCTCCGGAGGCAGTTATTGTGATAGCTTTGGAGTCTGTCATATGATGAGGTGAATATCGAACAATCTGGGACTTCGTTTTCTTAATGCCAGTGGCTCACATTTGACTGTCTGGTGTCCTGGTTTCAGCTCGGATAAATTTAATTTGCTTCCTAGTAGCTGGTACAGTGCTGTGTTTTGGATTTCGAATGAGAATAATGTTTATAACACATTGATGTTTTAGTTGTTGCTAAGCAGTATTTACTCTAAATCAAGGACTTATCTGCTTCTCACACCATCCCATCAGTAAGGAGGCTGGGAGGGGACACAGCTGGGACAGATGACCCAAACTGGCCAAAGGGATACTTCAGATTATATGACATTGTTCTCAGTGAAGGGGAGAGGATAGAGTGTGTCTGTGGGGTGTTTAGCTACCTGCTGGGTTAAAGTACAAGAGCCGGAATTAATACTATATGTGATTTTATTTTCAACTTTTGTGCTAAAAAGATGGGAATAAAAGGTTTTAAATAAATTATTATATTTATAGAGCTTGTAGTTTAGGAATGCCTTCTCTTTCATTTATTGTATGGTATATAGCTGTCATAACTATCAGTCAGTATTGTCCATTTACGCATCTACTGGAAATATTGAGTTCTCATTGTGGAAAGCATGATGCTTATGAACATGTTAGAAAGCTTTATCTGCCACTTCTTTGCAAACAGAGACTTCAGAACACTCTCATTAATGAAACGTAAGTGAAAAAGATTTTTTAAAGTAATAGCTCTCCTAAGAAATGGCATTTAAAAGGAGTAGTGATAAATATCAGAAACAAGTCAAAAGAGTTGAAGAAGTTTTAAGCATTATCCTTTTCAGCATGTCTATCAATAGAAAGCTGACAATAGTATTATTGCTATTTACATATTGGTAACACACTGGTATGAATTTGCATAACGTATTGTAGTTCTGTGCTCTAGGGACTTGCATTGTAACATATTGGTGCTTAATGAACTCTGAAAAAATTGATTTTCCACAGAGTAAATTAAGGAATGCATTATAGCTGTTAAAGCAATCTTAAGGGAAATCTGAGGCTTCCACTGCAGCACCGTGCTTAGTAAGTAATAAATTACATGTTATACTTATTTGCCTTAATTCATGCTAATTTTGTCCAATTAATGTATCACAGTAATTCAGAAGCCTGTCACAGGAGAGCTAATTATTTATTGGATTTTTGTGTTCAGCTCCCTAGGAGTCTACTAGCAAACAAACTTGCGACTGTCTTTCTGTTAGGTCCACAATGACATTCTTATGTCTTACTGGGGAAAGAAAAAGAATGTTATTTTTTTTCTGTTTCAGTTATATAAATGGATCATTATTCATTTAAGTTAGTTTTTTGTTTACAAATTGGTGTCGCGTCATGACAGACTGCCATACTGTTGGGATGAAATCCAATGTTTTTCCTCTTCCTGTAAATGCCTGAACATGACATAATTCTTCTTAAAGACCGTGGCGGTACTTTTTACAACCTGAAAGCTTCTTCCTAGCGGTGTGTAAAGTTAAAGAAAAAAACCCTTCTCATTCTTTTCACTGCAACTTGCTTTTCAAAATCCACTGGCTTGAAAAATCACAACGTGCCCATAGCAATTGATACTGTTTCAAAAAAATTAGATTTTTAACTGTGGCAGAATGTTAATTCACAGCAAAAAATGAATTATTTATGAGATTAATTTGTGCAATTCATACCTATAAATAATATGGCAGTTGCTAAATAATTTGCACAGTGTGATAAGATGCAGACATCACAGTTAAACAATAAGAGAGTCACCAGCTGTGAAATACCCACTATCTGCTGGCATTCTGTCATGCACAAGCGTTTACAGAAAATTATTTGTTGGGGGTGGAAAGTATTAGATCTGATACTTGGCTTCTTCTCATGGGTAGCAGGAGAATACTTGTCAGTTGATTACTGTCTTCTACCCTACGTGAAAAGAAGTGGTATTTCTTTAAATGTATAATGCAAAGTGATGTTACCAGCAGGCTACATAAAATCATGTGATGTAACCTGCCATAATATGATGCACATGACCGACTGTGTCACAAATTTAAAGAGACTTATTTTAGAAGAACTGCTGAGAAAAAAAATATTACCCCTTCTCCTTTTCAGTCAGTTGCCATTGATCTGTGTTTGCCTATAGCCAAATGAATACCTGGTAGTTCAGTAAACGTCCCTGAGCAATATACAATCTTACATTGTAGCTATTATTATCACTTTAAAAGCATCTGTCAAGTACTTCATAGTTTTCTATCATTGTTCTTCAATCTCTGCCTTCCTAGCAAGCACACAAAAGCTCATCAAGGAATTAATTATCCAGTCCCTGTTTCTTGGAAAAGAGTTGTTTAATTGTTTGTGGCATTTAGAATTTGAAATTCTTTTTTTCATTTCCTTTCTTGATTTCTCCACTCTGAAAAATATAAAGCCTGCACTTAAGCATGTCTTAAATCCCATCAAAGTCAGTAGAGATAATGGCTGAGTTTTCCTCTTAACTAGGAGCTTTATTTTCAGACCTGCACTTCTAGGACATTCTGGACTAGGAGGCAGAGCATGTGCACACCTTCCAAGGGTGGGAGCACATGTGGCTAAGGCACCCTGCAAACATGATGGCTGTTTTACAAACCAGTCAGACAAAGGGGTGACCTATGCAAAAGAGCAGCAATCAATAAAAAAACCCCTCAAGAATCAGGAAGGAAAAAACCTTATGACAATGTCAGAAAATTCTTCCTGTCAGAAAATACATCATTTTTGAAAGCACACTTGCCTGAAAATATTTATAACTTTTTCCACCTCTCAATCCTTTCTTCATATGAGTTGTCTGCATCATTGCCTGTATGGATAAGTGTAAATAGCCTCTTCTTGTAAGCCAAAACCCACACAACCTGACACTCAAATTCACCTTAAACATTAATTATATGGAACAGGTGACAGAGGGTTTGCATCGTAAAGATGTCACACTGTGGATAGATAGAATAGAAAAAAATCTAAAATTTAAAACAAGAACTGAAATCCCTAGTTGGGACGAATGTTTAAAGTGCCCATGTTTACTCTCATGTTAAGCTAATATGTCTACTTCTACTAGATGTGGCAGAAACTTATAAGCTAACTTTTGTGTTACTTTAACCTAGCATAGAAACTTTAAAAAAAAACCCCACAGTATCAAAAAAACTTGGAGAGGAAAGGCTGGTGATGAGGAACTACAAATTCATTAGAAACACTGTCTGTAAGAGAGACTATGTTTGCTCCTCCCTCCTCCAGGCCACCTTCCTGTAGAGCCCAGCTGCACAAGAAAAGTAGGGAAGAATTGTATTGTACTTTCCTTCTGCTTCTTTCTGGTTGTGCCATCTACTAAGGACCTCTTTAAAATCCTCTTCTTGCCATGGAGGCACCTGCTTTTCTGCTAGCTATTTCATTGAGTTCTTTCCTGGCCATTCTGAATATGACAAAAGAAATTGAATGTCAAACACATTCTTGTACCTCAGAAATGTATGGGAAACAGCCCAAGAGTTCGTCCGCAGCCTCTGGTTACACCTGTAGATTTTAATTTTTGCATCTGTGATTTTCCCATCACCAATGTATTTTTTCATTCCTCATGACACAAGGCATTTCCTGACACACCATTTGTTTCCAATGCAAAGACAACACCTTTCTCTACACCTGGAATGTCTTTGTCTCCCTTCTTTTTTGCCCATGCTCTCCTGCTACCTCCGTGTCAAACACCCATCAGCAAAGGGTTTCATATCTTTCTTTCAGACTGCGAAGATTTTAGTGGTTTTTCATCATGCAACAAATTAAGAAAGGCTTCTCATGAAAGCAAAAATATGTATTTAAGATAACGTTCAGAGTGCAAATTATTTTTGTAATCAGTGCCTATAGTGTTTCCTGCCACACAAAATCTGTCCTGTTATGTCAATAAGCTGTCTTCATCAGAGCATAAAACATACTAGAAAAAAAAGTTTTTACAAATTATAAATATTATTACAAATTATTGAAATAATTTTACAAATTAGGATTAAGACCAAATCAGTCCTGGTCTCAGTGGTTTCAGAAAACAGTGAAGTGCTGTTCAAAATAGCTGCATCCTTCTAAGCCACAGCTGGATGCAGAGCATGCACAAATGTCTTTTTGGCAGTTCAGATTATCATGGACAAAATCAGTGCAAGTTTTACTAGAGAGAGAGAAAGAAATGTGTGGATACTCTCAAAACTGAAAGCTTATATAAACCACTTTCATTTACTCACTTAGTTCAGAAACAGATTATTTAAAGAGATGGAGAATGACAGCAACGCTTTTAAATGATAACTAAGCAGCACCTGGGCCTCAATTACAATACTAAATTAAAGCAGAAATCATATAAAGGAAAAGACTACCCAACTCAGCATCAATGGTAGAATGACAAAACCATGTGGGTTAGAAGGAAGTTCCAGAAGACATCTGGTTTGACCTTCTGCTCAAGGCAGATCCAGTAAATCAGGCTGCCCTCCTGGTGAATGATTATCTTACTGGGACACAATGGAAACCAGGGACAGATAGTCAAGTAAGGAAGTTAGTGGTTTGTTATAGAGAGAATTGTAGCAATAGGGAAGACAAGAGAAAGGAAACTCAAAAGACGATGTAAAAGTAAGGCA
Organism: Daphoenositta chrysoptera; assembly: GCA_013397915.1. Taxonomy (NCBI): domain Eukaryota; kingdom Metazoa; phylum Chordata; class Aves; order Passeriformes; genus Daphoenositta; species Daphoenositta chrysoptera. The sequence continues at coordinate 1,114,116 of VZRO01004626.1, forward strand.
AACTATGGCTACAAATAGAGGTTGCAGGTGACCACACATCCTACATCTTGCTTCCATCCTGCCTTGCAACACAGGTGATTGAACAAATTGTGCTAATAGACACCCATTGCAGATCTTTGCTTTCCTGCCCACCAGCAGGAAACCAAGGTGAAGAATACCCAGATTCCTGTTTCCAGGACTCATTTATGACCATATTCCTCATCGTGAGCACTATGTGCTCTTCAAGTTCCTATTGTGTATGTGCATGAAACTATTGCATTCCTGTTTCATGTCTCCCAAAACAATATCAAAATAAACTATAACTATTTTTCTGTAATTTAAAAGGTGACTTTAAAATTATATCCAGTTTGAAAACAAGATTGGTTTTTTGCTTATTTTGATAAAATCAAGCTGGTTAGCAGAAATAGCAGGAATTCTGCTTGCTTATCATGTTCTCATGTTATCGTGGATTCCCTTTCTTCCATCTTGGCATTCTGGTATATATTTAAGTGCTTCCTCAAGAGAGGAGAGAACACAGATATTGATTCTGCACTGCTTGCTGCTACAACTGCAATTGCCAACTTTCTACAAAACTGTTTCTTGCAAATGATGGTTCCATATGTAAATACAGGATAAGCAATAATCATCTTCAAAACTATAGTTCAATAAAATCACTTGTGAAGAGGCCCATTGCACAAGTGATGCCCCCGATGTGCAATTGACCTTGTAGTCTATTGGAGGGTTGCACCTCACCTGCTGCTCAAACAAAGCTCCTTTTTCCAGCATACTACTGCAGTTCACAGTTGTATTTTTAAAGTGTTTTATATTGTTCTGCTGGAATTAACAGAGGGACTGGCTTGAGATGTTCAGGTGAAATGTGTGAAAGAAATGCAAATAAACTACTAGCTTACTATTTGATGCAGAGACTGCTATATAGCTCTACTTAGACATTACATTTACCTTCCATGCCTATCAGTATGCACTCAGAGATTGATAGATGATGGTTTCATAATTCTTAAATACTTTTTTGATATCCTAAACCTATAGAGCCTTCAGACATTTTCTTCAGGAGATCTGGAATACTTTGCTACTTGAAATAAAAAGAGCTTCAATTGGCAGGGTTTTAAATCCAAACATTTAAGGCATTGATTTTACTTAGTTTTTCTAAAGTAACTCCTTTAGGAAATTGAGTGCTACATTGCTAATTTTAACTTTATTCATTTTAAAGTGCTCCAGGATACTAGCACAAAGGGCACTGTAAAAATTGCATTGTACTGTATTAGGTTTGAATAAGATGAGTTATAGAACTGTTTGAGACTTTGAATTTCCAGAATGTAGTTATTACAATGCTTATAATACTAAAGGCTTCTTATGCGTGCATTTTATGTTTGGGTTTTTTTTTTTTAATAATCATAACTTCTAAGAAATATCGACTATACATAGTCTGTAACTAACGCTTTATAATAATTTCTATTGCAATACATCTGTACAAAAGGATTTTATAGAATAGTTATTCACACCCACATAAATATAATTTAAAATGTAAATGTTCATGCTTAAATTACAGTGGAAATTCAGTTTTTTATGCAATGAATCTTTACAATATTTCCAGTTTTGTTTAACCTGCAATGGGATTTTTCTTTTGCAATACAATAAATATGTTCATCTTGTATAAATCTGACTACAGCATGCTAAAATCTATCTGAATATCACATAGTAAGTGGTTGTGTATTCTGAATAAGCAATGCAAAATGAGGTAATTTGTAATGTATTCTGAATTTTAGAACAATTTTCCAAAAGAGGTTTGGAGGTTTATGACTTACAGCAGCACAATTAAATATACAATAAAAATGCAACAAAGACTGTAGTCCTTTTCATTTGATGATTATACAAATTTATCCTTTCTCATTGATTTCAGTAAAAACTGGTTCATAATACTTTAGCTTTTAAAAGAGTAATGTAATTTCATAGGTGTATCTTTCCCATAAGAATTCCCTGAAAAAACAGACTACAATGTGAAACTGTAAATGATGTTGCAGAGATTTTTTCCAGTGATTCATCCCAATATCATGTATATTCTAGCATTCACTGGAAGAGACAAATATCTAACACATGAAAACATAGAATTACTTTAAAAGCAATGAAAGAAAAATTGAAAAATAGAATGAGTTGAGAGAGAAAAATAAAAAATATCCTAACAAACAAATATTGGCCCTGGAAGAATAAATAGAACATTCCTTAATTTCTTTTTCAAGACCAGTGGAAAATCTTGCTCACAGACACAGAATTTTTTTTTACTGCTGCCTCTCAACACTGGATAATTTGTGAAGGAATAACTTAGTGTAGAAAAAACAAGGAAGATGAACTTAAGCAACATTTTAATAGATATACCACCAAACTTCAGTAGGTCATTGGGGAGACAGATCGATGGAATGTATGTTATCACTAACATCAAAAAGAATAGATCTATCACAGAAAAAACACCCCCAACTATTTAAAAATTTAAAGCATTATCTATAGTATTTTTATTCAAAGGCTTTTTTGAACAATTGTGTTTCCTTGCACACTTCTTTGACAATAGCAAGTTCCCACAAACCCTATCCTCATGGTCAAAATACTACATGAGGTTTTAGATTTGGTGCATAACTTGATTTGATACATACTTTAGTTCTGTTTAAAATATATATTCATTAGTGATTATAAGTTGTCTTTAAAGGAAAAGAGCAATATTTCTGTCATTCAACAAAAGAAAACCCCCAAAAACGACATCAAAGTCAGAAAATTATAGACATTTTTGCTTTTATGTTCTCTATATTAAAATACATGTTTATTACAATAAATCATGTACTACATAGCATATCTTGTGTTATCTATCTGAGTCATATCCAAAAGAGACTGAAATCCACAGTTCTTCTCACTGGTCTTCATATTTTTTGGAGCGTGCCTTTTGTATATTTCCAGTGTGCCCTTCATTCTGACACCGTAGATCCGCCTTTTCTTTCCTCCCTGAGGCCCGTGGAATTTGTGAGTTTATCACTGCTCCCTTGGTCAGCGCTGCAGTGCAGTAGGCCCTTTACTGACTGTTGGGCTTCACAACATATATTGAAGATATATTATATATACATTATAGAAGAGCAGGCCTGAAGGCCTACAAAAGCATCTTCCCTAGGCCCGGTGGTAATCATGGAAACACTTCCAGGTCACCTGAGATGGGCTAGAAAGGAGGACCATGGGTTAGTGACCTTCTTGACCAATGGCCCGGGAAGATTGTGGTTAGTGACCTTATATGGTATTATTTACCCCTTCCCATAATAGGTAATATCTAGGGAATACTCCAGGTGACTGGGTGAAATCCTGGGATATGATCTTCCTGTTTATATGAGGTTATATCCTGTTTGTGCACTAGTATTTAGGTAAACTGAGCTGCGCAATAAACGTCTTTGCACTTCTCCATCTGGCATGCAAAGTCCTTGCCCGGCGTGAATGCTGCAACTGATGAACTGAAAGTGCAGTGTTTGTGCTCAAAAGACCCGTGGAGTTGATAGCACAGGGCCTGTAAAGAGCTTCACCCTGCCACTCAGGTATGGGGACACACGGCCTGATGGCCAAGGGGGCTGTGGAGAAGAGCAGTCAGAGGCAACAAGGCACCACAGACAAGCAGCATCACCTGAAGTCATGAGCATATGTGTAACATTCACATCCTGCTGGTAAGTTGGGCAGACCAGAAAATGCTCTTCCTGAGAGAAATAATAACTGAAAATTTGTTACGATTTTGTGAAAACCAGGATGTGTAATTAAGATACGTGATGTGTTGTACAGCTTTTACTATAAAATAGTCTGATTAATCTTAATTACTTTAATGTGATAAACTACTTACTTTTCCAGTGGTGAAATCTGCAGTGGGTTAGAGAAGAAGAAAACAGTTTCACACTTCTTACAATCTGCATAATGACTGCTCTCTTATTTAGAAAATAGAAATTTACATACAAGTGGGCATGTTGCTCATCCCCACAGAGAAAAATTTTCATTAAAATATTGTGGTTGTCCAATGAAAAGTCAAAACTTCATCTGTCAAGAAGAAAATAAAATTATTTTTAAAATGTCTTGCTTTTTCCATCAAATGAGTTTTGAGTAAGCATATTCAGTTTTATTTCTATGAGTTGCTTTGCTTGAACAAAATATTTGTACAAAACAATCAATGTTTAAAATAAAATAATTTATATTGCCTGAATTCAGCATTTTTTCATGTCTGAATTAGGCCTAAAGTTTCATTCATTGTAGTTATATTGGACAACTCACACCATTTTTCTCTTTGGGACCAGAAGAAAAAGTAGAATATTGGAACAAATTCATTGAAATATATTTGCAGTCAGAATTAACTGAAAATTTACCCCATGGAAAATTTCAAATAGGAAATAAAATGTAAGAAGTGGGAATATTTCCATATGGAAAAACCTGCCATATTGCCTGCCAAGATCTGTCTTCCAAGTCTCCTTTGCCAGAGGAGTGTTGCATGATCAAGACATTATACATACAGTATACGTACATACATTATACATCCAGTAGTAGCTGTTCTGAGCTAATCTGACTAAAGAAAATCCCCAGAAGATGTAATGTAGGTAGGCAATCCAGCCATCCATTTATTAGTAGGGAGACAGGGAAGATGACCCACTGCCCTTCCAAGCTCCCTACTAAGAGCATGGGAGTAGCAGCCTTCCAGCTTTCTGACACATGGTTCTTACACTCTTTTTCAATACAAAAACCAGACCTCTTCCATGAATAAAGAAATGGTTTAGGTCATAAACCCAGCTGGCCATTGAAAAAAAAACCCAAATAGTGAAATATACCTTCTCACACTCCTTTGACCCGAGACTCTCTTCAGAGTTAGTGGGAGCAACAGTCACCTCTGAGCCACAATTCCTCTGAAACAGGTCAGATAAATTTTACCCAAAAGTGCCTATTTCTCTCCATGGACTCCCAAAATTATTGGGATAACACATTCAGATATAGATCTAGAGCACTAGGTGAGATTAGTCCTCATTCTCGTCTTCAGTCACATACTGTTCTAGTGGAAGGAGAGAAAAAAACAGGAAAAAAGACTTCACTTGAATTAGGGAGTTACTTTTACTATCTCTTTTAAGCTCTTTTTGTCCAGGCCTTGATGCTATTTCACAGATCTCTTTCAGAAGACTTTTGCACCATTTCCTGAAGAGTGGTGAAACAGAAATTTTTAGTCTCAGCTCTTCTCTGTACTTTCATGTAGCTCCCACAAAATTTCAGCAATCAAAACTACACTAATATTTTGTAAAAGCAAACAAAACATCTTTGTTCTGAATAGTGTTTTTGGTTCAACCTCCATATTCAGCTTAGTGTATAAATAATAAAATTATGTATGTACCTTTTGATATATTCCTACGATTCTAAATAATTTAACTGTATTAATATTTTTGAATTAATAGGTTCAAGAATGAAAGTTTTGTGGTATGTATTCACATCTCAAGAGCAACATTTTAAATTTACATGGACTTCATTGAAGTCAGTGGACTCAGTCCAGTGTAAGTGACAACAAAGTCTACTCTGTGGCCATAACTTTCTCCTAGTAGGACTCCATCTGTAATCATACTTTATGTTATATTATGCTGGAGGATAAAAATTTGCTGCAGAAAACCGGTTTTGAACTTTGAATTTTTTCTCCTAAACTGCTATCTTAATGGAAGAATTTAAGGATATTTTGCAAGCAAAGAATGTAAAAAATTGGTGAATGAATAAAAAATAAAGAGCATAATGAGTGCATATATTTTAAATCCTTTCAACACCACTAATCAGCTATTCTTACACCTATACAATTAAAATAGAAAACAACTATGAAGATCTGGAGAGGTCACTAAACTCATCCTCTACCCCTAAAGAGGGGTCAGCATTTAGGAGGTTAACTAGGATATATCACAATATAACTTTCTTTTTGCCTACAACAACATGAAGGTATTAAGAAAGTCAGATTTCCAATATTTTTCAGGATTCCAGTCCAGGAGCCTAGATGTGAAAAGGCAAATGAGAAACTAGTTACCTCAATGTTTGTATATTTTAGTTCCAGTTGGCAATTATCTATATCTATAAGGCCTGACCTAACGTCCACTGAAATCAATGTGGATTACTTAACCATTAACTTCCATGAACTTCAGAGTAAGCCCCTATCCAGTTCCCCACACGGAAAAAAATCACGCACAACTGTAAATGTGCAGTGTTTCAAACAAATTTGACTACTTAAAACTTTTTCTCTGGAAGTTTAAGCCATAAAAACCAAAAATCACCTTGTTAGAAGAAAATTTCACCTGCCAAATTAAAGCATCATTTTTAAAATCAGAATATATTAATTAATAAAATCACTAATGAATGCAAGGGCATTTTCTTCTCTTCTCACATATTTTTGCTGCATTTGGCTTCATACACCTGAATAACTTGGAGTTCTTCATGCAGCTCTAACAACAGCTCTTAACAAAGCAACAAAGACACTCTCATGAAAAATTTAGATATCTACAGAGAACCTTTAAAAAACACTGAAGTTCTGTTTTACTTCTTGTTTCTTGAACAACAACCTTTTACCATTCTGAGTATTTGCTGTACAATGGAGACGTTAATAGTTACCCTCAGTCTGTACCTTATCTTTTACTGTAAACCTCTTAGGCAGTGCATTCACATTTCATGTCCTTTCACAGTGCAGCTCACTTGGAGACAAAAGCAAGAGGAATTTGTTTCAGTTGAACTATTCCTTTTTAACAGAAACTTTCCAGCTCTCTTGCAGAAGCTGCCAAAAGGAAAATCAAGGATTGAGATTAGCTTTTTTTTTCTCAAGATTTGAAAGACCTGTAAGGTCACGGGGATTTTTAAAACATATTTGTTATTGATCAAAGTGTCATTAAAGTATTTGCTAGTTGATGCGCTGTCAACTATAAAAGACTCCTACATCTCCAATCCTCTAATTGTACAGTCTTTTAAGATGCTATCATCAAATCTTAAATTTGTCCAGTTGGAAATGCTTCCAAGTTTTTACACTTTTTTTAAAACACTGCTATTGAACTTGTTTTGCTACAAGAATAATAAAAGACTAATAATGTTGATCATATATTAGTCTCAGGCTGAGCATTCTACACACAGTGCTGAACTTTCATTTGTTCAAATCTAATGTTATTACAGATGTGTATGACTAGGAAAAGTTCTGTCCAGGTATTTTTAAATATACTACTAAAAATTACTATAGTAAATTTTTATAAGCTTTTCTACTTTCATATGTATGTTGCTTATACATAATAAAGAATGAATTCTCATGCAATCAGAATTTAACCAACTTAGACGACTGCATTTTTGCTATTTATGTTACACAGAACATAACAGAAAAATATGTATTACCTAAAGACTTTAAAGATGACCTTGTAATACAAAATATTATTCTAAGCAGAGGTGTACCCGGTCACTAATTCAAAGCCTCATTATGAGGGAACTTATTTCATCAAGAAATTGTGAAAAACCTTTTGGCTACCACTTTCCTCTACAGAAATGCTGGAAATCGTATAATAATGCACCTATCCATCCTTCTACTCTATTTGCAGACCCTGCACAAAATCTCAACACAGAAGGACTGCTGGTGTTCATGGAGCCTAAAGATTCAACAGTTTTTCTTGTCTCTAAATGGAGAAGTGAAGTAAAGGTTATCTCCAATATACATCTTAGCACTAGGTAAGCACAGAGTAGAAAAACCACTGTATCAACAACCAGAATGGTGCCACAGCTGTTTTCATTCTATATTCTCTAAAGCTCCAACAGAGTGACCTGTCTCCAGCCCCTTTTGATAACAAGATCTGGTTCCCTGGCTAAAAACTGCAACAAGGTCATAACTAACAAAAGGACTTTAGTATTTCTTGTATTAAAACATCCCACATAAATGTACAAAATTTTCAAAATTATTAAGCAACAGGAATAGCAGAAATACTTACTGTAAGTAAGTAATACATTATGTTTCAATAATTTCTTTTAAGATTTGCAACCAGATCATGCAAGGTGGATTTAATCAATGTAAATATTATCATTTGGTATTTTCTATATATCATCTAAATTGGGGTGTTGGTTTTTTTCTCCATCAGAGGTCTGCACTGAGCACTATTGTCAACATTCCCACCAAGAAAAATATGACCAAAACTGGTTCATAATGTCTAAGACCTACACAAGGGACATGGCTGCTTTTGGGAGTCTTTACCTTAATACTGGCATTGGACATAAGCCTTGATTTAAGTTCCCAGGCAACAGATAAATTAAAGCTATATTACTAAGGTTCACACTGCCCCTGAAAGCTTTATTAAATGATTATTTCATAGCATGGAGGGAAATGTATTGAAAATTAATATGCAGCATCAGCCAGTCATGGCTCATAGCTGAGATCTGCTCTTTGTATCGAAAAGTGGAAATTTCCAAATAAGACAGGGTAAGTGAAATTCCTCTCATTAACTTTACTTTTCTAATCTGACTTCTAGGGCTACAGTGAGTGGGAGGAATGGCCATTTTTGGAGCTCATTCAATTTTTTTTCTGTCTTAGGAGTCCAATTTCATGTAGGATGCATTGCCCTCTGGGAGTGCCCCTCTGCTTCTGCATACCATAGAAGGAGCCCAGCTGCCTCACTTTAATGGGTGAAGTGAAACAACATGAACCCCAACTTATATGAAAAGAGTAAGATTTGATGTATCCATCCAGCCCATGGGATTCTGACAGACTCAAAGAAGCATCTTGAATATTTACAGAATTCAGGGCATTAGGCCATTCTTTTTGTAGAAAACAATCTGAGACAACTAATGCCAAGTAAAATCATGCCCACATATATTTCTTCAAAAGGATTTTTCAGAAACAGCTAATTAGCTAAACTTCTACAGTGTTGCCACTCTCAGAATATACATAATTTCTTCTATAAAAACACAATTACATGTTTTATGAAAGTGATTTTTTAATGAATAGTTAAGACCTCTAAATAATTTAAAGACACAATTTAAACCTAACAAAGTTTGTCATTTTACATTATTACATTGCTAAGAAATGTATTAATTCGGATCATGCAGTTCTAAAGTTATGAACAATTAAGAAAATGGGCAAGTTCTCTTGTTGTCTTCAATTAATTTGGAAGGTGAGGGCTGGGAAGAGCCCAGGCAGGCAGCTCCTACCCTACGAGCACCAGGTGGCAGTCCAGCGTTGACCGACAGGTCTTCTTGTTCTGCACTCCCCAGGCCAGAGGCTGTCCTTGTCACACCACCTGTCTGCCAAACCCACTTCTGAAAGTCCTCCATGCTTTTCTGCATGCTAAATAACACACGTTCACCCTGGGATTTAAGGGCAGATAATAAGATTAATGTTTTTCATAAACTTGTCCATACTGCCTTACTGATGCTGAAATGCCAGGGAATTACTTAAAGCATATTTCCACAAATTGAGCTCTGAATGTTGCTGGTTGGACAGACCATACTAGTACAACCCAAAAGTTCAAACAACCTATAAAACCATGTACAGGAAATTTGAGGTATATGAGTCTTTTATCGACTAGAGCAGGATGTTTTTCACAGAAGGTATAGCAAAGATAATTTCAAATCTCAGTTACTCAAAATAAAAAAAATAACAAAAAAAAGAAAATCTTCACATCTCCAAAATTAACACTGAAAGATCTTGCAAAATTGTGCTCACATACAGAGATAGCTGTAGTTTCTAAGAAGGAACAATAGTAATAATAATTTAAGTAATCTCAATGTTTATTGGGATGGTCATACTCCTAAAATGCTGCAAAACCTGTCCTATGGGGACATAAATTTTGTAGGTTTTTCTTTCCCTGTTTTGAGATAAATACAAACAGACCTTTACCAGAGCTGTGAAATGCCGCTCTCTACATGTTTCAGGGTCATGTTTCACCTATCTCTTTCCAGGGATCTACAGTTTTTACTAGTTTAATTACAGTTTATCATTTGGTATCAACATACTCAAATACTATTCAATAAAGTTGAAATAAATAAAAGAAAAAAAGGAAATATCTGTACAAAGAAAAGAAATTAAAGTCACATATTCTATAAAATATCACTAGTGATGACCAAAGGAATAGGAATTTGACAAACTGCACTAGCTAACATCAGTGAGTCACGGGGAAAATGGAGTAGTCCTGCACTTCTCAAGTCTTTTTTTCCTCTTCCATCCTGAAGTGGTACAATTTCTGAGTAATAATAGCATGGTTTTATTCCACAGAGCCAGTCCTTTTGAGCATTCTGAGCAGGATCTGCTGACTTCAGTAAGGAAAAAAAGAAATTTTTAATGCTTTTTAATGCAGCTAGACCTGCAAAACCATCACAGCTGAGAAAGATGGATTCTGTTCCTTCCTGTTCATCTTCAATAGAATTTTTTAAAATGACGATGAAAAAACGCCTAGTTGACATAGGTGATTAAATGTGGAAGTTCCCAGGCATGAACTGTGCTAAAGAAGCAGGATTTGTGCCTGCAAATAGGCTTGCAGGACAGGTGCCTCATAAATGACTTGGAAGCTATACGTATTTTCTCTGAATCAAACATAGAAGGGGACACACATCAAGCACTGAAAAACAGCTCATATTCCCAGAGTCACTTAAGGGTGCTCACAGAACTTTTCCAACCAGAATCCCACTGGCCCTGAAGCAGCTGAGGCAGCCCCATATCAAGTCATGTATGTACAACCCTAGACCAGGCTTTTTTGTCGGGGCTGCCCCCACCATCTCCATCCCATCCCGTTTCCATATAATCCAGAACACTGACTCCCCTTAGTATCCAAGGGAGAGAACTGCTGGCAGAATGCTTTTTCCAAAGGTATATTGAGACGGGAACTGACTTTTGCTGTCTGTCCCAGCCTTGAGTTCCAAGTCATCAGTATATAACAAAGCCTGCTTTCCTCTAGGGTCATTTTTAGCACAAATCTGAGCTTCATTTAAAGGGATGGATATTTGTTATGAACTATTTTCTATTATAGTTGTCTTCAAATTTTATCCATAGTACAAAGTGAGACAATGACTATTAATATTAACACGGCCATGGAGCAAGCAGTGCATATGCACTACTTGCATGAAAAGGCACCTATTGAGACTTCTTCGTCAATCAGAAATAAACATTTTTTAAACCACACATGCAACACTTGATTTGCTGTTTGCAGTTATAATATGAACTATTTGCCTGTCAATTTAATAAACAACTTTAATTGATTTTTAGATTTCAGGGACCATTACAAAGAACCATTTTTATTTTATTGCATTGGATTCTACTTTATTGTTTCCTTTTACATTAGTCTGTTGAGGTCTATTTATATGAGGTATTTTCTTCTTAACCATATTATATTGAAATGCCAACTAGTACTAGGGAGCTTTCCACAGTTCTTTTGAAACTTAGAAATAGCATGGCTCTTACATGATACTTTCATAATGTTGCCAATCCTCTGATAAGTTGTTCACATCAGATATTTAGCCCCAATACCTACTGCTTGAGAATCTACACTGATTCTCTTCACGTTTTGCCTCTGCATTTCAAGATTTATGAATATTAAGTTGTGCTTGCCCCAAAGCAAAAGTATACTCACTAAGATATTTGCTGAGATCAGGAGTCTCTCTGCCCCATTTTTAAAACAAAGGCATTAATAAAGAAGCACTATAAAATGTACGACATTGAAAAAATAAGGAAAATTCAGTATTTTTAATAAAGTGAGAAAAAAATCCTCTAGTTCAAAGCACCCTATCTGAGCTATCCTAAATAATGCAAAAGAGTAACAATTTATGGCACTTGTACAGAATTATTTCTGCTAAGTGTGAATATACCCTGATTTCTAAAACTATGACCATTCTTTTTAAAAACAATGGTCACCTACAGTAAAAAATATAATTATCTGTAATTTTAATCCTTAGAAACACATGGGCAGATACTATATACAGCTTCTATGTAGGTCAATTAGACCCAGTGGCAATGGTTGCATCATTACCCAGCACACACATAATTATTTTGTGTACCAAGCACAGGAGTCATGGATGCATTCAGAGGGGACACACCTACATATTCCAATACTGAAACACCTCTCACAAGGAATAACACAACTTCAGAATTTAAAATGCATACATAAACTTGTGAACATAAAAAATTCCTGAAATTAAAAAAAAATTCCTGAAATATCTTTTTTTTTAATTATTACATTTCTTAAATTCTATGCCAAATGCTCTCAGCTTCCTTTTTGATTTGATCTATTTTTATGTGTACATGAAAATAAAGAACTTATTTAAAGGAAAATGAAATTGGTCCATATTGAAATGAAAAAAAAAATCACAGAAGAAAAAAATGAATGAAGAGGTTTATAGGTTTAAAAACAGGTGGAATAAACGTGCTATGGCAAAAACATCCCATTGAGATAAATGCTGAAGCAAACTAATGGAGACTTGGTTTCTAAACTGTGACTACACAATATTACTTCTGCCTCTCTGTTTGTAATTACATTGCTTTCAGTTTTATACATTAAACAGTTCCCCAGCTGCTCTTTAGAAAATAATAAATTGTTTAATTCCAAGAGCAACCACATATGGTTAAGATAATTCAAGAGAGACAACTGAGTAATGCAATTCATCTTTTTTTTTTTATTTTACACACATCTTTATATAAAACTGAAAATAGAGCTCTATTGTGTTTATTACAGTACATATTCTAACTGAAGTCAACAGTATATGGGTATTCACAGCGGGTTTTGTAAAATTCATTATTGAAATATCTTATTGCAATTATTTTTCAGCAATTTCCTCCCACTGTTAGTCTACATATTACAATATATCAAGCACAAAATAAGATGTTGGTATCTCACAGTATAGCTTCTATTGGATTATAAATTGAGTATAAGTTGGATTGTCAATTAAGAAACTCAAAAAGTCAAGGCACCCCTTGGATTTAGAATGCTCACTCTGCAGCAGAGCCCTCACCTCCCCACCAGCATCAGGGCTGAAACTCGAGCCACTTCAGGATAATTCTCTCACTCAGCATACCGGCAGAAAGAAGAAATTCCCTGGCTTCAAGAAGTAGTGTTAGAGAAATTTTTTTTCCCTTTACTGGCAATTGCTATGTAGGACATTATATGGATTCCCAGATAGCATTAATGGCTCTGTTTTCTGCATGCCTCAGGCCACAGGGCTGTGATTACTTTTAATCAGTTTCAAGACTCCCCACCCTCAGCTGTGCTTTGGTTATCTTCAGACTGGATCAGTACTTTGTAGCCTACCTACCATAACACTTGGAAGTTTCCCTGAGGCTTTCAGGCTATGCAGAATGCAGCCAAAATGAAAGTTGAGGTCCCTTTCCTTCCCCTTCCTCTCCCTACAGGAACTTTTCTGGCTGCTCCCTGTTTCCCATCACTAGTCCCAAGTACTATACAGCAAGCAGAAATCCTACCCTTTTTTCTGTAAGTCAATACCAAAAAAAAACACCAAAACCAAACCAAATCAAACAAAACCAAAAGGAAAATAAAGATATAATAGGTAAAATTAAATTTTCCAGGGAGTATGCAATACTTATTTACATACTCTTAAAGTCCTTCTAATTAAACATGCAAATACACATAAATTCACTTCCCACGCATTTCTCATTAAAAAATAGTCCCAAAATCATTATTCTGTGTTATCAGAAATAAACTTTACAAGTCAACAACCTGCAAAACTCAGTCTAATGGGTGTAATGGGGAGACAGTGTGTGGTATTTGCCCATAAACACAATGAAAAAGATTCTGTCACTCACACACACACTTGTTCCTCGCTCATTAGCCTTCTTCATTTCCGTCAAACTTGTAACTCAAGTGTAATTGACCTCTACCAATATAACAAGCATGCCTTCTGTTTCATATGATCTCTAAGATACAGGGATGCTGAAACTTAACACAAGTGCTTAAAGAGGGTGAATATTACTGACAACAATAATTTTCATTATCATATGCTAACTATCAGTAGCATAACAAACACTAATTTTTCTATCATTGTAGCAAAATCATGTCAGGTGGGAAAAAATTGGGAAGATGCAGTGACAGTACTCTGTGCGTATCCAATTCTTATTATTCAGAAAAACTAGGGAAGGGTGAACGATATTTATTTATAAAAATCCCCAGTGAATAATATATTAATTATCAAAAGGGACTCAGCAAAACACTCCGACAATTTATATTGGACATCAGACAAAATGCTTCAGTCATTTAGAAAACTGAGGCAGATGAGATTAGGCTCGTGCAGGTTGTGTCACTGACATGCAGCCTTCTAGACAACCAAGTGAACATGCTACTAGACAAGCAAGTGAACATATTACACGAGGACCTACGCAAACTACAAAACGATCAAAGACTGCTTCAATATCATAATGTAAAATTGTAATGGGAATGCAGACAGGATGATAAAAAGAAGCAAATCTCTTTGAAATGTGAATCAAGAGAAAAAAGTGACAGGCTCATAACATTTTCAGATGAGGGTTTAAGATTGCAGCGCTTTCTGCAAGAGCAACATAGTAAGTGAACACTAACACATGCAGCTGTTAAAACAACAAGATTACCATATTTTTTACAAGCTGTATAACTCCACTATTAGAGAACTCTGCTAATTTCAGAAAGGAAGATATCCCAGGACAGGGGGATGGAAGCTAAATGGACTAAGTAATAGTTAACTAAGTCTAGTTAAATGGAGAACAGTGCTGCGAAATAAAGTCGAGTGGTTTTCAACCGTCAGTACAGAAACTGCATCTCCTATAAAATAACCAGACTGTCCTTCACTGATTTCTCAGCAGTAATTCCAAAAGGAAATTTAGCAAAATAGCAGCAAACTACTCTTTTGGTAGTTTTGTGATGACAGTCATAAACTCAAATTTAGCCAAAAGGAGAGTTTTGCAATTGCAAAACCACAGGCTGCAGTACCACCAGTGTTTAAAAGCTGCCTCTTGCAGCTCTGGCTGGGGGAAGCCTAATGCAAGACTAAGACACCGGCTGAAGGAAACCATGTGTTTTTATTTATTGTTGACTACAATACTTCACTTTACTCATTGTTGAAATATGGGTTGCAGGAAGAACAGTTTTGTCCTTTAACTGGAAAAGTACCCAAGTCCCAGTTAACTTCTCTCAGAAAGACTGGCTGATGGGCCATGCTCTGATGAAAAGAATAAGGGCAGAACTCTGTACAAAGACAAGAGACTGTCATGAACTGCCATGAAAAAGACAGGCCTAAACACAGTGTAATAAATGCGAAAGAAAAATAAATAAATAAAGACAATTAAGATAAAGACACAGCAAAGGTACACTGGAAAAAGCAAACCCAAAATCACTGTTGAACCATCTATGGGAAAACATGCTTTTCAAATTATGGGGAAAGGGTTACTTGGCTGCCCCCAGTAACTGTCTGGTTTCAAAATAGCACAAATATTTCTGTAAAAATCACCAGTAAAATAAAAGGCGAATTGGGACAATTTGACAGTCTTTGATGGATTCTTAATTTGGCTGCCTCTTATAGTAATTCTACAACAGAAATCTTCATCTTGAGGCATGACAAAACACCAGGCAGCAGGTTAAAAATGCTTCTTGAAGTAGCAGTCAATTTGGTCCTACCAAATTGAGACAGTCTAATATATAAACACAACACTATAGAAAAAGAAACAGCAAAAAAAAGTTGCAGGTTCAGTTTAAGGTTCTAATACTTTCATGATAAGTAAGAAACACTTGCTATTAACCAGAAAACAAAGTGAACAATTTATGATCAAGCTTATAGGGACAGCCCTGCACACAGATGGGGGAGCACAAGCTGCTTCTGCAAGATCTTTTGTGGCCCCAAGCACAGGATTCAAATACTTCAGGATGAGCATTGGTTACTTTTCAAGACGAAATATTACCTATGTGATAACTTCTTTGAATATCTCTTCCTTTCTTTGCTAATGAACATTGGCTCAAGCCCAAAGTAGCTATAACAAGAAATCGAAGTAACATAAAAAATAAATAGTTACAAGCATGCATACCAGGGAAGCCAAAACAGAAGGAAGATAAGAAGCAGTAGGTTTTCTCTCAGTGGTGACTGGTAGATTGCATGCTGCAAGCCCCGTGAGGAGGCAGGTTGTCTGGCCCACAGGAGCTCCAGTACCCACAACTGTGATTAGAGGCAGGGAGTAAACGCCAAAAAACTTTAATCAAGAGGACCAAATTCAACAATTCACATAGCACCAGTAACTGAAAAACAGACTGAACCCCCCCACAATTGGATATTTATTCAATTTTTTTTTTTTTTTTTT
>VZRO01004626.1:1130463-1192338 GCA_013397915.1 Daphoenositta chrysoptera
TTTTCCAGGGAGAAGAGCATTTTACTCTTGCTATGTATGTTCTCTACTAAGGGTGGTGATTTGCTGGTGCATGCAGGCAGGGGAAGGAAAGAAAAGGTGTTCAAGTTTTTAAAATACATGTTTATGAACAAATGTGGGACTTTGATCCAAGTCTTTTTGTTTACTCATTCCGACCTTAACACAGTCCTAAGCAGAACTAGAAGAATGCTGCATTTAGAAGGGGTACAAGTTTTGTTGCCTTGACAGGTCAAGGTGGAGGGCTTTTTGGAGGCTTATGGGACCTTCACTTTTTCTCATTTTAGCTTAAAAAAAAAAGACAAACATTCATAATTCTTCATTTCTGTTGAATCCTTAGAAATGTTTTTCTGCAGTTTAGCTACCATTGTGAATGATTCCTTTACATAGCTCCACAAGCTACCCTCATACAAGGAATAGAAGAGCAAGTTAAGAAAATGATAAGAGAAATGCCTAGGGAAGACAGCACTGCACTGTACATTACAAAGATCAGAGGCAGCCCAGAAGCAGAACTAGAAAAAAAACCTCTCTGTTCACAACTTGCATCACAATGCAGAAATTCCCAGAAATCTCAAATACCATCATTGTCATTTCTGAAATCAAGAAAGCTGGAGGAAAAAAATTGCAGGAGGGATCTGATAAAAGCACAAGTTAACGAGTCACTTTTGTGGAAGATTTTACTGAGACATTTGACCTTAAATAACAGATAGAGTAGATTTTTAAGTTAAGTCAAAATACTATCAGTCCTTGAATCCAAACCACTTTCATATGTGGTGAAGAAAGCTACTAGAAATGAAAGTTTTCTTTGCTTTTTTGGAAGGAATTCACTGAAACAACAAACCAAACAAAAAGGCTTTCAGCCTAAGCAAACAAACTGAAATTGTGTTAGGAAGAGTTCTGAGCAGCATATTCTTCCTAAAATGTTGATCATGACAGAGTTGTACGCAATAGGTGAAAGAACTTAAGGATGTGTTCAAAACATAGAATGTGACATGAAACAACCCTGAAGTTTGTACATACACAAATCAATCCCTCAGTTTAACTTGCTCTCACCTCTCATTGGCCATCCACCTCAGTTCATAGAAGTAGTGATAGAACATATTTTTGTACTAGATTTACATATCATATCTATGTCTATGACTGTAAGAGAGAACACCAAGAATAGAAAGCAAGTGGCTGGTTTCTCAGAAATAGAAACAAAATTTTAGAGAAATTGTGTTAGTGCTTTTAATAGCTAACTTTAAGAAAACTGAAACAATTAAGAAATTTTCACAGCAACAGAGAGAAATCAGAAATCTTTATGGTCATTTAGTGGACTAAATGACTTGGAAGACCTTTCAGAAAAGCTGAAGCACAGAGATCCATGCTGAACTTTATCCTACTCTACATGAATGATAAATCAATAAAATAAGACACACAGAGGCTTATTATTTTGCAGTATTTACAACACTTCTCTGAGAAGCATGCTGTGAGTTTATCATGTTCAAGAGGCATCTGAATCTGGCACTGGGTGATGCTGGTCAGTGGTTTAGGGCTTACAGTGATAGTTTTGGGTGGACGGTTGGACTGGATGATCCAGGTCTCTTCCAGCCATGATGATTCTGTGAGTTTGTGCAAAGTTTACTTGTCAGCATAAGAAGGAGAAAAGAGGCCCCAGCTACTGCAAATGCTGCTAATGAAACAAAGATAAGTCTTTGTGCTGATGCTTGGTATATCACTGCAACTTGCATAGTATCTTGTATTCGCTTTTAAATGTAAGTTATTGCAATAAGCAGTTCACAGAAACACAGAACTTTTTTAGATTGAAAAAGACTTTGAGATCGTCAGGTCCAGCCTATGACTGAACACCACGTCAGCTAGACCACAGCACTGAGTGCCATGTCCAATCTTGCCCTAAACACCTCTAGGGATGGTGGGCAGCCCATTCCAATATCTAATCACCCTTTCTGTGAAGGACTTCTTTCTAATGTCCTACCTAAACCTCCCCTGGCACATCTTAAGACCATGTCCTCTTGTCCCATTGCTTGTCGTCTGGCAGAAAAGGCCAACCCCCACCTGGATACAACCTCCTTTCATAAGAGAATCGTGGTTTTCTTGACTTCTTCTTTAAAATGATTTTTGCTACAGCTTTTTAAGTAAGTATTAATCTCTGTGTTCCAAAGAAAAGGTTGAAAATATAAGTTGTGTTCTCAGGCATCCAACTACATCACTACATCTGTCACCCAAAATCTGGATAGTTGTAGATCATACAGTCACAGATCAGTGATCGCTGTTGTTAAAGATATTTTAATATAGAGTAGTTCATAAATATTAATATATATGGATTTGTTTTTCTACATTAAAAAATCTAGACATAATTCTAATTGTGATATTCTGACATTTTGTTTATTTGATGAAGGAAAAATAACCCCAAACCAAATATGAATTATGGTATGGCTAAGTTGGGAATTAGAAGCTCTGCAGGAAGGATGATGAAGTCTACATCTGTGTCAACTGGGAAGCACACATTAGCATAAATTTTGCTCTTTCCTGGATGGCTAGACTTGCGATGCTACTACCAACCAGAGAAGTCCAACTTGCACATACTTACATGTGATATTCCCTTGATGCAGTCTCCACTAATCTTCTAAGTGTTGTATGTGATTCCTTCTGTGTGCAAAAGCTACAGGGCAAACAGCAATCAATGTGTAATTTGACTTGATGCCCTTTGAGTTTCCCAGTACTCTGAAACAGGCAAAATCACTTAGAGCAGATGATTCAATTTGTCAGGCAGCACTGTGGGTAATGTGCATCAGCCCTAATTCAGCTGTAGCAGAAGAGGGTGTCTTGTCAGTCCATCAGCATATTGGGCTGGTAATTCACAGGAGCAGGGCAGAGTGGGATGTGAGCCATAAGCAATCCAAGCAAGAATATTTAGTTAGAGAGGAACTCATGTTCATGTACAAATATTAACATTTATAGTCACATAGCAATACATTTTATAGACATATGTACAGTGATTATAGCTATTGAAAGGAAAGCTCACAGACAGGCACTTTCACACATACCTCACCAAAGGTCATCGAAGGAACAAA
The DNA here is from genome assembly GCA_013397915.1 of Daphoenositta chrysoptera. Classification (NCBI taxonomy): domain Eukaryota; kingdom Metazoa; phylum Chordata; class Aves; order Passeriformes; genus Daphoenositta; species Daphoenositta chrysoptera. The sequence continues at coordinate 1,133,553 of VZRO01004626.1, forward strand.
GAAATTCTCCCTTTGGCTGTTTTTGAACGTGCTTTCCAGTTTTCCAGGCCTCTCAGGAGGTTTTCATTTTGGTTTCACTTTGGTTTGGGTTTTTTTTTTGCTCTCAAAATGCCTGGCTCCATCTGTCCTAGAACTCTGAGGCACAATTCTGGGAAGGGAAAGGTAAGAGGGAAATGCAGGTTCCTTCATCTAATACTCATTTCAATGGTGAAGTTTTTTTATATGTATCAGGAAAGACAGAAGGACCCCTTGGTACACTTCAGCCAAACCTTTATACACAGTGTTTGAAATCACCTTAACAACAGAAAATGATAACAGAGCAAACAATGCATGTCTGCTGTTTAGTATATTAGTGTCAGGAAACAGTCATTTACACTAATTGTATCTACATATGAACAATCAGTTCTGCTGTCTAGGGTTTAAAAGTTCATTAAAGAAGACTATGTATTGATATGATAACCTCAATTCCAGGATTTACCAGAAGGGTATAGGAATATTCATACAGGTAGGCAGACAGTAGGCCTGTGCAGATGCAGATTTGTAATTCTCTTTCATAAAAAATAGTTTTATAAACCATACAAATGTGGTGTTTGAGAACATCCCATGATCATATCTTAGCTTCTATTTGAAATACGCTAGAATACCTTTGGCCTCTATTGAAAATACAAAAAGATCTGACCTGAGAAAAAAGTGAGATATCCTACATTTGTTTAAACCACATAAGACACCGAAGAATCTTTTACCAAAGATGCAGGAGTACTTACCTTTCCTGATAGACTATTTCTTGAAATGTCAGGATCCTAGAGAATTACCATTAAGCCTCCAGAGAGCACGTACTTCTCCTTATTGTCTCTTCTATTGTTTATCTGAGCTCAAATTTGGCCCAAATCATTCAGACACAAGATTTCAACAAGCATATTAACCCAAGCAGTGCTGGATAGAGTGTTTCATACATAATTAGTAAAAATCAAACATCTGAAATACAATCACCACAGAGGATATCGCAAACAAGTGTGCCCTTCCCATTTTAATTTTAACAAAAGGCCTCAAAAAGCCCTTACACTTTTGTGCAAATTGCCTGCCCTTTGTGCGGCAGCGTCCTCGCTGGGATGCTGATAACCTACACAGGGCACCTACAGTCAACACGGCCTTGCCTTTCACTACCCTGATTAAGTGAGTAATGTTCACTTCCCAGGAATCCCCCATGGAGCAGCAGCATTCCTATGTGCCTGGCCGTAACAGCAGTAATGACTGGATTCTGAGAGAATTTGAAAACCTTCCTCAACACACTTATTTCTGTTTTTCAACCTATATTCAAAGCGATACTTTGGCATTGCTATGTAATTTTTGACAGGGTTACAGTAAATTCATCATGCTAAACTGAAATGTTTCTGGCAGATGTCTACTCTGCAACAATCAAGCTATGTGTACAGTAAAATATGACAACCACAGAGAAACTTCTAGTTGTAAAAATTATACATATAATACTTTATTAATGCTAACTTGGAGCACAATTTTGCAGTATATTATTTATTGTTTTAATTAGGAAATATTTATTTTAAAAACTTGCTTCAGCATGTTATATGGATAAAAAATTTTTAAAATTTAGTCTTGAGTCAAAAACTGCCATTGGTAAAAAGGAAATAAACAAGTAAATATGTTAATAACAACAGAGGGTTTTTTTCAATCCTTCAGTCTTTTCTTTCTTGGCTACTAGCAAATTATTTTTTCAGTAATTTCAAGTTTTCTTCCTCAAGACTTCCTTAGAACAATCAATTTAGAAAAATTTTTTTGGGGGGGGAAGGAAAACCCTGAATCATTAAAGAGGAGTATCATAACTTTTCCAAAAGCAAATGTTACAAAACAAGACACAAAGAGGTAGGATTTATTTTGAAAGTAATTTAAACTATTCATATGTATGAGAATCAGGCTTTAACCATGCAGAAGAGCTAGTTCCATGAGCAGAAGAATTAATTTTCATTTGTGTGATTTCAGTTTCTCAGCTCGATTTCCGTGCATTTAATAAAATGTGAACTTCAACTGTAGGTTTTTCCACTATTAAACATTTTTAGTAAGTCTCCCTTCTGTGGATTCCCTGACAGCTAACAGGAACTGACCACATTCTGTCAGTGTCCTCTCACTGGGGTAAAAATAAGATCAGTCTCCTTTGTTTTTATTTGGCTTTTTTTAATTGCTCTCACTTTTCATTTCATTTAAATGAGACCAAAAGGCTTAAAAGTTCTTAGTAGGGAGTAAGAAAATGGATAAACACACATGCAAGCATATACATCACAGTGGATTATTAAACCCTTTTCTCTCCGGAAACCAGGAAAAGAAAAGGGAGGTCATTGGAGAAATCCCCATGTCACATAATACAGTCTTACAAACTACTAATGATTTCCATAGGGGTCAATTTTCATTTTATTGTTTGACTCCCTTAAGAATAACACAGGACCAAGGAAGCCTGAGGGAAATAAATAAATAAATAAAGCTAATGGTATAGTTTGCGAGCTAAATTTCTCCTGGAGTAGGGGAATGCAAAATTATAGCTGAATCAATGTAACACAGCATTTTATTAACCTCTAACTAAGAAGCAGGGAAGTGAAATACGCAGTGAAGTCTCTACACACGTCTGACCTCTCCACCTGCCCTATAATTTCTTGCATTGCAAGGTGTGGAAGGATAGTGTACAAAGAACAGTCAGTATCCACTTCCTTTTCTCAGCCCAGAGGAATTGGACCTTCCAGCTCTGTATTTTTGCTCTTTTAACATTTCAGAATAGATTTGTAATGGTTATGATGAGCCTCCTCACAGCTCACAACACACGAATCCCATTGGTCCTTTCTTTAATACACTGGAATGCATTTTGTCTTGCAAATTTTCCATAAACTTCTATATCATAGATGAACTTTCATGCTTTATTTTACTATGAGTGAACTATTTATCTTAACACTGCTGCTTATCTTCCATTCACAGCCCATTTTATTAACTTTTTTTGTGTTAAGCAAATTCACTTTCTATATATGATGTTTGTTTTACAGGTAATTCATCCAATTTAAGGTATTTTCTTACGGACTTCAATTTCATTTTGCCCTTGAAATTAACATTTAATGTGTTCTACATTTTTGAAATAGAAATTAATCTTTATTTGAATTATTAGTCCAGAACTATAACCTACATACACCATATTTGAATGTTGGTATGGGAACCATCTGTGACCATATATTATCCCAGACAACTACAGTGAGAGAGGACATACATATTTGTGTTGTGGAGATCCTGCAGTGGTAAAAAAAAGTATGTCTTTTATTTTAATGTTTGACAAAAGTAAGAATTCTACAAACCCCATTCACACAGTTAGGGTGATCTGTTCCTGCCACTAGACAAATCCATGAGGTAGTACTGCACCATCTCATCTAACCTCTCTAAGATGAAAGGAAATAAAATTCTGTCCAGTTCAGCATTTATTGGCTACATTTTTTTCTCTGTATACATTATACATATAAATATGTATTCATATACTCACACAGCCCTTTAAAGGTAAGCATATCTCTGAGAAAAACATCAGTTTTAGACCAAGACTACCAGGAGGTGGGTAATCAAATGCTGGGTTTGGTGGTTTGTTCAACTCATTACTATCTTCACAGCTACATTCAGGCGGGGAATTGGACATCAATTTTTGTTTGGCTTTAGAGTTTAGTTCTTTCTGTATCTCTCTGGCAGAATAAGAAAAGTATTTCAAACCCCTGTAATTTGTGCCTGTGAAGATACTAGTACAGTGTGATGAAGTCACAGCTTAGTCTTCTGCTGGAAAAACTTGAGTAGAATAAACTCTGAAATTCTCTCTTTTTAAAGTGATTTTATATCTCTAAGTAATTTCTGATGTTCTGTTTTGAACTGTTTTTCAAAACGTGAAGGACTGAAAGCATATTCTGAAACTGATTTCCTTAGCACACTCACTCTTCCTTCGTTCCACTCACTGCATTACCCATTGAAATATTGAAAGGCCACCGTGAAAGGCTACAGAATTTCAGCTGAAACTCAGTACCTTCTTCACCATGACCCTCAAGTGTTTTCAAAGTGTTTAAAATTAATCTCTTTTATTTGATGTAAATTAGGAATATTTGCTTTCCATTTCATAGCATGGAAAAACATTTTCTCAGAAGAGATCCATCCTATCAGGTTCAGATTGCTCTAAATAAACACCTTGCAACGATATGTATTTAATTTACTGTTCCATCAGCTATTGATTCATCTACAAATTCTGCTAGAAATGTTTCCAGATCATTGGTTAAAACATTGAAGAGTCACAGGCACGGTACCAATTTCCTCAGAACCTCTCTAAAAATCACCCTTATAACATGTTTTCATTTGATGGCTACTGTTTTGAGACCTATCAGTTACTTGGTTTCAGTCTACATCACCTGTACATATTAAAGAATAGTATTGCAAATCAGGATGTCATATAAGTCCTAAATCAAGTGTTAAGAACTCAGGTATATTATGGCTATATAATTATTTTTATAAAACTTTTATTCTCATTAGTGAATAATTGAGAAGTATTTTCCATAAAGCTATACGGACATACATGTGATTGTCTCTGTGACTAAAATGATTCTAATTACCATTTTTGAACATGAAGAGTACTAAGGGAGCATTAACCTTTTGAAACACAGTTTGTTTATGTTAAAATCCACTCTCACCTATGATCTTAAAACCATATTGCAAGGCTACTACAAGGTTATAGGTAAGTTCAATAAGAAAAAATGTCACTCTTCGGTAGCTTTTTTTTTCCTTCATAAATATGTATTAATCATCAAAGAAGCAATGAGAGCCAACAGAACTGGACAGGAAGTTTCAGTGAACACACAGAGCATGCTGGATTAGTAAATCAAAAAAGAGTGACAAAGAAGCTGAAAGCTGAGATAAAGTACAGAAGTAACAAATGTAGGTAAGTTTAATGACGTGGTCGATTCATTTTCTCAGTTTGTTTGCTAATACAGCACTTGCAGGTCTCCATCCTGGAAATTTTAAAAAGTGTTCTGCAAATCCCACAGAAATCTTTCAAGGGATTACGTAGATGGTCATAATGCTGATTCTTTGGACTGTTTCCCTTACAGAAGTTAAGGTGCAAGTGAAATACTGTCAACTTTCATGCCACAGAAATGCATGCATATTATAGACATGAATGTATCTCTTACCTCAGTACACTTTCCAACATCTGTGTTTCTTATTAGCAGAAAATAAAAATCCTTCATGAATTGTTCCCTCAGTCTTGTCATAGTTTGAAATGAGAAGCACAGCTCATACAGTTTATAACACCCAAAATGAATGTTGCACTGAAAACAACAGGTTGAGACTAGATTGGTTTGGACCAGGCAAGAGAAGCTAGGCAGGGGTATAGAAACTATTTGAAAGGTTAATATATGAAAGGTTTTGACAAGAGAATGGTGATAGTTCTACACATCCACTGGGAATAAAACATGGGTACATCAGTTTTATTTGCAGAAATGAAAATAAGATTAAATGGGATGAAAGAAAAAAGCTTTATATGTGTAAGACTCTACTGTAGCACTAGTGAGAACTATCTCTAGTGTCCAAAACCCTCTTCAGCAGAGGTTTCCAAGAACATGTTTTTAGACACTGTTTCAGCTTAGACTGCTGAACTAGAAGTTCTCTAGAAGTTTCTTCCAATCATGCACTTCTGTGTTTCCACAACATTTGTAAGCACATTTTGGGATTAATACGTTTCAGTGTTAGCCTTATTTATACAAGAGATTATGTAAAGTAATGTCCAGAAAAGTTGGAAGTTAATATTACTCAGAAACACAATATAATTTTGTCCTTTCCAAATAATGTGTAAGATAGGAGCTCAGTATGAAATAACCTTTTTTTTCATTTACAAGCACATATACTATAAAAATATTATGGTTCTGCTTTCAGATGTTATAAAAATTAATATCAGCTTTAAAAGGATGTGATACATGTAAAAATATAATTTTAACACCAAAAAATATATTTTCACCACAGATTTTTGTAACAAGACTTGCATATGCAATACATGGAACAATTTAAAAATCATTTTGATGCATTATGAATCACCTGTAAAAGAATAAGTAAGTGAGGACAGTCTCAATTTTGGTAAATATTTATAGAGCCAAACAATATGAAGTATATGTAACAATCAAATTTCTAGTGAAAATGTGTGCAAGAAGGTTTATTTTGAAAGGAAAATTCCTACTCCCAGTGTCATACCCAATTAAATTCTCCAGGTAATGACCCCATTTGCATAGAGAGCTGAACCCACAAGTGGGAATTTTAATGGGCACACCACCTGAGTACATTAATTGAGAGTGACACTACTTGAACTAGTTTTGTGCTTACCCCACTGAAAATTCTACTCATATTATTTTTAATGTCAAGCTACAAGTCAAATTTCAAGATGATGGATTTGTTCTTTTTTAAGCATTGAATTTGAATAAAAGGCGGCTTTAATTCTGTTATGCATTGCATAGCTTTAACTAATCTGGAGTTCTGATTCTCACCATTGCTTCATTTTTTCAATGATTGGAATTTAATTTTATTCATTAATTTGCAAATAATTAGATAGAAAATAATGCCTTCAGCAGCTAAATTACTTCTGGATTGCTGTTTAATGTACTTTAACCAGAATATGTGTTTCAGTTAAGCTGACATAATAGTTTACTAAAATGTAATTGTGTAAATATGTCTAATTACTCTTTCTGAAGAAACAAGAGTGAATATAAAATTTCAGTCATGGATACCTTAATTTTCTTAAACTTAACCCCATGAAAGCTTGGTAGTTGCAAAGCAGATTACTGAGGCAGAGACAGCAGTTGTCAAGAGTAGTGGGACCCTTGCAACACATTTCCCTTTATCCTTCCCATGGTACTTCTAATGACCTTGAAGTTATTGTGGATTCTAAACCACTGCTGTTAGTCTACATTAAATATGTAATCAAGGTGTCTCCTCCTCACATGAAGAAACAGACAAATGGAGTTGCATTTCCTAGGGAGGAAAGGAAATCCACATTGTTTAATACATTTATTCTTCCCAGCTTGTTCTTATTAGTCCTCAGTAACTGAAAGTAGCTCAGAATCAAAAAACTGGCATATATATATATATATATACACACACACATATATACACACATATATATGTATATATATGCTACTGTAAAATGTGCTAATTTGAAACTAATGAGCTAGTCTTATTCTTGTAAGCAGAACTATTTTGAAGGTTGCCAGTTTGCAAGATTCTGCAGAATCCATCTTGATAGAACTTCCTGTGCTTTATTTGAGCAAGAAAGACATAATCAATATATTTTCATTTTCAAATATTTCAACACTGTTGAGCTTCAGTTATTTAGATGCTAAGTCCAAAGTTCCAAAGACATCACTTTTACAAGTCTCTTTGACTAGAAGCTGCATATAGCAGAGAACATAGAAAAGATGAAGAAATAACTTACAATGCAACATGTACCTTGGTATTGTCCCAGACTTCCATAATGAAGACCCTTTCAATTCTCTTTGAACCAAAATTTAAAAGCAAAACAAAACCAAACATACTACCTTGTGATAAAGCTAAGGAAACAAAGGTAAGCACTGTGAATCTGGTGCCTAAAGAAGTAGGATTGTAACATGAAACATAGTGGAGTACAGCATATTCACAGTGTGGTCACTTTGTGCAACTTGAAGATGAGACAAATTTCTGAATCCTACATCACTGATTGAAGAGGAATTGTGTAGTGCTTGGGCACCAATTACATACCCTACTGAGATGATATAAAGAGCCCCAATTATAGTGGAGTATTTTGTCAGTTAAAATAGCATACGCATACCAGAATAAAAATCAGTAAGGTACTATTAAATGTATAAAAGGTATTATACAGTCTTTCATCTTACATTCCATTTTTATGAGTACTGAATGGTAATGTGCTAACAATTGCTATAATATGCATACATAAAATAAGCAAACAGGATTGTATGCAGTGTTTTATAAAGTGTGGTGAACTGATAGGAGAATTGGAATTGTTCAGCCTGGAAAAAAGACCTTTTGGGTGGCCTAACTACAGCCTTCCAGTTACCTGAAGGGAGCCTAAAAGGAAAATGGAGAGACTATTTACAAGGTCATGTAGTGACTGGACAAGGCAGAATGGCTTTAAGCTGAAAGAGGGGGAGTTTAGATTAGATACTGGGAAGCAATTCCAGTGTGAGGGTGATGAGGCACTAGAACAGGTTGTCCAGAGAAGTTGTGGATTCTGCATCCCTGGAAGTGCCCAACGCCAGGTTGGATGGGGCTCTGAGCAACCTGATCTAGTTGAAGTTGTCCCTGCCCATGGCAAGCAGGTTGGAACCATATGATGTTTAAGGTCCCTCCCAACCCAAGCCATTCTATGAACCTTTGATTAAAACCCATAAAAAACATTAAGAACACGTAATCAAATTCAACATCTGCCAGTTTGGTAGAATGGTAATTCAGAGAACGTTCTCTTTCCAACTAGAGTAGAAATAGCCCATCATATTAAAGATTTCTACGGGAGAGAAAACCCATCCTTTAATGGCACTAGCACCAAATCACCAGTGAACAGCGTAAACAAGTGCTTAAGAGAAGGCTAAACTTTGTACAAGCAATCAACTTCACATTCAAGTGCACTGAGCACACTCAACAAGTGCATCTTGGAAGTGAGTGCAGAGTATCATTTTTACTGAACTTCTTTCAATGTTAAAATTGAGTTAAGGTCTCCCTGCTCTCTTTGGAAGTGCTAAGAACTGGGAAAAGGTTTGGAAGGTAAGGAAAAAAGTAAGGTTAATGTCTGTAGGATTCTAGAGCTACTACTGTCACCATCAACACCATGTGGAGTTTTTCAGTACGTGGTGTATGCACTCAATTAAAGACTAAGACAAGACACTAGGGAGATATTTCTGTAATATTTTAATAATCTGTTTAACTTAATTTTGGGGCCAAGTGTAAGATTCCAGATACGCGATTCATTCTATGATCTGTTGCCTTTTAGAAAAGGAGACTGGAGACAATAAGAGCTTTGTCATGGAGATACATCAATACAACTGGCATTGCTCTCCAAGGACATACATTAAATATTGCAACCATTAAGATAATATGAAAAAAGCCTAAATGTGTGAAGAGCTCAGAAAATTTTCTCATTTAGAGTATTATAAAATCACTGATTCATCAAAGTCAACAAACAGTTTTCTAACATGAGGACCATGGCTGAAATAGAGACATTATTCAATCCAAAAGCTCCTGAATGTTCCTGATCCTTCTCCACAGGAGCCCTTTTTTTCTAGAAATATGTATTATGTATACTGGCTAAACCAACTAAAATGGGTGTCAAATGGAGCTGTTTGTCTATGTGTTTATCAGTTCTTTTACTAAAACAATTATTTTGGTGCACAGTCTCAATGCAAGACTTCATGATACACACTCAAACACAATTTCTGCCAGTTTTATCATCTTTCCTCCCTAATGGCCAGTAAAGCAATTTTTTTTAACCCTCTACAGAGGTATAGATGTAAAAAAATTAGGGTAAAAAACTGTAGACATGCAGTTTCTGCAGTTTTAAAGTAGTAGAAGGATGTTCACAGCTTAGGCCAACATAAAAAAAGAAATACTACGAATACTAAGAGCCAATTACACCCTTGGTTCATCTTGTTTTTTGTAAACTGAAGACTTGCTGTGGATGTATTAAAAAAATGTTCATTTTGATAAAATTCAATCTTTACTGGAATTTCGCCTAATTAATCCAATTTCCCCAAGGAATGAATTTTCCCTCTTGATGACAAACTTTTTTATTGCTGGAGGTTCATGCTAGCACAGCTTCTACTGCCTGAGTTGGCTTAGCTCCACCTGTAAGACAACTTGTACACTGGCTCACCCTCTGTGAAAATCACCCAAAGGCCAACACATTTTGGAAGTGCTAAAGCAGAAGAAAAAACACAAAAAGACATGAAATTATTCTTCAGAGGAGTAACAAGGCAAAACTAAATGACAATGGATACCCCAAAGTTTCAAAATAAAGATCTTTATTTCAAAATAGTGTTTGCAAGTAACATATCCAATTGATATAAAATACAAACAGCATAATTTTTAAATGGGCCAGTTTGCAGAACTATAAACTGAAACACTGTACAAGTTCACAAGAACTATTATAAAATAGACAGTTCTTATGTTTTCTTTTTATTTAAACTCTATTTTCACATTTGACTTCTAATTCTGCTTGTTTTCATTACACAAGGTGCTTACAAGATTGCTTATAGAGTGAAAATTACAAAATAGAATTTAAGAATATAAATATAGAAAAGAATTCCTTAAACTACATGCTAATATTCTCTGCTACAAAGATACATTTTCAAAAGTGCTAATATCTCTATGTCAAACAGTAGCAGATTACATTTACATGTCAAACAAAATACACAAGTTTTTATTTTTTTAATTGTCTGTAATACCTTGATACTTCTAATCACTATGAGGTTTAATAACACTATTTTCACTTCTTAGTATTTCACAAATAAAGTGGGAAAGGACATATCTGCGTGTCCATGTGTGTGAGAAAAGGTATATACACATATGCATATATGCATGAACAAAGTTCTCATAATTATTGTTTTCATAATTTCAATAAATCAAAAACCCACTGAGTTCCAGTAAATAGAAACAAGGCCTTGTGCAGGGCAAACTGTAGATAAAACTTTTGCACAGGAAGAGGACTGCCTAGATTGGTATTTTATTTATTTATTTTTTAAACCATATCAACCTGCAATAAAAGTAATTTTTAGTAGGATCTAGCATTCACTAAAAGCATGACATACAAATGTGCAGTTTTCCAAGCACAGAACTGGAACTGCTCCAGGAGGGCATGGATATTGGGGCAGGACAAGAGACTGGAAGTCATCTTCTCTGTCCCAAAAGCACAATCAGACAAGAAACAGCCATAATTCACCTCTCTGGGACCAGAAGGACAGGAGGAAAGACAGTTCATGGTGCTGTCTAGCCCCAGAGAACATGTTCCCACAACCACGGTGTCAACCACAGACCCACAATGGACAAAGCACTGTCTAGACTTTTTCCAAGGTGCATTGAGTCCCAATGCTCAATGCGATGCCCCCAATTTCCCCAGAGGCATTATGCCTTACAAAGACAAAATGCCTCCAGGCAATGCCACTCAACCAAGGCACCTCTTCCCCCTTCCCAATGTGGTTCAGCCTTTTAGGAGTCATAATTGAGCCCCAGGGGCCTGATTCTGAGCACTGGGAATTTATCAGTTTAACTATATGATTCCTTATTAGCCTGCCTATTACCATAATATTTTTGTGCTCTCTAACTGGAATTTAACCAAAGGAAAATTCTGACATGAATGGAAATGCACTTATTTTATGCAACACAGATCAGAATCTTGCCCAATCTATGGAAAAAAACACATAATAAGAATAATACTTGTAGCAACTATCAGAAAACAGATTAAGAAACCCTCTAAGGGTGAATCCGCATTGCATCAGAATACACCAAATATTGCATATGTTAAAGCAAAACACTTCCCAGCTCCCTAGTATAGTTAAGGATTCGGCTTCAGTGATAACTTGCAGTAGTAGGCACTACTAGTCAGTGTTCACAAGAAGAAGCTTTGGTTAATATCAGACCATTTGTTGACTTAGCTTCACACTCCTGTGATCTTTAGCTTGTCACATTTGCATAAACTGAATTCACTATAGTAGAAAGAGACATTTATGGCCAAGTCACTCAACACATGCTATTGGCTATTGATGACTCTTGTAACAAGGACTGAATTTAGGAGATCTACAAATCTACAATCTACAAATGGGATATGCTGTGTAAACAGGAAAGTTTAAGTATGTGAGATCAAGATGTGTAGGTGGTTCACACAGAAAAGTTCATGAGCTACAGACATGAAGGGGAGAAATTAGCACATGGTAAAGAAAATGGGCACTTTGATTCCCTAAATCTGGGAATCTCATAAAACTCTATGTGTTCCACAATGACAATTACGAAAGAGAGGTATTTCTTGGAAAATCTTAATAATGACATAATAGGGAATACAGTTAGGTCCAACAGATCCTAAGTGTATTTTTCAAACATTTTAAATCCCAATCCTTTTATTTTAAAAGCATATATTTTTAAATTGTTCTTTTTTTACACAGTTATTTAAAAATAACACTTAAAATGTATCTGAGAATAAACATTTTTTCACTTTTTGCATTTAATGACAGAATTCCTTGATCAAGTCAGTTTTAATTTGGTTTTTATACCCTGTTTAAATTCTGCTACCCTCTGTAGATTTTTCTCACACCGTAAAGAAACAAATACTAGGTTATGTGGTACGGTCTCTAAAGCCACAAACACTTACCAAACCACTTAATGTACAGGTTTAGATTCTTGAGTTAACTTCTAATAATATTGCTCTTAGAGCCAAATTTTGAAGATTTGTTAGTCTATTAGTTTGTTACTCTAAGGATATATTTCATGTCTACAGAGATTTCCAAAGTCTCTTTCTAAGATGAAGCATTTCAAGTAATAATAGAACTGTTAAAATGGTAAGTTCTCTATTCTGTCTTGATTGATAACAAAGAAATCCTGGTACTCTTCTAGTCCAGGACAAAACTTATATTTGACTTTAGTTTGTCAGATAATCTTGGCAATGGAAAATACCAGGAATTGCTCTCTAATCAATGAGATATTCAAAACAAAAAACATATTGCCAACATGACCACTGTAGCAAAACCAATGGTAGATTTCTGATGCTGGCTTTTGAATTAAGTTTGAAACAATAGAGCAAAGTTGCTTTCAACCCAAAGAGAGAGAAATAGACATTTTGATTTTCAGAATGTCTGTAAAGGCATAAGGGGAGGCACTTGAGTGTTTAAACATTAAAGTAGGTAAAGGCAAATACTTAAGGCTTTGCCTTGCAGTCTGTTCTCTGACCAAAACCTATCACTTGATTCAAATGGCGATTTTGCCTTCATATTGATGCCTTATCCTGTTCTTGAAATCAGAGCTGAACACGGTTAGAAAGGAAAAAGGGGTTTTTACCTCGGTATTTATTTCAAGAATCCCTGGTGCACTCCGTCCAGGTGGAACATGCTGAAAGTGCACATTGAAATGCCCACCCCAAAATGCACACCCACAATCAACTGGGTATAGAATTATAGGTCTTATAAATTAGCATATCTATCAAAGATTCCCCAGTGAGTGAGGCTAAGTGAACCCCCCTCCCCCCGGAACCCTCCCCTGGACAGACCCATCTTTTAGTTTACAAAATGTGTTCCAGAGAGGACCTTGGTGTCTGAGGCCTCCAAGATGTTCAGTCTCCTAACTCAAAAAAATATTAAGTCTAGGAATGTAGGCTACAAAGAAACACCAAGAATACAAAAGGGTACAAAGGTATATAAAAGAGGTATAAAAGAAAGGCAAAAAATCATTATGGCATCAATATGGCCTGCAGTATCAGGCCTATAATTCACTTTCAACAGACTCTACCATTTGCAAAGCCAAAAGGAAGCTGGAATGTAGCTTTAGTTTCACATACAAAACTATACAATTTGTGTAAGAATACAGATTTGAAGATTGCTTTTTAAAAAAATATTTATATAAAGGGAATTAACAGTGCAAGTGTGAAAATCTTACCTTGTCTTTCTTCAAATGTATTTAAAGAAAAGCTCTCCAGTTGTATAGAGAATAAAATAGAAAGGGATAAGTATTTCACGATGGGAAGCAGATGCCACAGCATTCCATGCAGATCTCCAAGCAGTCTGAAGACTCACAACACGCGTCCATTATGCCACAGTCCATATCACACGGGCAGTTGCAGTCATCCCCCATCTCGTCCCCGCAGCAGCAGCAGCAGGCTTCTGATGTGCAGATGCCACAGGATGCTTGTCCCAGAACAATGTTACAGAGGGTGAGAAATTCACAGAACAAGCAAGCCAGGATACAGTGAACACAGCAATCTTCATTTGTAATGGTTCGGTAGCATGTCAGGAACAAAACAAACATACAAACAAAAAAAAAAGCAAAGAAGAAAAGAGAAAATCATTAATATGTTATTCTAAATCCAGGCAATCACAATGGCACATAAGTAGCTAAATGAAAATGGTTAAGAGTAGACATAATCTACCACAAAAAATGTGTTTCCCATCTTCACAGTCACTTTTGCAGCTTAACTCATCTCCAACTCAGTGCAAGTTTCCTGTCACCACTTCACTTCATCCAAATCCCAAGTACTAACTACTAAGATCTGCTTAGATCAATCTCCTCAGACATTTATTATGTAAAATATCCATATATATTATTTTCAGTTATACATTCTTACACAAACTGATTTTAAAAAGCCCAAAAAATCAACAACTAATGAGGGAAAACTACCTAAAATTATTTACAGCCTTTCCCAGTTCATCTCACCCTTCTGAATCTGTTTTCTTGGCTTGATACTTATGAAGAAAAGTAGAGGAGTTGCCTCAGCATTGTTGCTTTCTTTATTGTTTTACACATACATTAAAACCAGCTTAACAGCATGTTATATGCATTTCTTACTTTCAACAATATGTAAGATATTCAGTCAAAACACAGATTTTTCTACTGCTTTTCTACACGATTCTACTGGCAATCCTTTTAATGTACTGCTTTAATCTTCAAGAGAGTTCATAACGACACCTGAACATCAATATCCAGCTTTTAGAAGTACTACTAAATTATATGAGATAATTAAGGTGTCCCACAAACTATATGCAAAAAATACAGCACCCAAAGAGTAAATACAGGGAATGACTTCAAACAATTAATGCATACATGAGACACGACAGGAATACAAGGATTGGAAGTAAACATGTGCCAATGAAAAGGAGGCTGCAGGAGTAAGGGATATACTCAATTGTACATAATATGCATAAATTCCTATGTATAAACATACTTAATTTTTAAGAGGCAGTGAATAGTCATTCACAAACAAAATGAAAACTTAAAAATACAAGAAGTGTTCAGGATGGAGAAATACTTTTCTTTCCTAGCCTCAGCTTTCCTTCTTTTTACTGCTTGCAAACTTTGAACTCTTGAGCTACAGGCAGGTGAAGATAGGGAAGATGTTCTGGGGAAAATATCCTGCACAACTTCACCCTCTCCCTGTCCCTACAGTCTATCACAAGTATCCTCTGTGAGAGGCTGCTAGGAATGGCAGGATATTGAGCTATATGGACAACTGGTCTGAGCACTTACAGACATTATGTTCTATACATGTTATGTTCTTACAGTTTGCAGGCTGAAGACTGTTGTCATAGGGGAAAATTTGCAATTACTTGCAACAGTAATGCTATTATCAGGCCTTCTAAACAATCTATAAATGTAAAAAATTATGCAGTAGCCACAGCAAGTATCTTTATTGATTCCAAATACCTCTACCATTGCAGAAACTCTGCATGATAGTGCAGTAATGACTTACACAAGCAAGAGTGAATACTTTCAGCAATGCAGCGACAGAAGCTCAGACCTGCCAAATCTGTCCCAAGAAGCAAAGGCATTACTTGAACTCTTAGCCCACTGCTACTCACTATACTACTTAGATAGAAACTTAGCATGCACATTCCTGTACTGAAATGGGGCCACAGTCATAATATACTTCTGAACCCTGGAACATGGAAATATCAGGAAAAGCAAGAAGGGGGAAAAAAACCCAAAACCCTAACCTTAAAATCTCCCTACTATTGTGCAGGAAGCAAAACTGAGAGGAAACCACAGGTACAGTTAAGGTGCTTGAAAGAAAGTTGTTTCTTGTATTAAAAGGCTTCTTTTCCCAAAGACATAATGTTGCTAAATAAATGACCTTCATAGAAAACACAGAAGATATGTGAAAAAAAGCTGGGGAGTATCAGTTCATTGAAGAGGACCAAAGCCAGACTGATAGAGATTAATTAGCTGGTTGTCATGGAGATGGTGTTAAATATGCTCAGGTAAAATCTCCTTTCAGATTTTCTTTTAATATGAAGGAAAAAGATAAAGAAGCCAGGAGTTCTATCTAAGAAACCTTCATATTTGAGGAACTAAGGTTTTAGTATACTGCATCTTTAAAATACAGCTTGAAGAAGCTAATACAACAACAAATGTTGTTCCATAACTTTTTTTTTTAGTACACCATAATAGAACTTTGTGTGTATAGGTATTGTAAATAAGATGTGAAAAAAATCTTGCCTGCTTCATGCAGGGATATGTAAAAGTGCAGGGAGAGAAATACACATTCACAGACATTATAATACGTCTTTATTCATGGGCAAGGAACAGAGTTCATAGGTTAAAAAAAAAGGAACTGTACTCAGAAAGCATTTTCTGGACCCACAAAAGAACTTTCCCCTCCTAATCTAAAAAACTCACTAAATCAAGACTTACAAGAAGAGGCTGTGTTGTTTAAATAAAGGTATTTCAAAGGTAAAAGCTATCAAAAATGGTCCAACACACTGTAAGAAATTTTGGCCATTAGTGTTATTACAGAAACTCTGTGGAGGGTATTTTTATTCTTCTCTTCTTCACTGACTGAAACACTAAAAGGATTTATTTACCTGCTCCTTATTTTTATTTCCTTCTCCCCAAATGGCAAACCTAATATTTGATTCAGAAAATCTTTATATAACAATTTTACTTAACCTCCACAAACAATTAATGGAAATAAGAGATACCCTTTAGTGCTCTCTTCATTCTTGCAATGACTCATTTGTACAATGAACATATACTTTGATCCACATTTCAAGGACAAACCTGAAATAATCATGCTTTTATGTTCTTCATGTTATTGACTTTTAATAGCTATCCAGGTAGCAATTATTTAACACATGACAAAGCATGCTGTTACCTAGTCCTACCTAACTTGCTGAATTCAGAATCATGACTCTAAAGGGCTGTAATACAGTTCGATAAAACAAGAGGAAGAATAATTTCTTCCACGTATGACCCCTATTTCTTGGCTTCTTATCTACAGATGCAATTACAGGAAAAAGATACAGTTACACTGTATTTTTGTAGTAATAACAAACCTACATGCCACACAAAACTCATCCTTCTCTAGTTTCTACATTCCTACAGCCTGTCAGTTCCACAGAAAACATTATACAGCTAAAACCGAATTCCTTTGACTGCTGTTATGATCAGTGGAATGCAACCATGAAGGTGCTATACAAAGCTCACTCCAAAAGAGAGGACCACAAGTTTTTCATTACCATGTTGGAGACCACTACAATATATTTCATTGCTTCTACAAGACACTCCAGTAATTTTTTTCCTGCTTATAAGACCAAGGAGACTATTTTAACTTACATATTATTCTAAATTTCAAAACTTTTTTAGTACATTAAGAATAAAGACTATACTTAATCTCCACTCTTTAACCTTACCCCACAAAAATTCTAATTTTTTTTTCAGATGATTGAGGAGTGGAACACTTTAATCCAACCAGAACTAAACATATTTTATGTATTTGTAAACTTGGTGATTTTAATGTCTGACAATGAGTTTTCTGGCAACTTCTAGTATATTCTACTCTTTTCTAATAAGGAAATGATAGAGTAATACCAGTTATGACACTGGCTCTTTTTTGTTTGTTTGTTTTTCTTTGAGAATTAGAGGTTCTCATTCTTCTTTTCCCATTAGATAGATTAACACAATCAAGAATTATGGGCACGTCTTTATTGTGGACAAAACTCCATCAGCCTTGACGTTCATGATGCACAACTGTTGATAGTAAGTT
This sequence comes from Daphoenositta chrysoptera, assembly GCA_013397915.1. Lineage (NCBI taxonomy): Eukaryota > Metazoa > Chordata > Aves > Passeriformes > Daphoenositta > Daphoenositta chrysoptera. Next base: position 1,151,332 of record VZRO01004626.1, read on the forward strand.
AACTCACAAGTTTCTTGAGGTTTAAGTTTTCATAAAACCAACTTCCCTCTGTGTGGAAATATTTAAGTGTCATCACACAGGCAAATCATTAATGAAGATAAACTTTTTCTTAGGACTTCTACACTACACCATACCAGTCTCAAATTTCTATTGTTTTTCAATTCTTACATCACACACTTCTCCAAACGAGAAATGCTGCACTAGAGACTGTCACTATACAAAAGTGAGGATGTGAGGTGAGAACATTGTCTAGAGGTATGCTTTAAAAGAAAAAAAATATTCCAAACCAGTATGTCTACCTTAGTTCTTTTACCAAATGTTTCTGATTTTATTGAATTGCTATATCACATTTATTGACTAGATCCAAGCTCCCATAAGCTATGCTGAGTGGCATAGATTACAACAGTCTTGGTCTGTCGGCAGTGCTAGGACATTTTATTAGACCAACTCGCATTTGAGGAAAAAAGACGAGCTTTCAGATACTCAAGCTTATCTTCAATTATTCTTTCATTTTGTCTGCAATGAAAGTTAGACCTGAAGTTAAAAGGGTCATTCCATCTGACATTTTTTAAAACCAATGTAAGTAAAGGTGTTTCCTTAATCCTTTGGCATGTCCCCAAAAGTCACAAATTTGTTAGGGAACTTCATCAAAACTGTTAAACAACGCCAAGGCAAATAGAACCCAACCACTGTGTTCAAGTTTTTGCTGCTTTATATCATACACACCCACACCCCCCCATTATTTGCTGATTTAACCAAAGAGTGCGTACAGTACATGTAACATCTACTTTAACTATGTTCTAAATGTTACCACAGACAATATCCAGACACAAAATAGGCTTAAGATCCCTTCAAACTGTTTACACACTGTTTTTCAAAGCCCAGAAGGCCCCACTTCTAACTTACCCCAGTTATAACAGCTATGCTCATTAAAGGAAAAGAAACAACATCAACAATAAAACTATATTAATGTTTTTCTATGTCTTTAAACATCTGCATGTGCACACCACTTTTTACTTCTAAAACCTCTGCATACAGATATTACCATGGTATCCAATTCCTTTTAAATACTGAAATATATGTTTATTTTATTTCAATTTCCCTTGTATCATCTCCTCTTCATTTTTATGAAAAGGTACCGCTCTACTTAAGAAACAGATTTTAAGAGAACTATCAACCATCAAAACTGTACAGGAAATGCAGAAGGTGAACTGAAAAATGCACAGAGAAACACATGCGCAGGCTGGTATGTCCTGCTTTTATAATGTTTGACACTAACCTGTCACAAACTGACTCAAAAAGCTTTCATACCAAGCAGGCAGGTCACATATGATAAAAGTTTTTCATGTCTTCAGTGGTAAATAAGCTCACTTACAGGACGGTGACCTTGGTCAGCTTCTTACTAACTATATTCACCAAGTTCAGACAACTCAAAACAAATCTCCAGGCACTCTGCTGTCTCACAGAGAGAATCAGAAAGGGCAAACCCACAATCAAAGTGACAGCCGAGTTCTCCAGCAGGGGTTTGCCGCGGGCCCCCGCAGAGCCCTGCACAGCAGCCCCAGCGGGTGCTACAGGCGCCCCGCAGTCCGGCGGGGATGAACGCACAGCCCGCAGCCAGAGCAGCACCAGGCACAAACCAGCCCTGCACACGGCTCCTGCGGGGCTGCAGAGCCGGGGAGAAAAGTTCCCGAGCGGAGGCACGCTCGCCGTCACACCTCCCACCGCTCTGCAACACGTGGGCAGCCGCGGCAGCCCATCCCCTTCCTTTGGAGAAAACCCGCTGCACCCAGGAAAATGTTTGCAGAAAAGTAAGAAAAGGCAGAGAGAACAAACTGACATGTTGTATGGAGCATGGTTATTTCTAGATAACAGAGTGACATTTATTTAGACAGGGGAAAACATAGTGACAAAGCCTAGCATATGTGATATTTCAACATTTAAAATATAAAACTGTTATCTCTATTGAACAAGAAATTTAAAATGTTGCCTGCACAGGCAAATCACACTGAACACATGGAAACTTTCATCAAAGCTTATATTCTAAGCTCTCAGTACAGAAAGAACCTCAGGAGTAAAATTATCCATTTTAAACATACGGATGCTGTTGGAAGACCCTTATTTTTGTTACAGGCCCTGTTTTCCACTAAATCTGGTTAAAGAACATGTAAATTACCTTTCAAGGCTTCTGTGCAAAAAAAACCAATGTAAACCATGCTTAAAACACATCACACTTCAAAATGCATTTAAAAAAAACCCCACATTTGACCATACGATACTGTTATTTGCCCACTGCCTGATTCACAACTGTGTTCTGATACAACCTTGTCTAACTAAACCACTGTTTAGCACTTCATGTCCAGGCATAAATCCACTTTGAACCAATCTCTGAAACATAATAAAGAAAACGTTGGCTAAAATAGAGAGATTGCAGGATATTAACAAGTAGCTGCCTAAATACTACTTAACGCTAAGGGATGGATTTCAGAAGTGTATGTATGCATTTAAAAAAAAAAAAGCCAGGTTGAGAGATGGCCAACAGATATTTCTGCAGTGTTAGGCTATTGATGCACACTCTTACTGAATTTCAGGAAATAATACTGAACAAATGACTGAACAGTATACAAAAGAAAACTTACTGCTGCTCTGGTGTCCCTCAAGAGGAAAAAACCCAACACAATCCTACTGAAAACCAGGCACACTAAAGGACAGCTTCCTGGAAACCCTCTTCTGTGTATAAAGTTATATAAACCAAAGTAAAACACCCCTACTTCAAATACAAGTCCACTAGCATGCTAAGACAACTACTCACCACTTTCCATGTATATGCACCTGGTGGCTCTTAAGACCCTGACTTAACACAAAGGCTATTTGTTGGACTTGCTTTGTCTTCAGTTAAGCCATCATTATTACTTGGGATATTCTAATGAATTAATGTAGTTAGCAGCATGAGTTAAATAGTGTCCACCAACCCCATGCTTTGATTCAAAATCTAGAACAGATGAAGTTGCCTTATTCTAAAATGGGGAGGGGAAGAGGGATGTCTCATTTAAATGAACCCTGAAACGTTAAATTTAAACATTGGATTGAAAAGAACACCCACACTTTGGGTGAAACAGTTCATCGCTTCTCTAAGCTCAGCACCACAAGAAGCACAGTCCAGAAAGTTGAGGAAGGTTGCGTCCGGCTTTGCTTCTGGAAAAGCATGAGTGGTAACTTAAATGTGGTGGCAAGTCTGCACTGACTGTCCTTCCCCAGAGTCTCACCCCCACGCTGCAGGCTTTCCTTATGTAGCTCACTGCTGCATCTAGCCTTATTACACTTCCTAAAGACCTCTCCTGAAAGAAACCCATTGGAAACCAGTGCCTGTCTGGTTTAGAGAGCCTGGGAAGGAGGGAATAAAGAGTAGCTCTCACTGTCCATCGAGGAGGCAGGCTCATGATCTGTTCAGCATAGTTTAACAATCAGCTGTTTCCAAATGAATACAGCAATTGTGTATGAACAAAGCCTTTTGAGTACGTGAAATACAACATTAAACTCAAATTATCGAGTCACTGGAGTTGTGGGAACTTCCCTGCCAAACACACAGTAACTTCTGAGGTCACAACAACTTGACCAGAAGCAAGAGGTTCAAGTTAAAAACAAATTAAAACCTGTATTCCCTCTCTCCATCCTTAACTTTTTCATAAATGATTGCTTTGATTCAAAAAATCCATAACATCAAGCTTCATATGGACTTGGTAGGAAAACTTGGTCTGGTTTTTAGAAAATAATAAGCACCTACCTTGGCCCCTCACTCCCTTAATTAAATTCTTCTTTCATCCTTCCCCCTGTCCAACTTCTTTCCTTTCCTCCTCCAGCTCTGGATGTCATTATTACTTACCTTCCACCACTGATACATGCATGTATGTATTCAGTTACTCATCTGTCTCCATTTCGTGACATCTAGATCTACTCTTCTGCTGCCTCATTGCTGTCTCCTTTAGACCTCCTCTCTTCTTTAAGTTGCTCTGGACAGGTACCAATGCATCTGAACACAGCAGCTAGACTGCCTTCCTTTTTACTCATTTACAATTGCTTTTTCATGTTTCCAAGGTGTTTTTCTCCACTGCTCATAACAAACAGGTGCAAAACAGTAACAATTCTCTTTGCTAGTGGCCTACCAACCAGAGTTTTGGAAGTACTGTGACACCTCTGGCATCAATAATTCAAAATATTATTAAAATTTCTTTGAGCTAAATTTTTTTTTATGCCCAATATTCACTGAAACCTATCCAGTCCCTTTGAAAAATCTTTAGAACTGAAACAGTGTTTAAAAACTGCTTCTTAGGAGTGACACTCCAAGTATTTCATAATTCCTTTGGTTTTTTGTAGTGTAAGTTATGGAGCTGAGTAAGATTTCTTCAGGGACAATATGGATTAATAATAGATGTGGAAGAAAAGCAGAACTGGTGAGTGCACTCACACCCTCCTAAGTCTCACTGGATGTGAAAGTGTTTCTCACCAGCATATTCTGGAATGCTGACACGACTACATATACTACAGACCCATTTAAAAAGGGAGTTTTTAAAGCTTTTAAACTACTGCTACCAAAATGTCTGTTACATTTTAAGCATTTCCTACACAAATTCAGCTCCTAAAGCACACAAGGTGTGACTCACAGCACAACTGGAGTTTGCAGCTGGAACAATTAATAAAAGAGTTCTTAAGTGTGGTGGGTGAATTTTTGAGGGGTGGCAGACTGGGAGGCTTCATAGCTTGTGTTAGGATTGGCTAATATTTTGGAGACCAACAGGAGCAATAGTGACCTTCATGGGAAGACATGTTACCCCAGGTAAAGTAATACTGAGCTTCATTTAGCTTTCTAGTAAATGTGCTGAAATCTGCTGTGTATGAAGCAGCATGCTACATATCAAATAAGCATGAGCCCCAATATGCTCCTGTGAAGGATGGAGGGCAAGCCCATCATGTTTCTTGATTCTATCCTGCTTCAAGCCTTTCCAGGCTTTCTGTTCTGTCAACAGATATTCTAGAGCAAATTACCAGACCTGGACAAACTTTACATTACAACCAAGTGTGGTGCTCCAAATATTCACATCTTGTCTTTTAAGAATGCAGCTTTTGGGAGGGAATAAGAAAAAAATGAAAAATATTTTCTCTTTTCTATCATTTAAACTCAACTTGCCAGCCAGAATTTTCACTTCTCTTCCTTCTGAGGACATAATTTATTTCTTTTCTCTGGCCACTTTCCTTCACTTAACTCAGTTAGTCTCCTGACTGACAACAGAACAGAACACTTGAGGAGGAAGACAAGGCAGATTAAGTAAAAATACAGGGTGTGTATGTATTCTCAGGCTTAAAAAACCAAACAAGGCTAGAAATTGGATTACAAAATCCAAGGTACTACATAAGGAATAGCAAAATTTAAGTGAATGGAAATATCTGAAAATTTACCTTATTTCTTTGTACTAAAACTTTCTGGATGCTATAGTAAACAAAGTAGGTGAGTTAATTCAGGTGATTCATTACTCACAGTACAAAATAAATATAGTTTGTTTCTTTCTGCATAAGACCCTTTAAAAAGCTGCCTAGAAGTTATATTATTACACTGTATATATGTGTCCAAATACAAATACACACCTTCAAGTAAATTCAAACCCAGCAGCTCTTCAGCAGTAACCAGTGGCTTATGAGGTTAACATGGTATGAGTTAAAGCAAAGCCAAGTAGTTAAGCAATGTTGCAAATAACCTTCAATAGTTTCGTATCTTTTCCATCTTCCTGTAAGCCTTGTCAATAGCCTTTACAGAAATGTCATTGAATCAGAAGAGACAACTGCTCTCTTTGCCCAAAACGCTCATTATACAAAGAAGCTGTAGAAGTTACGTTCAAATTAAATTGTGTATACCATTTTGAAAGAGTGTCTATGCAATCCTCAGTCACTGAACTTATTAATATACTCTTCTGGCTTAGTATAGTTAGATGTATTTATTAAGCATATATATATATATATATGCATATACGTGCATATATTCCTGATTTAAATGCAATTACAGTCCTTTGAACAAGTCACTGGGCTAATTATATCAGGTTTTTGTAGTGCAGTCTTCCAGAAGTAGTCATAAGGGGTAGTAATGACTTGTAGTAATAACAAAATTATTTTAAAGTTATCAATATACAATTTTTCCCTTAAATACAGAGCTCTGCTTCCTGTTAATTTAGATATTTCAAGTGACCGTTGCCAGACTTTCTGATTGTGCGTCTCCTAAAAAATTGGGATGATAGAACAAATAAAGTATATATTGATACTTCCTGAAAGGCAATAGCTTGATAAGAATACTACTTATATAGTTCTGTCATGTAGCCCCATAGGGTACCTGACTGAAAAGCTGAAGAAGCTGTCAGAGGGCTTGTATGTGTGTGCATGCAGATGTGTTTACACAAATATAAAACACGTCTGTCAGAGAACTGCAAAGCAAAATAAATTTCAAAACCACAAAATCACTTTTAAAAACAAATACTCCCTTATGGGCATATTCCAATACACCAGACATAATTTAATCATTGCACGATAAAACCTGTTCTTCACTCAGACTGAGTAACAAAACTTAGAGCTGCAGACATTTGCAGAACAGGACAAGCCATTCAGGGCATATATCCAAGTTCTCACATTCAAAAGGAGAACATTACAATGCCAGATGTACAATGTTGACTATATTTAACTATATTTAACCTTAGCTATTAGGTGACTCGAGAAACTGCACGTGACAATAGGATTACCCTGTATTTCTGTGCTTTGAAAGAATGCAAGTTATACAATGTGACAACACTGTTTAATTATCTATATTCTAATCAGACATGCCTTTAAGAATAACAGCATTTTTGACTGTATATAAAAATACTGTATAATGGCAGTTTCAGGCAACTAACAATTGTGTTGGATATTAAAATCAGACATTAGAATTTAAGGCTAAATCTGACAGCATCATTAATTTTCTCCTCAATCATTTAGAATCATTTGACATAATTCTATTCTGTTATTAAACAAAAAAAATTAAACAAACCAACAACTGTTTTTATTACAGGATAATTTTAGAAGAAAAAAGGAAATGTTTGCCATATTTAATTTTATAGGGGAATGAACAGGGCAGACACTGCCTTTTTGAAACGATTTTTTTTTTTTTTTCAGAGGTTGAATTTCTTAAAATTCAGAGGCCTGCACTTTGCTTCAGTCACATGAACAGATTTAGGACTTAAAATACTGTCTTGTCAAAGAGCACTAAGGAGAACCATATAAGAATATTTCCTATAACAGAAAAGAGAATACGGGAAGTATGAAGTTGTCATTTTGGAAAGAAATGTTAGAGGACTTAAAGTGCAACAGAAAAGTAACAGTAGGTTCTTGAAGATAACTATGAAAATAAACAATAGCAAGGGGGACCAGCCCATTGAAGGGTCTGAGTGAAGCTGTTCTTGATATTACTACAGATATTCACTGAGTAAGTTTGACTAAAGTAGCTGAAGTCAGGAGTCACTCCACTGACATCAGCAGTCTTCGTTCAGGCCGCTACACACGGTCCTTCTGATCCCCTCTTCCTTTCATCTAGACTGTCAATCCTCCCCATTTCACTGAACACTGCTGTCTCCCATTTCTCTAGGAATCTGTCTGTCCCCTCCCTCTGGAGGTGTTTTTTTAACCAGTCACAACTATGCCTGCCTCAAACCAATGAGATTTCTGGCGCCTCTACACTCTACTTGTTAAGGGCAGTAGCTAAGTCCATTGAGTATCAGTGCTAATGGGAAGGCAGTGGATTGAGAAGCTCAGGAACTCTGGAACCACGAGTGTAAATGCAAGCAGTGAGAGCACAGAGACACAGCTAAAACATAAGAGAAATTATTTACTTTTGCTTATTTAAGCTATGCAGAAGGAGTATGAAGCTTTTTCATGCACATTATCTACATCCCAAACACAGCACACTGAAGCACAGGTCCGTGTTTTACTATCTAGTGTTCAGACCTCATGGCTAAAGTAAGGATATTGGCTAACAGAACATTTCAAAAGCAAAGCCTACCCTCATGGAGCCTGCCATTACTGGATTTAAATATTTACTATGCTTTGAACTAGTAGTGCTTTAATGTTTTTTTTCTAGTGCGTGTGCGACAATGTTGACAAAAATTTCTATCAGTTCAGGATACTAAGTACAGAGACTAAAACATTATCAGATCATGTTGACCAAACGTTTGAAAGCAAGAACTCTCCCATTCCTTCCCTTTCCTTCAAATACTTAATGTTTTTCTTTGGGAAAGAAGCTTGTCTTTTATCTTAATAACTTCTATTTGCTTCTGGAGCATGAGTCATGCTCTTCAATTATTTTCAGTTGATTGTATAATTTTTATTGAGGTTTGGTTGGTCTTTATTCAGTTTGGTTTTTTTAATAAGAATATCAGCTTACCTTCTGGTGAAGAACCTGGCTTTTGAGAAAAAACAGAGCTTATTTTACTCTTCTTGCTGCTGTTGCTGTTGACAGACAAGGTGGACTGAATTTTTCTGTGCATTTTTTCTGAAACAGGAGCCGAAAGCTTTCTGTTGTCTGAAGGCATGTGCTTGACCCCGTTGTGAATTCCACTTCCATTACTCAGACCCACATGGCCATTTTGGATTTTGCCACTTTCTTCCTCACTCCTTTCCAGTGCTGAAGTATTTGGCTGAGGCAAACGTTGAGGTTGTGCTTAAAGTGCAAGAAAGAAAGGGTTAATTTAAATTGTAAATTGATAACTGAATACTTTAGGCTAGACTGGGAATGCAACTTTCCTGGCTCTTACTGATCTAAAAACAGACTGACAATTGAACATTCCCCCTTAAGACAACAAAGCAAAAAATATCTCCAGATTAACAATAACTATTAGGTATTCAAAAAGCACTTCATGTCTGTATGAGGCCTAGATTCCCGATTTGGCAATGCAAGAAAAGGTTTGCAAGGCTCTGTGAACTACACAGAGAGAAAATTACAATTTGACGAAAAGGAAAAAGTCAAGAGTGTGAAAGCATGTAGCAAAACTGAGATAAACTTGTATTGAGGGAATCAAATGAATAATCAAATGAGAGAAAAGGTGTAGGAGTAAGCACAGAGATCACAGTGACAGGCTAAGATGCAGGCTGGCCAACCTGCCAGCCTCCAGAAAATAACCCGAGTGATGTGATAGGGGTTCCCTGACACTCAGCCATCACAGACCAGTATATTAGAGAAGAACAGGAATATCCAGGTAACTAACAAGTTTGAGCCTAAATTCATAAAGATCATGGATTACTGAGAAGTACAAAACCAATCAAAATCTGGTTTTGTGGAGGAGGTAACCAGAAGAAACATGCATTCACACACCACAGAGCTATGGCAAGCCAGAGTTCCCCCTCCATATTCTTCAACTAAGAATCACAATTTCAGAAATGGCTGTAATGGCCCAGTTAGGGATTAATGGCAAAACTAAAACGGTCAAAGGAAAAGAAAACTAAAACCAATCCTGCTAAGGCAAGAATCTGCAGTGACCTGGCTAAGTCTCTGAAAGTACATGTTATAAACTTATTCTAATGACTAAGCATGGACCATTCTGTGTTGAGCTACTGTATGATAAAGGAGAATATTTGTAACAACATGGAAAAGAGATTTAATATGTATTCTTTAGTCTGTTACTAAAGAAAAGATGCATGATTTTTTAACGTAAAGCTTTGTAATAAAAAAAAGTGGCTTCAATTTAACAATTCTTATTTAGAAAAAAAATGCAGACTTTGTGGGGGAGAACTAATTAAACTGTACATACAGTAACACAACAAGATTTCACAATCAAAAAGCATCAGCCCAATCACCTCTCCTAACCAAAACACTACTGCATCACGCTTGGACATTAAGAGGTTTTCAGGCAGTCCAATCTTCAAATATTTAAAAATGTTATGTCAAAGAAAAAGTCCAGATTCTATTAGATACTCAGTGGACGAGAAATTAGTGCCAGCAGTAAGGAAAAACAGTGCTGCAGTTCTTTCTCTTTTCAGATGGTTCATGTCCATTTTCTGATGATTTCACAATATAGATGCACATATAGATTACACTGTGTACAGGGTAAAAATACATATAGATAATTATAGTTAGCTTGCTCTAAAAGAAACATCTCCACTGATTAACAAATTTTCCAACAAATACTACTGGGACATACACACCTACATGGTCTTTAAAAGGACTCAGTTCTAAATTTGGCAAATAAACCCTCAATGCTTTCATTTTATCCAGAACACTGACACCATTCTCAGATTGCTTCCTCCACCATCATAAACTTTTCCAGATTAAATTTCACACAAATCTTAAACTTTATGTCCTGGTCATGCTCACAGGCAAGAAAGGATACTTTTTCATAATAGTTTAAATAGTAACTGGTTCATGCTTTTCTTGCCACTTGATATTTTAGTTGCTGCCACTAAACTTTTCGGAGACAGCCTTGACTGCCCACATCCATCTAGGTCAGAGTAACCCTGCTTGAACCTACTTGACCAAAGTGGTAATTTTCTGTTGCAGGAAAGAAAGCAGGGGGAAACATTTATGTTTTACACTCCCCAAAGATGTTACAGGGAAGACAAAGATCATTCCCTTCTATTACCAGTAGTACCTGCTCAGAAACCTTAAAGCCAACAAAACAGGAGCACACTATCTGAGACCTGAAGAACTAACTATTGTCCAAAGACTTTTTTATTGACAATGCTGAAACTGCTTCTCCTTTAATTTTGCATTAGTGTTTGCAAAATCTACAAACAGAAGCATAAGCAAGGCACTTTCTTCACTTTGGAATTCAATTTGTGCTATTTATATTTGGTTAATATTTCCAAACTCTCATATAGGTCCCAAAATAAATTTTTAGGGAACTTTCTCCTATCTGAATAAGTATTATTAGAAGTATACTACCAGGAACCCTTCGTGTAGGTCCGCTTTCCTTGTATGTGCAAAATTAATTTCACTAAAAATGAAGAGTTATTCCTTCAGTTTTAAAAATAGGCAATGTAGACCTAACCCCAGTCAAAAATCTTTGCCAAAGTCAGAAATTAAAATTTACTCTCTAAAATTCAGTGTTTATGTCCACAGCACCCCATAGTTTTATCTTCATTATCCCACTTAAATGTAAATTTTGTAAGCAAGGAACAGTGTTTTTCGTGTTTCATGTAATGATGTTTCCTCACCCTGCACTGCCTCGGATTCCCTGCTGTGGAGTAGTGCAGTTGTACCAACGAATTAGAATTGCTGGGGAGCACTTAACCTTCCTCAGTAAACACAAGCAATAGACTATTTTAAAAATTCTCTATGTCCGGATGCCAGTTTATAAAACTGACAGTTACGACCTTTTCTAAGCCAGTTAAATTGATGGGGGCAGCTTACAAATTGTTTGTGTATTTTTGGGGCTTTGCTACAATGCAGTAACTTGACAAAATATCCAAAATCCAATCTTCAAAATTAGGTGTGTTTCTGTCAAACTGTGGGTAAATGGAAAGTCTTGGAAATCTAAACAGTTTTATGCTTTCGCTTTTATTATTACTTTTACTAAGGGTTTAGGGACTTTTCTATGGTTTTTTAATTTTAATTTTTTATTAAGTAATCCTGTTCCCAAAGTACTCGTACTTGAGTCTTTTAGCATTAACATACAACTTTTTAGCTGACTGGCTTTACAGTATTCACATGTGATACGCAGGTCAAATCAAAATGGAATATAACCCCAAATGGATTAGTTATCTCAATTTAAATTTATTTTAACTTTATTGATAATTTTGCACTAGGGAGACTTGAATCTTATGGTTAAAACACACTTGAAACCAATTAGGAACCATATGACCGCATTCTAGCATAAAGAACAAAAGCAATTGACAGTTCCGAGATTAAACCACAACCACTCAGTTTAGAACAGAAATATTTTTACCTTATTTTTTAAAGGTTGTGTATATCTTAAAAAAAAAAAAAAGGTGTAATATGGAGAATGACACAATGCTTCTTAAAACACAGTGATACCCAGGGACTCTCACTCTCTCTTTAATGATCCACTGCTCTCATTCAGCTGTCTTTCTTTTTTCAAATCTTTACATATGTGACAGCTCTCAAAAGTAGACCATAGACCATCTGGCATTTTCCGAGGTGTAACTTGTGCAAATTCAGCTCTACTGGGAACACAATGCTATCTTCTGCCTGCGTTATAAAAGATACAATAGAATGTAGAACTTATGAGTTGTTTTGAATTATTCATTTTTTGCCTGTATATTCAAGAAATTTTACAAACTCTGCATTTTGTACTACATAATCACATGCGTTAAAGGTACAAAGAAACTTTTTGACACCTCTTTTCTACAGAAAGATGGCATTTTGTTTGATATGTGAACATTCAGCGCCTGTTATATCATTCTAAACAGGCCGTGTGCTGCTACAAAAGATCCCATTTTACACTCTATGTATGAGCAAAAATGTTATTCTTGATATTCACTAACTAATGCAATACACATCAAAATTTCAAATGTGTGTTGGATGAACATTCAGCATCGTCAAATCAGGATGGTACTGGTCACTTACTATATGTTAAAGATTTAAGAAAAAATAATTTCTCAGACAACATAGAAAAATTGTCATTTCAAACATCTACAATACGTAGTTTCAAAATGTCCTAAGAAATACCATGCTTTTCAGGTTAATATGTTTTTAATCTTTAGCAAAACCAGTATATTTAAGTCAATATTTTATACAGTGCTAACACTAGTGGATTTTCAATAAGAATGATAAATATTAGATTAATGATTCAATAGACTGAATCTTTTTTGATAGAAAACTAGCAGATAATATAGGTAGTAATAACTGCACATGAATCTGCTGCCTGTGGAAAAGCAATAAAAAGGCAATATATTGCTATAACATATAATCTATTAGCGTGTTTCACACTTCCTTATAGTTGGTTTCCTTGCAAAGTGGGCCTTAATACAATAATTTCTGCTGTTATTTAACTGACTTTACACAATAATTTAATTGAAAGATTACTATCTGGTGAATTCAAGTAGTAAACATTTATTATGGTTTTGAAGTAACTATACACATTCTCTGTCAGACTGTAAAACCCTTAGCACACTTTAAATGAATATGCACGTATATAGGCACCCTGACTATACACTGTTTTTACACCTTGCAAAGTCACAGCTACTCTTAAAAGAAAAATCCTGATGCATCCATTTAACAGAAAAATGTATGTCAACAGAGGGAAACGCTCAACCAAAAGAGGACAGTCTAAGCTATCATTAGGGATTTTAGACAAAACACAAAAACAAACATACAGTGAATGCAGACTCCTCTGAGTCAAAGTGAATCAAAAGAAAACATCAGGAGGGAGAGAAGAATTGAGACAGTTAATTAGTAGCCTAATCACATCAAAAGCAATTCCAAGGCAGCTGATACAGACACCCGTGGAGTTTGCTAGTCTGGCCAATGAGAGTGATGGAAAAAATACTTTCCAGTTTACAGCCTGGGTTATCTGACTACACACCCAGAGAGGTAAGAACTATGTTTTTCTGTATGTATGACACAATAGTTTATGATGACAAATCAGGCCACAGTGACAGTATTTTTGCAGGTGAAGTGGGAAGAATAAAATGCACAACTCCTGGTTGGAAAAAAAAAAAACTGTAATGGTATTTTTTAATATTGAGAAAATACAACATGTTGTTTCACCTGACAGTATTCTTAACACTTCTCTCTTCCCAAAACAGTTGCAACTACAGTGAGATGAGCTTTTTTGAAAATACAGAGGTCCTGATCGGGTCCGCTAACACTGAAAGCCAAGATCTACATATTAATTTGAGCTGGAAGAACTGCTTGATCTCAGTGGTCACTGCTCCTACTCCCTCTGCATGGATCACATGGATCATATGTAAGGGAGGTAAGAATCATACCTCTGTTTTTTACCAGTGCTTCTTTGTAACACCAATTTAAGCTTAAGGGAGAAAATAAAGCAGATGACAGACAAGAACTGCACAGTAAAACCAGGGGCTCCCTGAATTCTAGAGTAAAATTAAGGTGATTCTAAATTACTTCTGGAGAAAACATAAATTCTTTAGATATAAAAGACAACATTTCCTACTGACTAGCAAAAAATCTTAACTTTTCAAAAATATTGTATATTGTATGTGTTATACGCTCAATAAGCATAACATTTTAGTGAAACTGGGAGAACTCAAGTATCTCAATCCTTCTCCATCCCCACTTTCTAACTAAAACCCTGACTAGTCTCTAATATGATCTTCTAACTACATCAATAGTTTTCTCTGTCTAGCTATCCAGAATATTAACATTCAGATTACAAGATGTACCTCTGAGTCAACCTGTGAAGTGGCTTTTGTCAGCAATTATTTTTGAATATTTTCTGGGACATAAATAGCATATACTGCAGCTACCATATCACAGAAGGCATACATTAACTAAATAACAAGGTACCATCAAGGCACCATCTATCTTTTAAAATCATTTTTTTACACTAAATTTTTTATACCATGCTGACTTTACAAGGAAAACAAAGTATCAACTAACAGCATCAACCACCTTTTTAGAATTGCTTCTTGTAAGACATGAGGACATCTTCAAAATGAATACAATATATTATTATGAAACAGGGTGTCCTTTGTAATGAAAATACTGTAGTGAAATTGCTGGTACGAGTTTTACAGGACCCACACTGAGAACACTTTGTTAGAATACGTCTGAGAGCACATCCAGGGAACACCTGGTATAACAGAAACACGGCTGGCAGGGGACAAAGGGAACAGACATTTTATCCTGTCAGCTTTCACTTGGTGAAGAGTGGACAAGAATGGCAAACCCGTGTGCATGTGTGTTTATGGGTTGAGAAGCAACACAAGTGCACAAGACAGTGCCCAAAGCACTCTTCTATCTGTGCTAAGACACCTGCAGGGCCTTCCTTCGGAAGCTCTGCAGGACTTTACACACTGTTTGAAGGGCTGCAGGAATTGTATAAAGATGTCTTTGACATCCCCAGAAAGATGCGGTTACCACAGGGAAGCATGAAAAGGGCTGGTAGCCCGGGTTTACAAAGCTGATAACCATTCCAACTGAAAATATGAGAAATCCTTTTCCTGATACGTTTTGGAAAATGAACAAATGACCATTGATTTTCTTAAACGACTGCAACAGCAAATTTTAAGTCTTTGATAAACGGAGTAAATCCCTAACATTTTTAGTTACCTATCTTGTAACAATTATCTCAGAATCAAAATACCCTTTGGCTTCTAATTACCACTAGATTGTCTGTAAATTATTTTCTTTATCAAACACACATCTTGTGATGTTAGCGATGTTTTTCTGAGACTGAAAATATTGTCATCTATGATAAACTTTGCAGATGATCTGGGAATTCTTGGTAGATCACAATATAATTAAAAATGAAGATAATTCACACAATCTGGTTGTTAAAACTATACCTGCATAAAGTTGAGTGCAGTTCTTACTGTAGCACAGTTTGTCACTTCTTGAGAATGGACACTTCTTGGTACACAAAACACCAAGAGCCAAACACAAACACGGGCATTATAGGTAACAGACACCCATACACCTGGGGAATAAATCCCTATATAAAGTTGCATTCAAAAGCAGGAAATTTTACTGCAAGCTTTCCACTTGCAACATTTCTGTATCCATTTTTCTTCTCACACATTCTGCCAAGATGGGAAAAGAATTGTACTGTATTTGCTCTTATGTTTCATAGTGTTACAACTGTGTACTGCAGTGAAAACAGTTGCGCAGACATGTGGAATGGGAGGATTACTCGTGGTCACCATTCCAACACTCCTAGGGCGTATTTATGGAGTTTAACAGATTCATTAATTACTGCTGCAGCTAGTTTGTTGTTTGGTGGGTTGGGTTTTTTTGCTTGTTTTTGTTTGTTTGCTTTTTAATTTTTTTTTAAGATTTTTTTTTTTATTATTTAAGGTGTGATGTTTTGTTCTTTTGTCCTGTGTTTTCTACAGAGGTAATTTACTAAGAGGCATCTTCATCTACTTGGGGTTTTTTTGTTTGGTTGGTTGTTGTTAAATATTCCTTTATAATGCACAGTGGCTTGTAAAAATTGGATCTGAGAACAAAATAATCAATGCATTAAGAATCAGAGAATTAGCTTTTTTCTAATTCCTTAAGTAATGAAATCGATCTGTTTCTTCAACACAAATAATCAGCAATTTCCTAAATGTGAAGACAGTCCCTGAAACGATAAAGGGCACTAGGAGTGCAATACAATCCATCTCACTGAGGAACAGAATGCTTTGCTTCTGCAGCTCCAATTTTAAAAGAAAGTTTATCAGCCACTAAAGGTAATCCAAGCTGTTGTCATGACATTACAATAGTTATGCTATTCATACTTGCTACAACATATAGTTATACCAATGCATAAATACACACTTATGTCCCATGGAATTTGAGACATTAAGTTTCAAATATTTGAAACAGTTTTGATGCCCCTCACCATTGTTTTAGTTGCTCCCAAAGAAAGTAAAAAACATCAAAGAGAAGCTACAAACAACAGGATATAGCTTGCTGGTACTGCCTCATAAGCGGCACAGCAGGATGCACCAGACAGGAGAGATAACCTCGGTGTCATTAACAGCCCGAACCTGACTGAGTGCACAAACAGGTCCTCTGGCCTCCAGCACCGCCCGCTCCCTTCCCCAAAACCCCAGCAACCACGGACAAACCAGACCACGTTTCACTGCAGCAAAGAATGTGGGATGGTGAGGCAACAGCTTCTCAGCCAAGCCCCTTCAGCATTCACCTCGGAGTGAGAAGATTTTCTGAGGTCAGGTTTATTTTCCACTGACCATATATAACAAGTGTCCAGATGTCAAGATTACAGTGGTCAGCTAAACTTATACAAAAAAATGCATATAAACTGGCTGTACTTGGTTTTAAAAAGAACTTGAAGGCAAATACTTGAAATGAGCAATTACCTTAATGTTCACTGCTCCCTTGATTTCTAGCCCTCAACTCAGGTAAGTGACAGAATTTCAGAAGATTCTAGGAAGTGTTCCACCTCAAATGTGATTGCCTGCTCTCAGTGCACTATCTTTTGTAATCTCTATAATTTTAAGTAATAACCAATTATTTAACTACTTTTAACAATGCTAACTAATTTCAGAAATCAAAAATAGGAGTGAAAACATAGTAACAGCAATAAAGAGAGGATTATTTAGAAAGGGTGGCAGGGAAACACAGAACATGAGTATAAATACAGTAATATGTACATTCATAACCGAATTTTTGATTCCATTGCTGCACTTATTTTCTCTCTGCTATTCTTTCTCACAACCTATAGCTGATGCTAAGTTTGGCATCGGCTGATACAAAGTATCAGAAAACCAAAGAAAAAAAGAAAAAAAGCACAGCTGCAAGAAAAATGTAACAGGGGAACCAAGTGGACAGTAACTACAAATAACAGGCTAAAACTTGGGATTTTACATTATTAAAACAATAGCAGGGCAAAAACATCAAAAGAAAAAAGAGCAGATAGGAACCACCCAGAAGAAGACAGCACTGGAGGGGAAGGAGACAAAGAGAAAAAATACATAGTGAGCTGAGCCACTTCACTTCTGTGAGGGCAGAAAAGAATATGGGAGAAGAAACAAAAAAAAATTCACAAGTAAAATCCCAGTAGATCTGAAGTATTTGCTACAGATTTTACAAGTAAGAAAATAATTAAATGATAAACTATTAGTTGATAAGCAGTGAAATATAAAAAAGATAAACACTTCATACTTATACAGTGATCTAGCACTGAAGCAATAGCTCCCCTTCTGCTTGAGGTCAGAGAGGATCCTGGAGCCCAGGCCAAAAATCAGCCACATTCAGCAATAGCAGCATAATGGAAAATGGAAATTCTGTGTCAGAAAGCAGGGTGAGGACTTGAGGTCCACAACAATAACTCTTCATGACCCAGCTTTTCATAACTGCAGACTGAATAGTTAACAGAGTGATTGGCAGTAGGAGAAAAAAGATGTGGAAACATGGTAGAGAGAGCAGCAAATGTCCACCTATTTCCTGATTCTGGAAAAGCAAATTGTGAGGAGAAAGAGAAGCAGCATCTATCTGCACACACAACACTAAACACACTGAGAAGATCTAGTCTCTGTTATGGATGTTCTTCAGCTGCAAGAATTCCCTTATGGCAAGCAGGGTCTAGCAGACAGATACAGGACCAATCCTGGTTCCCATGCCTGTGGGCTGCATGAGTGGGGCTTCCCCATCCCAAAGCACTCCAGGGACCCCAGGTCACCACAGGATTTTGAGTCACACACAGAAAGTCCAGGCACAGCTACCACCACCAGTGCTGTCTCATGGGCTGCTGTATGCCACTACTGCACCAGCTTGACATCAGGATGATCCAGAAATGGGAGCTCTTCTTTCTCTTTTGAACTAACTGTTTTGGTGTGCCTTGAAGTGATAAGGCACCATCTAACCCAAAATGTTTTTGTGCAAGCTGTACAAGTAAGATTCTTGAGAATATGCTTTGAAAAGTGTTCTTATCAGAGTCCTTGAAAAACCTAAATTCTCTTTTTTCCTTCTCTAGATTCAAAGCCACAAGCAAGCATGGACTAAAAGGCTAAACCTCTGTATCAGAGCTCACTGTCTTTTCCCTTCCCCACCCCACCCCACTGGCAGTTTAACTTTGACTCAAAAACGGTTGTTTCATATGCTAAGGGAAAAGGAATATTTCAGAATATAAACCTTTTTAAACTGAGAAGTTTGTATGTTAAATTCAAAACTGAATGTACTTAACATGCAATCGTCACCAATACTAAGCAAAAAAGGCAAAAAATTTTTACTTAACTGCTTATTTACCATATTCTGTCAAAATGATCTCTAAATAAAGAGGAAGACCTCTTTCTGACTTGGCTGGAAAAACCCATACACCCTGGCCAAGTTTTCATAATGACCTCCATTCCATGAATTCAATATAGTAATAAAAAAAAAAAAAAAGCTAAATGAACTTTTGCCTGTTGCTCATGGGTACATCCCTTAGAGCAACGCAAAAGTCAGACTGCTGACCATGCCCTGAAGACCCAACTTCCTGTAGAAATTATGCACTTGGTTTCCTGAAAGGAAGCAAAGCATAAGCTGCTCAAACAATACACAAGAAAGCTCTGATATCTGAGCGACACAGTTACAAATCTGTCCTGTTAGAAAAATACACTGTCACATCAGTGACCAACACCTACAGGCACAAAAATTCAGAGAAACAAATGCATTAACCCAAAGGAGAAAGCATCAGATTAGCTGAAGAAATAGATAAACTGTCTTAGTGGGATGAAATTACCTGTAAAACATTTTTATTTCATTCCACAACTGAGCTAAAATTCTGATTCTCCACTCTGTTCATGAAGCAAGATATAATTCCCTACAAAATTGTTGCACCCATAAGATATTAACAGTAAAATACTAGTTTTTATCTCTAACATGCAGATGGGGATTATTCTGATTCTAACATGTTTAAAAGCATCCAAAATTACCTACAGAATTATTTTCATTCTCTATTAAAAATATTTCTTTCAACTAACAAAACTATGCAATTTGACCCACTCAAGTTTATTTGGTTCACCTTTTGTTTAAAAATATTTTTAAGTAGCATTTAAATTAGAATTAGCTCCATGCTTTGAATCAGTGCCTCTTGCAACACAGGCTTTTTTTTTTTTTTTTAACCTTTTGTCTTATTTAGAAGACATACTTCTCTTTATTCACAGAAAAAAAAACCTTCTGTACACTAATCACAATTACTTTTTTTAATGGAGTGCAGATACAGCAGTGAAATCTGTGCTATGTCAGTATTATTCACAATACTGAAAAATGCCAATTTATACATTTTAAAAACATTTTGTTACAAGGTTTTGCAATAAGCTGAACGATTTCACAGAAAAGAAACAGCATTTTAAGTGAAAGCATTAGAATTTAGCTACTTTTTTTTGTCCTTTTACAGTTCAGAAGCTTTAAAAAGTCACAGCTGAGACAGCAAGCTTCTTTTACTCAAAAAGATCCAACGTACAGCATGGCATAGACAGCAACTACATGAAGCACAGCCCTTGGTGCTCACCAAGCCTTCAGCCACACGAGAGCACTCACGGCACCAGCAGCACCTGCCCAGGCTGGGCCACGCTGCTGCCTCCATCCCTCCGAGCTGAGCAGCTGTCCCCGGCAAACATCTCAGCCTGGCTTCCTGCAGTCCTTGGCCCCACACAAAAACACTCAAACAACAGCTACAGAACTACACTGTTTTCACTACTACCTTATCCACCCTGCTGAAGAGTCCTGCCAATCTGACATTTTATTTGCCATTTGGAGTTAATTCCGCCACCCTTCTCTTTCACGTTCCTTCAGTATAACTGGCTACATTTTACTGTGCCATAACATTTTCTGAGGCTGCTAGAACTAACAACTCACAATGGGAATATTTCCCTACCACCTTTTATATAATTAGCACTATTATAATTTAGCCAAAATTCCCTAATTCCCTGTTTCTGTACAGTGCGGTACTGAGAAGCCAAACTACTCAAAAATTATCAATATCTTATTTTTAAATACATCCTTTTTATTGGCATTCCCAATTTTCAGTCTTTAACTTTCTGCTTTTGTCAGTAGCTACAAACTAAGACCAGGTTAATTTTTTTTATTTCACAAAAATTTAAGTCTCACATAATCACATGGCTCTAGAAGCTGAGTTTCATAGTGTTTTGTAAAATTTAACAGCTGGGGTTTTTGCCTGAATTGCACAGTATCTTTACAAAATGTCTAATTCACTGTTAATTCTCCAGTAGTCATATTACTCATGCTAACAAGAGGGTTCATTGCTACTTAAAAACCAGCTTAAATGTTGATGTTAACACATGGATGCTGAAAGAGGCTTTTGTACTGAAGCACTTTAAAATATTTCCAGTCAGCCTCTAAGCACAACCTTACTCATTGCTTACAGGTATGTCATTGTAATTGAGAAAGAAGCAGGGAAAACAAGGATTGTTCAAGCAAGCAAACAGACAAACACAAGAAAAATAGGAAAAGGGGGCACTAGAGAAAATTATGCAAACAGAAGAGATAAAAATGGCTTGGCATCAGAATTATTAT
Source organism: Daphoenositta chrysoptera (assembly GCA_013397915.1). Classification (NCBI taxonomy): domain Eukaryota; kingdom Metazoa; phylum Chordata; class Aves; order Passeriformes; genus Daphoenositta; species Daphoenositta chrysoptera. The sequence continues at coordinate 1,172,504 of VZRO01004626.1, forward strand.
AGGGATGGGTCAGTCTTTTCTTCATCTTTTTGTTTTATAAGACAAATATGGGAAAGAGGATACAGAATAATTACTAAAAATGGGAGCAAACCTTCAGCATTCTTCCAACTTTGACTCCACCATATCACTGATATACACCCTTCACTTTCTTCCAAAATTACCCTAAGTTCTAAAGAATTCTTCTTAAATCAATACTTTGAAGTGCCATTCCATTATAGTCATCATGAAATGCACTTCTAAGTTTTGAAAGCAAAACTATTATTCTATCAAAACTTTCCCTATGCTATCAAACATGTCTTCTCTCCTTTTCCCAAAAACATTCAACAAAATATTAATAATGAGACCTGAACTTCTTGCCCTATTCCAGCTATCACAGCACAATCCCTGGTGTGGATGCAGATGTGATAACAAACAAAAGCTTTTTGCCAGGTTAGTTTCTCTTGTTCAAGGAGGGAGCATAGCACAGCAAATGGGATCTTGCTGTTCTTCTCAAAATGCTAGAGTAGCAGATGTTCTGTAATAGCACAAACAGTCAAAACCAAATAGCAATTTACTTAAAATTGAGTCTGTCAACTGAATTGTAAGAAAAAGATTCCTCAGGCAAAATGCTATGCTACAAATGGGAATCAGAAAATCAACTGGACAGAGAAGTACATCAAGTAACAGTCAAAGGAGTGGAACAAGAAGAAGAACAGAGAAAGAAAGGTACCTTTAAAAATTCCTCCTTTAAGAAGTGTTGTGAGTTGTTTTTTTCCCTTCCATATTTCCAAAGTTAAACACTGTCTTATTTGTTGTAAATACAAAACTCACACTAGTTGCAAGTTTCCAGGATTTGATCCAGCACAGAACAGCTTACAGATGGGCTGTACAGAAGACTCTTACAAAGCATGGAGATCTTTACAGCTACTTCAGCTGCCTTAATGTACACTGCCAGTTACTGCACAGTGTGATTAGCTGAATGATCTATTACTGTACAAAAATATTTACCAATACTGATTTTAAGTTATAAATATGATAGTGACTCATCACTAAAAAAGTTAAAACACATTAAAAAGAATATATATTGAGGTAGGGAAATACTTCACAAAGTCATAGTTAAAGTGAGCTGGGAAATACTAAATGAGATGGTGTAATTTGATAAAATCACCTGTAAGAAAACTACATGTACATTATTCAAAGTTAGGTCTGTATCCCACCTCACTATCCAAACATTTTTCTGCATTACTTCTGGGAAAAATTGAGTTTGATCTCTCAGACAAGCTTTTCCAGGCAGCTTTATCCCAAATGTTCCACCAAAACTTAACTTCTTTCATTTTGAAATTCAAGTAATAAGAGCATTGTTCACTGATCTCCTGTATTCCTGAATTGCACAGACCTAAGGGATGTTCCATTCTGGTTTGACACTGCTTTACAGCCAATTCTGGTCAGCATAATAATCTTTCACTGCTTTTCTGTCAAGATGTGAATTCTATTTCAACTTGCAACTTATGGAATACAGTCAAAATATGCACCTGTCCTTCTGAAGAAATGAGATGGGGAAAGGTAGATGCCTTCTAACTGGCTAAGAGGTTTTATTTTGGAAAATGTATTTCAGAGTTACCCATACCTGAAGACAGGCTTGCCCTTGATCTGCCAAAGAATGGGCAAATAGTTTATGCTGTCTCTCAGTAGCAAAAACTTGCCCTAAAGGTCAAATCTGACTCATAGGCCATTTTTTATAGGTTTGCCTAACAGTTTGCTTTACTTGACTTGTCTCAAAAGCAAACTTCTTAACATTTTATGCAAACATTATACAACCTTAAGTCTGAGCTATAAATCAATAAAACTCACTTAAACTTGAGGAACCTCTGCAACAGGAAATAGTCTCTTAGTTGAAATTCTGCTGTAATTAACATTAGCATTGCTAAATTTTCTCCAAACAAGTATCATAATATTTATAGCTCAAAGTGAAAACATGATAGCTGAGATACTGCATAGCATTTGAGGGAAGAACGTTTAGAAGTAGAATACAAGCCTCTAAAATTCATGGGTCCAGACAAACTCAGGATTTGAAAAGTTCTTGTGTTAGAATGCATGAGTTTGCATTTTATAATAACAGACTTCAAGAGCAAACTCCACACAAAAATATGTTTCTCACATGCCAGAACATTACAATTCATTCAAAAAGAGTTAAGGCTCAGGTAGCAAATAATTAATCATTCACTTGAATCAAGCCTCAATATATCTGGAGGCCTACTTCATCAGTAAAATGATTTAACAAAATTGGTATAAGAAATAGCCTGAGTGACCACAGCTGTCTGACATTTTAATGTTTTTCAAAAGGCTCCTCCAGGTTTGGATTATGAAGAATTTTTTAGGGGAAAACAGAAAACCACACCACAACAACACACCAATAGGTCATAGGCTCCTGTTTTTCCTTGTCTTTTATAAAAATACCTCCAAGGAAAGGTACTTGTGGGTACTTTTGCACTATAGATATCATATTGTCAGAATGCATAAGAAGTAAGCAGTATTCAGACCTCTCTTTCCTCCTGTGTAGCTATATAAAGAATAAAAATGTTTAACCATTATTACTTTGCTAAGGCTTCTCCTGTGACCATGAGTCCCTCCTCCCCTTTCACTTTTTTATCAGCAAATATTCAAAAAGATTTAAGAACTATTTCAACTCTTAAATTTTGAAGAATTCATTTATTTATTTTGATGTAAACACAATATACAGTACTACTTTTGAACTATATAAACCTACTCCATGCTTTTCACACCCATGAGAGCAAATATAAAATTAAATCTAAAATGAGAAAAAGAAAACTTTTACCATGGTTTAAGTTCATGACATTTTTGCCAGTAGACAGGTTCCTAAAAGTATGTCTTAGATGACGATATTTTCTTACACTTTGTAATTTAGTGTTTTCCTTGCTAAATATGGCTAACTAAATACTGTTAGTACTGAAAACAGAAGACCAAAAAACACTGACTCACTGGTTTGGTAGTATAATATTTCACATAGAATGCAGTCAAGAGTTTTAGTATTCTTCCTCTTTAAGGAACTACTACAAGCATATTCTACTTTTTCCCCCTACATGAGGAACTAATCAGAAAAAGAATATTAACTATTCTTTCACATATAGGCATAACAGCATGATTAATTCTGAGACAGTACCAATACAACACATGAAAATATTCTGAAATTAAGATACAATTTACTTCAGGCCCAAACACAGCAAGCAGAGCAATCTTCACATTGCTTAAAGAATTTCACCTTTGTCTGGTACTGATGATTACTGCCATCCAAACTTCCTCAGCCTCAGACCATAAATTCAGATAACGTTTTGAGAGTCAGAAGTAAAATAAAACAGAAACTAAAAGGCTCCAAGTAATTCTGGCTATTAGTGATATGCAGAAAACATACATCTATCTTATGGCCATCTGGAACAGTTTAAAGTTCTCACTGAAGTTTCACTACTGTTCTGTAAATGGATCAACAACAGCAAGAAGTTTATTTCTTGACATGGAGTGACAACAGAGTATACAAATTCCTCATCTATCTCAGTCCATCATTAGCTGCATTTCCTTAGAGTATTCAGTGTAGAGTTGAAGGGAAAAGGCTAGAGAGAAAATATCTGCACCTCGCAGCAGCTCTGTTTACAAGGGACTACTAATTTGAGCAAGACTCAGGTCATTTCACAGTGACTTCTGTAAACACAGAATCACACAGGATCAATTAGGTTGGAAAAGACTTCTGAGATCATTGACTCCAACTTATGACAGAACACCACCATGCCAACTCGATCATGGCACTAAGTGCCATGTCCAGTCTTTTCTTAAACATCTGCAGGGACGGTGACTGCACCACCTCCCTGGGCAGTCCATTCTGATCTGATTATCTGTGAAGAAATTCTTCCTGATGACCAAGCTAAACCTCCCCTGGCACAGCTTGAGACCTTTTCCTCTTGTGCTGGGAGAAGAGACCAACCCCACCTGGCCACAACCTCCTTTCAGGTAGCTGCAGGGAGTGATGAGGTCTCCCCTGAGCCTCCTTTTCTCCAGGCTAACACCAAAGACCCAGTCAGACTCTGAAGACTGCAACTGTAATGGTACAGCTATCTGTGAAAATCATTCTCTGCCCAGGAGAGGGTAAAATGAAAATCAAAGGGAAAGGCTTTGGTTGTGCAACCCACCAGGGCCCTCAATAGGCCTGAGAAGTTTTTCAGACTTTTGGAGCAGCTGTAGTAGGAGAGCTGCCAGGTCAGGGGAGAAACAGAAGCAACACAGGCTAGTTCTCTGCTGGGGAGAGGATTAGAAAATCCCTGGGACAGGAGTTCTCAGGGAAGACCTCTACTCCTCTATTACTTCTACTAGCTAGATTTCTCAAAGATTAATCTTTTTTTAAAGAAGGTTCTAAATATCAAATACTGTGCTGCTGTATAAATATTGAACTGATTAAGTTTTGTTCATTCATAGGTTAACAGATTTTTATACCTGGGTGTATTTGGAACATTGTGAATAAATCACTTCTTTAACTAATAGAATACACCTTTCAAACTTGGTAATATATTTTGAATAATTTCCATTAATCTATTCTGCACAATTTCTGCAGTCACACACTGTTATGCTGCAAGAAGACTGTATTTGTCATACTTTCTAGCTTTGAAAGGAACCATTTAAGTTAACTCAAGCACTTTGCACTATTTTATAGACAGAATAAACAGGAACATTTGAAATCACAGTAATTTTAAGATGACTGTGCATTATAGAACAGCCAAGAAAAGATACCTGGATTAATATCAAGCAAAACAAAGAATTCTAACAGCAGATTATCTACTTCTTGTTGGAAAAAAAAAAGTCCCAAACACAAACAGTATCATTTAAACTACAGAAATCACTCACTTAGTCAGACAAAGAATGGAATCCCCAAAACTTAAAATTAAATAAATAATCACGTAAAGTGAAAATATCAATATAAAAATATAGAAAACAAAAATATAAAAATATCTAGGTTTATATTTCAGAAGAATATAGTAAATAAAACAGTGGCAACAAGAACATGTAAAATTGTTTGATCCCCACAGAGCCGAAAGAAGCATCCCATTCTCTGAAGATCCACTCTTATCAGGAGGGTGTTCCATGAAGGAGAAAGAGGCAATTGAAGCTAGAAAATGATGGATAGCAATGACCTTTCTATCTGTAAAACATGGGCATATTTTAGGTATTTAATCTTGAGAATTGGATTATTAGTAATCAATTATTCATGACAATTTGAATCTATGGTAGATGTTTTTTGTTTTCTTAAATATCACATAGCTAAGGTTCTGCTTGAGAACCAGAAAGGTGATTAAATCCTCACAAGCAAATAGTGTTGAAGACTGGCATTTTATTCCCTCCTAAACATTCCCTTCCCTGCATAGCAACACACATTGAAGATAACCTAGTGCCCTCTGCAAAAATCCTGCCTAAATATTCTAAAATCCATCTATATAGCCTTTTTTCTCTAAGAGGGAAAAAGGATCCCACACCTCTTCCAGAGAACAAAGCAGAGCATTGTAGTAACATAGAGCAGCAAAAACTGCTATGGCTTCATTCCTATAGCTACAGGTTACCCCGCTGCATGTTTTAACATGCACTCCTCCTCACTTGCCAACAGTGAGTGATAACAGAAGCAGAACCACTCCATTATGGGCCACCAGACCATACAATGAAAATAAGCAGAAGGTGTTTGCAGATATTTAAAATGCACTGCCAAAAAAGATAGCAGATGGAGTTATTCTAAAGCTCTTTTGAAAAGCAGAACCTCTACAGTCAGAAATAAAATAAAAAATATGTGTGCGTCTGTGAAGGGAAGGGAACAGGTCTCAACATTTTCTTGAAGAATAACTGTATTGAAAAATAGATGTCTTTCCAACTGGGGGAACCACTATGGAAAGACTCTCCCTTACTCAGATTCTAAAATTGAAGGATATGGATAGCAGTTGCCACCTTGTGATGACTAAAGCCAATTTAACACACATAAAACCACCAAGTAAGTGGCAGTTTTTCCTGTTCTCAAATACTCTGTTAAAAAATGTACACCTTATTCCTAGTCCAACTGAACTTCCAGACATTATATTTAGTTCTCCCTTTTTCTTGCTATACTTGAACAACTGTCTTACCAAATTTCTGTTTGTTGTGGTATGCTTCTTAGGGACTGGGCAAAGCCCCTCTTTATTCCTGTTGTTAACACTAAACAGATTGAATTCCAGGAGGTTTTCCACAATAAGGCATGTTTTCAACTACTCCAGTCATTCCTGAGATATTTGTGGTTGACCCTTCTCCAACTGAACAGTCTTCCAGTAACAGTTCTGCAAGTGTATTAACAATTACTACAGAAAGGTAATACAACTACTTCCTTCTTACATAGTCCTTCATTGTTTATATGTCAGTATACAGAAATCTTTTGATTCTCAAACTCTCTTCAAAAACTATAAATTCCTTGGCTGAGGCTTCCCATAAGATTAACCATTTAGCCAGGATATTATGAACATTTCCATTAATGGGGAGAAGGGATGCTCCAAAGGAGGTGGGGAAAAGGCTAATTTGGAGGAAATCTCTGGAGGTTAAAAAAGGGAGCTTGAAAGAAGGACTGAAAGGGCAAAGCAAGGTGAACGTAAAACATCTTACTGTGGAAAACGGGGGCAGTGTTTTAGTTTATTGATGTTGCCTGGTAAACTGAGTTCACAAGTGCAAATGAGAAATCATACATAATGAAGTCATTACAGGGGCTCCAACACTGGACTTCGTTGTTAGTGTGCCAGTAAAACTGACCGATTAATCTAATTCCATATAACAGCAGGATAAAACAGCTGCAAACAAGGAAAATCTTGGAAATTAAATGCTGGAAACATTTATAAAGTAAAAGCTAATGCTAAGACAAATGGAGTATGTATCAACTGTGGGGATGGAAAACAATCTGTATGGGAAAAAAGAAACTGAATCATTAAGATAGTGGTGAACAGTTGTGAAGTATGCGCTGTCTAAAATTGTCTAAAACAATTTTAAGAAGGAGTTTTAAAATATACTGTAATAATTAAAACACTTTATTTCTAACCTCAAACTTCTTTCAATATGCAACACTCTGCGAACTTTAGTCTGGTGGGATAACAGATCTGGTTGAATCAAGACCATTCAGAGCTACAGTACTTACTTTTTACATGAAATACCTAAGTAACATTTCTGATAAGAAAGGTTCTCTTTGCTGCACTTGTTCTAGTTTTCAAACTTAAGTTACTAGGTATACTGTGTTGTAAAACTTCTGCAAACTACAAGATGTATAACTGAGTCAAGCACTGTTCCTCAATTTTTAAAAGGAGAAGAAACTTCCCCACTCATAAGCCCACTGCCCTCCCCAAAAAACCAAAAAGAAACTGCTTTGATTTCACCATTTTTGTTTCTTCCATCTGGAAGGCTTTAATCTAAAGGTTATCTGAAGCAAAGAGAGGTTTGCATCGCAGCATCTAATCAAATATGACTTCTAATAAAGCATCTACTACACACTTACTAAGACTAAGCGTTTAAGAAACTTACAGCTTTCAGCTAAACTTGCTTTTCACAAACTCAGAGGTAAAGCTACTCGTGGCTCCAGGATGAGGACAGTCATGCCCACTGGAACAGTACCTTTTACTTCTACATTTTATCCTATCTTTGCCCTGTTCCCTGTTCTGTTTTTTTTTTATAATTCAGCAGCAAATAACCCTCCCATCACAGAGATATAACTACATATAATCATCAAGTCACTTTACCAGGGGTTTCTACTATCTGCTGCAATTTCTACTATATGTTGAAAAAAATGTATCATTTCCTCACACTCCCCAGTGCAGCCACTGCAGTATGTCTTGGTGGTGAACAGATTAGGGGATGTACAGCATCACTCTACAGTCCTTGGTCATTTCCTCCACAGTTCAGGCATGCTGCTAACTGCTATGAAATAAATCTGCTTTCTCATGGGTTTGGGAATACGGAAGCTTCTAGGAAGAGGGAACGAGAGGGAGGCCATTCCAAAAGCAGAAGATGCCATACACACCTTTCCATGTCCTCAACATAAGCACAAAGCAATTGCTTGTCCAGGGACAGTTAGGTCTAAAATAACAATCTTCGGGAACTAAGTAAACTCTCAAGCTGTGCAAGATAATCTCCCTGTTTGTAGCCCCTTAAAAATTATTTTAAATCATCAGATAAATATCTGACATGTTAAATTCAAGTTTCCTGAAAAGGATCTAGGTCTATTTAATACATTAGAGGTGTAAGTATTTACTGGGATTAATTACTTTGAAAAAAAAGGATTTGAAAATAATTTCAAATGCTAGCACAAAGTTCCGGAGAAGCTGAATGTAAAGATAAGACTACAAGACAACTAAGCAAAATAACAAAAGAAACGAAAAAACAACCTAAAAGAAAACAGATAACTGCAGCAAAAAATCACCAGTTTTGACAACAGCAGGCTCAGAAATATTAATTTACCCCACTTTCTACAGCATAGTGTGCATTGTAAAGAGAGACTAACCCTGAAATGTGTGATCAGACGACCTCAAGAGAGCTGGAGCACCACTCTGCACTTGGTCCATTTTCTTTCTGAATACACCCTATAATTAGAGACCAGTTCCTCATGCTGCCCCTCCCTTGAGGAACTAACATTCAAGCATTCACAGAATTTTAGAGCAGTATTACCTCTGGCAGTTGACAGAAATATTTTTGCCTTAGGAGGGTGCAATGGATAGCATATGATCTTCAGTCCAAGACAGGAAAACAGGAATAATCTCACATACCTTTTTATATTTTAAAGCATACAGGACATACAATAGGAATGTGGACCCATAAAAACTAATTTAAAAACTCCACAGTTCTACAGCATAGGTCTAAAACCTTATCTTACAGCATTCTTTTAGCATTGAAAATAACTACTTTAGGGTTCAAAACTCTTAAAAACTTAAAAAACCTACACCTGACCAGTACTCAGTGCATCTGGAAGCAACTGCTTTCAGCATAGTTTGCTCTGCTGCTTATATACATGTATAACCTGGGAAATTGAGGGTGATGACACCTAGCACAGCTGCATACATGCAATACTAACTACAGTACTATTGATAAGAGAAGAACATAACACTAAGGCTTTGAAAGCGTAGATGCTACAGAGGTCTGTACCATACTGCATCACTCAAATCCCACCTTTCTTTATACTCGTTGCTTATGCATGCTGACAGGAGTCAATCTGGGAAATAAATTCAGCAGATGTGCCTTACAGTTGCAACACAATTGCATTTGACACACATTTAACAGAGTCAACAGGCAGTATCCCGTTACACTGTGAGAGCAAGCCTCAACGGCAGCAATTTGTTCTGGAAATACTTACTTCTGATGAGGTCACCATCAGTGCGATTTCCCCAGATGGACTGCTCTTGTATCTCTGCTTGTATACTTTGATTACTGGAAGGCTGGTTTATGTCTTTATCTCCTGACACAGCAGTATCTTGGTCAGTTTTTCCTAAGTCAAAAGAAATTTCAAGGTATTAGTTTCTACAGTATTTTTTCTCTATGTGAGCAAAACGAATTTTTGAAAATTAAAAGTAAGATAGCACAAAATATAACTTGTCTTAGCATCTCCTTTTGTTTCCTTAGAATTAACTTCCCATAAAGTTGATTTTCCACTTGTTTTCTGGTCTGGATCAATGTAATTTCTCTTTAAGAAAGACTTTTAGTCATATTGCAGCCAATTGTGCAAAATAATACTCAGCAGCTTCTGTAAGAAATTATAGTTGGGGGGCATGTTTTCTTATTTAGTTAGCTTCCACAAAATATTAATATAAAAATTCGAATAGCTTTGTCACACAAAAAACCCCATCATTTTTTACCCACATACTGTGGCTCTAGCATATAAAAGCTATAGTAACTTCACAAAATTTTGTTCTCTATTTTATATAATTTTATATAATGTAATCAAAGACAAATATAGTTGAAACGTCAAAAGTGACTAGTACATAAATTCAGAAAAATTATTATAACACAATTACAATCATAATTATCTATTTTTCATTAAAAAAAAAGTAGTTTTTAAAAGCCACTGCTGATTAAAAGTCAACATTCAGCCAATAATGAAAAGAAAAAGTATTTATTCTCTCCAAGTATACGTAAGATGCAGGGAAAATTCCATACTAAGGTTATCTGAGCGATTCTTCAGCTTATTTCACAATGTAACAGACGTTGTTGTTTTGAGTAATCACAAGCAGACTAGAATCTCCTCAAACCAAGGTAAGTGACAGTTTTCATCTTCACTGTCATTAATGTTTTAATAACCAAATCCATACACACAAATCTTTCTGTTCTTGATTGCTACAGATTTTTCCTACTGGCATTCAAGGAAACATTTTGAAATCTGGATTTACTTTGTTCATTATTCACAGCAACAGATTATCAGTTTATATTACTTACTCAAGGGATCTGTAAAACACAAAATATTTTCAGTCTCATGTATTTTTTTAGCATACCTACAACATTTAATATTTACAGTAAATCTAAATGAGCAACTGCTGAAAAGTCTGTTAGCTCAATTTATTTGTTTCAAACAAGAACATGTTTATAAATCCCGTACTACAGTGAATGATACTGTATCCTCTAGTAAAGCAATTATTCCAGTCCTGAGACACAGAAAAATCACTTTTTGCTACTGTGACATCATAAAGGTTAGTTTCTTCATGTAACCCACAGCACTTTGATTTTAAATCCTAACTTTCTGCCTTTGTTATCCATCCTATTAAACTGAGGCACTGAACATCACTCAAAATAATATATGCCATCTTGTGTGTATAGTAGCATATGCCTTCAAGCACTGCTGCTCCCCTTCTATCAATTTCTGCCTCTGAAATGTCTGACCTAGCTACCTCCATGGTACTTCGCTCTCAGTCCTCCCTCCCACCAACAACTTGTCAGTATTTCCTCAAGCCCATCCTAAGAGGAATTGGTTTCCATGGAATTGGCGTAGTTATTAAAATGAATGGGAAGATATTGACTTTAATGAGTTTTTCCCCTTGCCCTAATGACTTAATCTTACCCAGATACTCAACCTATTAACATTAAAAAAACAAAAACAAAAGAAACACAAAACCCCCAACAAAAAAAACAACCCACCCCCAAAAAAAACAAACCAAAAAAACAACACCAAACCAAACCAAAAACAACAACAACAAAAAACAAACCAAAACACAGTTTTTCAACCCCTTTGACAGACATTGGATACAAATTATTTCTGCCTGTTATCTATCAAATACAAATTGATTGTATTGAAGTATGATGATTTAGCCTGTGCAGTTAAGTATTAGGTGCAAATGTGTTTCAAAAGTGTTTTAAAAGTGTTCTGGAATAGGCTGAATAAAAATAAGTAGTGCCCTGACAGAGCTAGTGTAAAAGCAGTCTGCTTTCCACAAACACCAAGCTTAAATGAGCTGTTTCAGGAGATTTTGCTCTTAAATTACTTTACTACAGCAATGACACCAAAATAACAATATGTACCCAGCAGTGCTAGTACAAACCCGCAGAGCAGCTGTATACAATTCTCTTGTATAGGATATGACTTTGCAGAACCCTATTATGTCATGTAGTAAACAATGAACGGCTATAAGGAAACAATAATGTTAATATTATGGGGCCCTCAGTGCTCTAGATTACATTTTTATCTAAGAAATCTGAAGGAGTGCAGAATACAATCAGTCATCATTATTCATACAAATTTATTTTTCATCCCTCTGCTTGTTTTCAGTTCAGTATTTTTTTCTTTTTTCTCTCACTATCTAGGCTGTATGTGTATTTTTCATGTGCACTTTTATTATTCTAGCTGGATATTGTAAATGGCCAGTTGAGACCATGTAAACAATAGTTTACATATAGCAGGTATATGTAGCAGTTGTTACAATAGCTTGTTACAATAGCAGTCACCAGGAAAGAAGAAACAATATTAAAAAGTTTAAAAGAAGCAACGTTGCAATTGAACACCTAACAATTTTGATAGGAAGTTCAAAACAATTAACATTAATTACCTCTTCTTTGATCTACTGAATTCACTTGAAGACTTCCCCGTAAATGCACACCACAGAAACCTACACCATTGATCATGTGTTTGGTATCTCACTTTGCACTCCAGAATTGCCCACCGGGGCAGCTCATCCGGATGGATGCTGCTCTATGGAGTGGTGAGCCCACCCCGGGCAGCAGCTAAGGACCACGCAGCCTCTCCTGCCTTCCCCAGCCCCCAGCAGGACAAAGGGAGAGAACAGAAAGGCCCAAGGGAGGAAACTCGTGGGTCAAGATGTAGTTTAATAAGAAAAGAGGAAGGAAAAGTAAAACAGGAAATGCAAAGGAAATCACTCAGCATCTCCCACATATAGACCAATGCCCAAGCTAGTCTCTAAGCAATGGCTGCCTCCCCTAAAACCTCCTCCCCTGATTTTATTGCAGAGAGTGACATTCTGAGGTATGGAACAGCCCTCCTGTCAACCTGAGCCAGCTGCCTGCGTTGTGTGCCCTCCTAACCCCACGCCTACCCGCAATCTAGACCCTGGAGAGAAAAGTGGAAAAGAGAAAACTTTGACCAATGCTGTGCAAGTGCTGCTCAGCAATAGCCAACCCACTGGTGTGCTATCAACCTTGTTTGAGTCACTGATCCCAAACACAGCACCACAGGGGTTGCACTGAAAAAATTAACCCCATCACACCCAGACTTAGTGCAATGGGGCTTTAGAAATAGTAGATCTTATGATCTTTTTATTTGCACTTTTTTTCATAAATCACTTCTGATGCATCAGACCACTGAAAACAGACACACACTGGTGCCTTGATTCAGTTGCTTTTTCTTGAATATGTACCATGTCTCAGTTTTTGTATAAAGGAATTTACTGATTATTCCGTTATTACAAGCAGTTGATAATGGGATCATATTTTCTTTTTTTTTTTTTAATATTAGAGGTGCCGCTACAACATACTAATTACAACCAGCCACACATGAAGACAGCCTCAAGAACATTCCAATCCTTTGTTGATGTGATGCCCTTACTTCTACATTAGGTGCCTAAGAATAGCCACAACAGTAGTTTATGAAGAATCAACACAAAGACTTTATTCTGACAGAAATACTAATGACTGGATCTGGCCATAGACAAGTACGACCTTTTTCCACTGCATCTTCAAGTAAATTTGTAACAGTTTTCTGTTTCAATCAAGCTTACCCTTAAGAATTCTTTCTGTAAGACTTCCTTAGTATTTTAGCTTCTGCTTCCTTTAGCACACCCTTCCACTCTCATGTGGCTAACCTCCAATACTGACAGCCAAGAAGAAAAAGAGATGCTCTTCTTAACAGTTCAAATAATGGAAAGAAAAGACTCATTATGTTCTGAGTCTGGCAGTGCTAAAGTACAAATCCAATCTCTCTTCAAAACCACAGTAAGTTACTCTAGGTCATGTCACAAAAGCAACACAGACTTCTTACCTACCACAGCTCAGCCCCAAACCAGCAACTTGTGTGGCTCTGTACTTCCCCTAAACTAACAGCAGTGCCAGGGCTGAAGAGCTTTTAGTCAAAAGCCCCAGGGAGTGACACCCACACAGAACACCCTGTGATTTATCCTGAAGGTAAGCATAGGCAGAAACTCTACCTGTCCAGAGATTAATGCAAGTTTAAGATTTAAATAAGTAAGAGATATGACATGCTCGCAAAGTACAGAATTGAGATGGCTAACAGCCGAATCATATGTATGATACAGACAACTGGTAAACCACTTAGTTTAAAAAAATTAAAATTTTAATCACATCTCAAAATTACTGCTTCATTAAATAAGTGAATAAAGTGAATTACTGCTTTTTCTCTATGGAATTACTTAAGTATATATAAATCATTTTTACAGTACTGACATTCATTTTACCATAATCCTGTTATATTTATTTTTAAATTACACAGCAACACATATATTCTATAGAATAGAAACTTGTTTCCTCCTTTGAGACTATTGTAATATTGATTATTAACTTTTGTTTGAATTTGGAGATTATATCTCTGGTTACACACACTTCTTTGCAACATGACAAATACATTCTGCAAGATTCCACCACCTGAATAATGTCAGCAGTCTGGATTAGCAATAAGGCTACTATTACAACAGCCCTATCAAAAAGAAAACTTAACAAATAGTCAAAGCTGTCAAGAAAGACCTATGTACATTAGGCAAAAAGGGTATACCAGGCAATCTCCCCTGATTCCTTCCAATTCTGCCTTCTATGTCTTTGGAAGTTGCTGGAACATACATCAAGCTAATTCCTGAAAAATTCTTAGACTATCCCAGTGATTTATCTCTCTTCTCAGAGCTACATTTGTGTATCTTTCTCTATAATGTAGAGCATATTAAGTGGAGGTGAAATTAATACACAAAACTAATAGAAAATACAAAAAAGACAGGTAATGGATGCGTATTTGCAAGACACACCTCAAAGAGCTCAAGTCTTTGACAGATAACCAACTTTTCTTCTCCAAGTGCTCGTCCATTTGTACATTCATACTCCAGCTGCCCCCGAGAGCCCCAGCACATCTTCTTATTCAGAAATGGGTCTCTGTGTGTTCATACATGTGGTATCATGAAGTATCATGAAGTACGAAACATACACAAAACAAAAATGGAAACAAGTGCCCACATTAAGTGGATTGCACGTCCTCAGAGTGTGATTGGCAGCTGATTTCTGTTCATTAGATGACACATAACCCTTTATACTGACTTAGCCATTGCTTCCAGGAATGTGAATCATAAGAGTGCATGACTAGCAAAATGACAAACTGGACTTGAGAAACAGGTTTAGAGTTTGTCTATAAAATTTATGAGTTTGTACATAAAACGAATGTAATGAATTCTGCTGCAACAACTGAAGGCTTTGCTGCTATGACACATTCATTTTCTGTTCACCAGCAATGCGGTGGACTGCTCCAAATAGCAAGGAAAGAAAAAACAACTGCTGGGAAAGGTTTCTGGAAACCTGAGTGCATCATTCTCATCAAAGAGAGAGAAATAAGTAAAACGGACTGGCACAGTGATCACTGTGATCTCCAAAAATGCAGTCACAAACAGTTCAATAGTTTTACAGCTTAGGAGCGGAGGAAAAATTTGGGAGCATGGGGCAAAGTTTACTTAGGCACCTAAAGTTGACCCAGTTGTCGGGATGAATCCTCAGAAGGCCTGAGTTTACAGCAGATGAAGATTTAAAAGTACATGTGCAAAGTTCAAACCATTCCAAATGAAATTTTATCCTTCAAAGGAAAGAAAAATTACAAAAGAAAAACAATTGCCACAAAACATAAACACAAATGCATAAGTAGATCTATGAGGAATAAAAAGTCACAGAATGTTTCCAAAAGGAAATGAACAATCAGGTCTCTGTCTCAAGCCTACAATTGTTGGGAGGGATTGAAGAGCATGTGGCATTTCTAACAGTTCCTCTGTTCATTAATAACCTTGCTGGCAAGGAACCACTAAGGATGCTACTTCCTACTGAAAATTCCACTGTTCACAACAATAACCCAAAGAAACCCTGATAATACCACATTTCACAATCTAATCATTAACAGTAACACCTACCATCTACTTCATGCAATGCCTAAAACTTTTAGGCATTTTACATAACAAATAAATTCAACAGTTTGTGTAACAGAATGCCTATTCCAGCATTTGCCTGAAACAATCTCATTTCAATCAGAACATCTAATTAATACTGTTAATTCACTGATTATGGAGTTGGAACCATCCAATTAGATGTTTGACTGTTTTAAAACTAAAATAAAAAAAATTATTTGGATTCCATCTAATTTCAGTGGCTTTCCCTTAAATATCTCATTGAAACTTTCAATGGCTTCAGAAGTGCCACAGAAAAAATTAGTTTCTCAAAATTAGAGCAATTTAACTGAGCAATTGTTTGGAAAACTCTTACAAAGAATTTTCCAGGTGCAAGCTATGGTATAACTATGAAAGTACTAGAAGTTTGACAGCTCTGAACAAATTTGATTCATGATAAATTAAAAATGAAGAGCAATGTGAAAATAGGTATTCTGCATTATTTTAAGTGCTACAAAGGTCAAATACCTAAGTGAAAACTTTTCAAAAATAATCACACTAATTATGCAGTCAGTTATGAGTGTACGCCATTCATCCAAAGAAGTTTCACATGTATACAAAACCAGTTTCATGGAAGTGCTAAGCAATACTTGGCAGCCATGGCTGTATTAGTAACAGCATGGGCCAATAAAACTGGGCCTGTACAGCAAAAGAGTTAACTTTAAGGATATTTCATATTATACATATTTCAGGGGCTTTCTACTTTGAACTAGTTCTCAGATTTAATCTCAAAGATTGAAGGCTTACAAGTGGCTGGAGTGTATTAGGCACATTCCTGCAGCTTTCAGATTATTTTGAGCAAAAGGAATCCCATCCAGGTCACTCCCTAGGATCACTCCACAATGCAAATCAAAGTAGAGGTGAACAGATTTACTTCAAAACTGCATGGCTGATCCAAATAAAAACAATAGGATAACACACCCATTGATGCATGTCACTTATTAGGAAAAAAAAAAGTGTTTAAAGCAAAGAGAAATTTAACTTCTGAAAGCCCAAAGCTGAATGTAAGAAGAATTACTGTGATATAAAATAAACCTGTGATGTAAGATGGAACAAAAACATTTCAAACTTGATACAAGACTTTTACAGTCAACTCTACAAAATACAAGTCTATCACACCCATGTGGGCATGAATCACTTAACTGGAATGGTATACACGTGAAACTGAAAGCAGACCTATACTTTCATGACAAACTAGAGCCAGACATCTATTTACCAAAGTTTTAGATATTTTAGTCAGTAATATTAAATAACTATCTCAGTACTGGCACACAGCAATGGAACAACACAGATTCTCTCAACTCTTGTCAGATAGCAAGAGGGAACACAATTAGAGGAAATATTTGGTAAGTTTGAGCAATCTGAGTACACTGGTTAAACGTTAAAATAAAAATATATTACTCATAACACTGAGATGTTGCTGGTACAGTGGAATAATTATTGTGATAGCAATCACTGTTGCCCCAAAAACGTCCAAACATTCCCTGCATTAAGTCTTTTGTCACCCAATCTCATTTAGCCATCAGATTGCTTTAGTGCTCCTCATCATGAAAACAGTTAAGCACAGAAAACATGATAAGATTAGAATCACATTCTTGAAGAAGAGTACTTCGTATATTTTCTGAATGGAAGTATTAGTTGCTGCATATGGTTTCTTGAGATAGTAAATCAGAACTGCATCCAGCAACAGTGAGATGATTTGCTCAGAGAGAACAATCCCTTGTAGAATCTGACCCTTGATATTTCTACTAGATTTCTCCATCCTCCCCAGCCCATTAAAATAAAAAATTCCATCATCTAAAGAGTTATCAGAGTGAAATTATCAGTCTCGATTTCATAATAAGTTAATTATCCTAATAATTATTGTTTTGATTCTCTTTCTTAATTGAGAAAGTTAAATATTATTCCTTTGTTATTCTAGGTTACAGTTAGTTACCAAAAAGCAAAGATAAAAGCATTCCGAATAATTTATAGATGACAGTCCTACATTTTCTAAAATGTGGCCTGATTCTCTAAATGTAGTTCCATGTCCCCTGAATTCCTCTCTTGTATCCCATGGTTTAATCAAATGCAGACGATTTAATAAAAAAAAAAGTCTACCCATAATCCAGGCAATAATCACACCACAACCTCTAATATATGAAACATTTTCCTTAAAGCAAAGAGTCCAATGGTCAGGAATTGCCACATTCCTCCCACAGGAATATGTATTATTTTGGTACCTACCAGTTGAGAAATACCTGAACACAACCAAATTGAAGTGGTCTGAGCATGACACTATTCACTGACTACATAATACAAGTAGATGTAACCATAATTTGGTTCCAAGGTACACGAGCTACAGGAGAAGAAAGAGGGCATCACCAGGATCTTGAACAAGGGTGCACAAGCAGAGCTACACTTTTGGATGGATGTGGCAGAAATTAACATGATTGCAGAAATTAGGTTAAATCTTCCATTCTGCAGTGTCTCTCAGTGCAGCAGACCCCACTGGCACAGATAATGGTTTAAAGACTGAAGTTGAATTTTGACATTGCCACAAAAGAAAATGCTAGGATTTCATTTGCTCTCTCTCACAGCACACTAATTCTGTAGGGGCGGTGTCCAGATTCTCACTAATATTTATGTATTTATTCAAAAATGAACTAACAAGGACAGGGGAGATGTTGAGAGAGCATATTGGTTAAAGTAACACAGGAAAATTCTTTTAAATCGTGAAAGCCAGAGCATACAACATCTGTAGGCCAAACTATGCCTCAACCCAGTTTTCACCATTAAACTGATGAATATCCCTGCATACTGCCTAAGTTATATTAAGTTTGTCTGATCTTTAATTACGTTGTGGGATAGCCATTTTTGGATATTCAAAATTCAACTGAAGTTTCTTTTCCTGTCATGGTAAAATACAATTAATCTTCAGCACCTACATGTATATGATAGCAAGCAAAAAGTGGACTTTGTGTATCTGGATTTCTTGATGATACCTCACAGAACTACAGAAGAGTGAAAGTTTTTTTCCCAGGATACAAGGTATCTATATCAGTTAAAAAAATATACAAAGCACATTAAAGTATGCTGTTACAAATGAGAAATTCCTTCTCATTAGAATGCACTTAATACTTCATTATACATACAAGATAAGCCATCTTTTCCTGATTAAGGAATCTTTAATTCTAGGTCAACCCAGATTTCAAGTATCTCACCGTAAATATATGAAGTCATTTATAGGTCAATAATGTGAACTTCAATCAAAGCTTTTAAAATTATCACCAAATTCTAGAGAAGTCAGTGTAATTTTGGATGTCCTGGGGGTAGAATAGAAGGATAGGGGCTGTTAAAAGGCCCAGACATACTATCTTAGTTCTTCAGCCCTGGAATATCTGAATTACCTTACCCTGTAACCACACACCGCAAAGCTGACAACAGAAATGCTGGAATATAGACTGGAAATGTTATGAACTCACCTTTTCCTCTTTCCACCCCCACTTCCCCAACAGACTTAGACTAGAAAAAAGCAACAAATATCCACATTAAAAATCCATATTATCCTTAAATCTAAGTTCATTAGAGTAAAAATTATGTATTTGGGTGCTGAATTCTGTAAAAAAACAACTCTGTCTTTATGTGAACTGTATATAAGCTTTAAAACCATGTGCCTTGATAGGTGTGGCCTGTGAGCAAGCCATAAACTTAATGCTTGTTTGTACCTTACTGATCCCTAATAAAGCTGTGAAGTTGAATTGTGACATTCAGATTTTGAATCTTCTGCGCATTACTTGTCAGGGACAGATCAGTATTTCTTTACTTTTCATTAAAAAAAAAAAAGAGCATGTATTTACAAACATACATAGGACTTTCACTTCACAGTGAAAACTCAGTTTGAAGGGGCACTGTGAGAATGAGACCCCTTTCCATGCTAGTTAGTTCACTGACTTACAACTTCAGTGACTTTGATGTATGGCCTACATGCAGAATTTAACCAGTGCAGCCAAGTGACCGCATGACAGGTAAAAACACCACACTAAAAATAAACACATATCACAGGTACTGATGGTTCTGGCAAAAATGTGATTCTAGGAGTTCAGTTCTGCATGCTTGATCTTCTGCATTTAATCTTCTTTATTATTATTTTTTACTGTTTAGAAGTTATGAGTCATTCTCTAGGACAAA
>VZRO01004626.1:1198985-1248925 GCA_013397915.1 Daphoenositta chrysoptera
AAAAAAAAAAAAAAAAAACCAAAAAAAAAAAAAAAAAAAAAAAAAAAAAAAAAAAAAAAAAAAAACCACCCCAAAATATTTCTGATGCTTTTCAGGTCGATGAGGCTCCTTATGGTTTTGCAGCCTGAGAAGTATCTGGATCTGGCATTATTCTACATTAGTATTTCATGCACATTCCTTACAATTGTGAGTATTCATGAAATTTACATTACCTTTTCTTAGCAGTATCAAACTAATCACCAATATCAAATGATGTTAAAAAAAAACCGTATCTAGAATTCTACAAAACCAAAAATATTTCCATGTGAAAAGAATATCTAATCAATCTGTTCCCAAAAATTTTAAAACTGAAAATACTAAACCAAATATGCTTTATAAATAGAATAAATAATGCAGTGGAACAGAAGACTATATGTTATATTGCTGTGTGAGATCATAGTAACACATCCTGAGATGTATAAAAATTTAGTTAATTTTGTATATCCTTAATAGGAGTTCATAATACAGAGTACAGATGCTTGTTTTGAGCTGCAAGAGTGAATGAGTATTAAAAATATTGTGCATTCTATCTTATATTTTCATACTATTGAATGCTCTTACTTACATGTTGTGTATTATTCCTCATACATATTCAGAGCATATATTGTAACAGCTCCTTTGGAATCACTAACATGTAAGCTGTGAATGTGTATTAACAGCCAAATGCATTTGCATATTATGAGTCCATAATACTGAATGCACAACCAAATCGTTGATAAAAAGTCATTGCTATACATGGAAACAGAATTTATTTTCTCATGCTTCTCACTCACAACTGTGCTGTCTTGCACAGTCATTTCTCACCCATATCTTAACAACTGAATGAAGAAAAAAAAAAATACCTGTACCACAACAATTCTGGGAATTATAATTTTCTTGAAGTAAAATATTTCATGATGGTTTTTGCTCTGTATCATAATCAATATTTCCTTTAATTGTCTGAATGTATATGCTCCTGGTTTTTCATTTTGCTATCCATATGAATAACTGGACTAAAGTCTTAGCATCAAGTGCTCATTCAGTTAGTACATGTAAAATGCAGATCATAGGAACAACAAACATAAATATAGACCTCAGCCAGTTCCACTAGTATTTTTAACCATCATGATTTTGTTTATTTGTATATTTGCCTGAAATAATGGGGGGTTCTGCCAGCCAGGAACATGCAATTATTTACAAAATAATATTACACAACATAATTATAGAACTTCATTTGGATCAAAAAGTTATTGTTTGTCTAGGTTGACAGATAAGCACTGTGTCAACCCATACGAGTAAGGATGGGAAAAGACACCCTTTTACTTTTCTAAAACAGGGAATGAAGGAAAATAGTCTTCTGCCTCAGTTTCTTACTTAGAAAAATGAAAGTTGTACAAATCTTAGGTCCAGGTCTGATCTAGTTCTGTGACTATGCTGCTAGGATGGGGATTTTCCCCAGGAAGGAAAAGAAAAGCTAAGGACCAATTGACTTTTGCCCAGTTCCCTTCCTCATCCCATAGAGTTGCTGGAATAATGAGAAAGACACAAGAAGAAATTACCATTTCGAGGACTGCATAGTTGTCACACTGACTATTGGTTTTAAAATAATTTCAGTTGTATTATTTTAATAAGCAATACTGAAAGTTACTTTATAGTCCTGATATCACAACAGAGATATTAACTCCAAAAAGTATTCAGTTATGCTTTCTGGCAAATCATATTAATTCTAAACTACCTACCATGAAAGAACCAAATATTTACACAAGACTATAATAATACCTCAGCTAAAATACTAATAAAATTAGAAAACACAAACTAGATTTAATGTGAATCCCATATAGCTGGTATTTTTGGATCCCATCTATGGACATGCAATCCTGCCCAGTGAATGATGGCACAATGATAGTGTTTATTAATATGTGTAATATCTGCCACATATTGAGAGACAAAGAATGTACGTATGTATGTTTGTATGTGGACGTAAAATCACTGGAATTTTAGTGTTTTGCTTATAAAAGAAGTTATTACATTTTAGTTTACTGTATAAGGCTATTACAGTGTAAAAAAATCCTTTATTTCCCTTTTACTTTTTCTGTGGTTTTTTCAAACATTTTAAAGTATTAATGAAAATGCTGTAAAAGTCATAATGTTAGAGTGTAATTTTATTTAACATTGGTTTATATTTATAAGATCTATAAACAGGCTCCTGTAAACTTATAAAATCAGTTATTTTGAGGTCAGAGCTGTGGGGTTTTTTCTTTTATTATTGTAAATAAAATAAGATAGTTTTTACTCAGTTGTATTATACTTCTAACATACTAGCTGCTCTCTCAGAGAATGTTTCAAGATATAAATGCCAACACACTAAATTACCTTGATAATCAGTGATCAACATAAGCAAATGAAATATTTTTCTGTAGTTTTCCAAAGTGAGCTTTATATTTCCTCAGTAAATTATTTGAATTTTTGGCAATACAATTTATTATAGTTAAAAGTAAAATTCTAATAATGGTGAACTTCAGCCAAGGAAAAATTAAGCAACTGTGGCATGGGTGCTTTCACTGTCAAATCTCTGGTGTTCCAATCCTGGATCTCTGACCAGTTCCCTAGGTTTCTTGCCCAATTTTGTTATGTCAATAAAAACTATATGGTTTTTTTAAGTCATATTCAATTATATGATAGTGGTAACCAATCCTGACCTGATCCAATGCTCTCCAGTAGTTTGTTAAGTTTTCAAGCATTTTAACCCTGGTCTTCAAGAAGATTTGACACCTGGATTTTAGAATAAAAGGTATATTTTTAATCAGTTTGCAGCAGAAATATAATTAAGGAGTAACTCAAGTGAGTAGCATAAGTGCTAATGCCATTCTCTCTCATGATTTTGTCACTTGCAAGTGGTGGCAGGAGAGATTCCCGCCGACTCCACTTTTCCTCACCTCAGCATCTGTCTGTTCTGAAACTAGGAATGGGAATGGTCCTCCTATGGTCATCCCACATTGTCATCCCAAAACAACAAATACTTCTCACCAGAATTGTAAATTTCCTCTTCGAATTGCCATTTGTGAGTAAGGCTGAAGAGAATCATACAAAATTTAGAAAAGGGCTGTTGAAGTGCTGTCTCAAAATGCCATAATATTAACAAGGTCTTATTTTCTTGAAGAAAAAACCAAAATATACACCTGGAAATTTACGTGAAGGAGCACTCAAGGCATATATTCAATATGTATTTCTTTCTGCCTGCCATTGTATATGGGATCAAGTATGCTAGGAATGAAAAAAAATAAATAGATAATTTGTTACAATGGGAAAAATATGGAAGTTAATCTTCAGAAACATAGAAGTTATCAGCCATTTAATTTTCTTGTTATAAAACTGTAGTTGGAAAAGACAAAATATGAGGGTAAGCAGAAACACAAAAAATGCTGATTTTCCTCTTTTTATTACCAAAAAATAACTCTCTTTTATGGCATCCAAAGCTTCTAACATATTATCACATATTAAATTCTCCTCCTGTATGAGATTTGTTATTGAATGAGAACTGATGAATAGCACCAAGGTGTCATGACACAGGAGAACAGTATAATACTTCTTAAAATAAAGCAGAAGATATTTTGTCTTTTTCTCAATGTAAATGGTTGAACTTGGGAACAATAGAGTGACTTAGGCCCCACATTGATGAAAAAAAATCAGATTCTACACCCATGGATACAACAGTTTGAAAATTCTGCAGTAATTTCCTCTATAGTGTGCAGGGAAATACACAATTTGGGAATTTGGTAAAACAAAGTGAAGAAAATACACAACAGATTTCTATACATAGCCATTAATATTTGTGTGTCTGTCTAACCCATAGTTAACTACACTCAATGTGCATGCATAAAGGACATGCTACACTAGACCATGAGATTATACATTTATCCTCATTTGTGAAGGTGGATGCCTAGAACTCACGAATGGAAAAAGATATGTTATAAAGTATTTAATCCTAATCAATATTTATTAAAGGAGACAAAGTAACAGTAGTGAAAACCTGCAGTACTTTACTAAAAAAAGCAGCAAGCTGGACTTCTTATCATGCAATAATTAATGAAGTTTTATGATTTATTTTAACCCCAAAGTGTTTTCTTTTTAAACTCTAATTGTATTAATGTACTAAAAGAAATACAATTGTCACTTAGCTTCATTATGCGTGACAGGTAACAGTTTCAAAGACAAATGCTAAAACTTGTGAAAATTGCAAGTTCAGGTTGAAGTGACAATATGGTATCAATGGGATGGAATTGTGCTTCTCACTGCATTAATCGATACTAAAATTTATTTTTTAAAGCGTGAAGGATGTTTAGTTTCATTAATTTATAGCTAGATTCTTTCTACTTTAGTCTTTCTGTCTCTGGATTTCTGTCTTTCATTTTAAAATATTCTGTCTGTTTATAAATCCACAGCCAATCTCATAAAATATTACTGTTGGAAAAGAATCAGTTTTCTGCATACCATGTGTAGTTTGTGATACTGATCATATAACAAACTCAGTTAAAGGAGACATGGCTCTGTTAAAACTGGAAAAGTTTTACTACTGTCACCTGTGCCATACTCTGTGCAAAATCAGAAGATTTACATTTTTTCAGTTTATGATATCTGACTCATCTTTGCAAACCACAGGCTACACCTGCAATACCTAGATTTTTAATTTCCAGTTGTCAGTACATAAACTACTGAACCAAGTCAGCATTATATTTAGCTTAGCAGAGTCTGTATCATAGGTCACAGATCTGAAGCTCTTGAGCTGGAACTGAGAGGATCCAGCCATAAAATATTTTCATTACAGCTTTATGATTCAAAACATAAACACACACATATTTCATGCTGTTGTCCATAGATGGGGTTTGCTTATGTTTTACTTTGTAATAGCCCATGTAGTGGAATTTTAGTACTTTGGGATAAGTGAGCAGTTAAAAACATTAATTTCCAATGTACGTAATGAGCAGTGGTAAGGTGTGTGTACAGTAGACTTTTATGGACAGCTATCAGAAAGAGTGCTTACAGCACCTGAACAGAATAGAATAAACAAATATTTGGACTATTTGTTCTAAGTGTGTATAAATAATATAGATGTATAGATGATAATTGATACATAAATTTAAATTTCAGAAATGGCGAAAATGAAACCATTTAATCAATCTCTTTCACAGTACTATAAAAGCAATACATGAAGGGTTTCTAGAGCAAACCATTAGCTCTGTGTTGGGGTACAAGGGCCTTTCCAAATAAAAATGTAATTAGTACCAAGTATCAGACAGTACTGCAACCTACCCCTGCCAACAGGTCTAAGCTTGCTAGGGGCAAGACATAATGTAAACATTTGCATGTTGAATGCAAATGACTATAAACCTGTTGGTAGCTTTCTCTGCTAACATCACGTATTTCTGCTCTCTGCAGGCTGTGTAAGCTGTAGGTTATGGACTGGAAACTTATATTGCTCTTTACATCTCCTGTACATCTGGCTTATTATTCTGATAACCTGCCAAAATTCACATAAATGGGTACTGTCTCTTAAACTTATTAATCCATTATGGCTAAGAGACAGTGTTCATAGTGGAGGAGTATATGGGGCAATTCATGGCTTTTGAGAGTGATTAAATGCTGAAATGGAGCCAAGGCTTTTGATAATCACAACAGCTATTTATTGTTGAAATATTCCAGCCACATGACTGTTTTCCCATCAGCCAGTAAGAGAAGCACATTTAACAAACAACATTAAAAAGACAGATTTTTCTGGGTAAATGAAGGTTCGAGAGCCCCAGCTCATCTCCCATGAAGGGCAGGCATAGGTAAAATTTGTGTAGAATTCAGGAGTATGTTCCTCTCCCTAAGAGCAGGGCTAAGGACAAATAATTGCTCAAGGGAGTTACCTGCATAGAAACTGAGGGCTGAGACTGAGGTGTGAACATTTGTGATTCGAGTTAGGATTTATGACTCATTTTCATATTGCCACTGTAAAAGGGTAACAATTATCATCTGCCAGACTGGCCTGTTAGCACATGTTGGAAACAAGTCCAGAGTGGTGGCAATTCTCCAGTCTCACGGGAACAAGACTGTTTCATTTACATCCCCAAAAGTATAGATGAAGTAAGGATTGGCACCTTAGGAAGAGGCCACTACAGAATTAGAAGGGAGGTTCTAGTGGAAAAATCTCCTAAGAGCTTGGAGAGGAAGTTGAAGTTGAGTTTGGGGGATTTTTTATTTTAGTTAGGTAATGTTGTGAGTTATAAGTAAAAGGCCAATGCAAGGATATTACTTCATATTTATTTAGACAGTGAATACCAAGAAACTCAACATTCCCACACAGTAGCCTGCTATATACAAAACAGCCATGTTTGGTTAATGTGAGGATTTTTACAAAGAAGGCATTACTGGTACTCACGTTAAAAGGAGGTATTGTCTT
Source organism: Daphoenositta chrysoptera (assembly GCA_013397915.1). Lineage (NCBI taxonomy): Eukaryota > Metazoa > Chordata > Aves > Passeriformes > Daphoenositta > Daphoenositta chrysoptera. The sequence continues at coordinate 1,205,446 of VZRO01004626.1, forward strand.
CTGCAGCTGAACTGCTAAACCCAAGAATGTTAGTCTGTAATCTGGTGATTTCCAGAACTGGGTAACCTAATCTGAACATGCCTGGTGACATTTCTGATCCTCATTCTCCCTCTTCCTCTGAACTCAAATGCATCAGTCTAAAGCTGTATAAAATTCAACCCTCTTAATTTAATGGAAATGAAGAAGGAAAGTGAAAGATGCTGAAGAGTTGGGTGGGCAGGTTTGGAGAGTCTCTCTAAGCAGGAAGCAGGTGACTTTGCTTCCACTGGCAAGCTGGCACTTCCTTCAGTATTAGTCAGAAAAGAAATACAACATGTTTGTCCTTTCCATTGGCCATTACGGATAAAAAGAATAGAAGGCCTCATTTACTCCAACAATTTTCTGTCTTCAGCTTTCTGATATTCTCATTTCATATCCACAAATGATTCGCAGAGATAACAGAGGAAATCAGAATTGGTGAATATACTTAATATTTTTAAACAACATCCTGACAAGGACAGGCGATGGACTACGACTGCACAGTAAAATACATGAGTACTTTAAGGAGGAGAAGAAGAAGGGAGGAAGACCGAGGAACACAGCATTCCAGAGGACACTGATTTTCACTCCTCTTTGCTCATAGATGCTCTGTAATTCCCATTACTCACATGGTCTCATGTGGTGAGAGGGTGCATCTGAGGAACTGCCATGTTGAATCACTCTGGAGATTCTCCTAGAGCAGCCTGTCTCAGAGAGCAGGCAACACCAGTTATTTCAGAGAAAGGTGCAAGAAAAATTCTGCAGTAAAAGTGTGGAATAATTCCTTCACATCTACATGTAATGAGATATTATACTAATTTGCAAAGAGCTGCTTTTCTTCAGCTTAGACATCAGACTTGGTCCATACAAGAGACCATCCCTACACATAAATGGTTGATACAGTTCAATCATTACATTCTGTTTTGCACAAAGAGATGTATAAAATTTCACTCTAATGTGATGAGGGATTCCATTTTTGCTCTCTAAAAGTTACTCAAACCTCAAAGTGAACATGGTCTCAGTGCCTAAAAATTCTGAATCCCAGCTGCATTTCTTTAAACATAGTTTCTTCTGTATCTTTTTTTTTTTCCTTTTTTTTTTTTTTTTAACTCAGGAAACCTCAACTCTTCTAAAATCTACCACAAACTTTCGCTTCATCTATAAGCAAAACACTTAATCTTTGCATGTCTCCTTTTAATTACCTATAAAATAAGAATGGCAGTATTTGCTTCCCAGGAAGGTTATATTTGCCTGGGATCCTGGGATGCCAGGTACTAGTGAATTCCAAGCAGTTATTATTTGTTAAAATTCTGAAGACTCTCAAGAATTTGCAAAATCGGTGAACACTCCTGTAAATAATTTTCAGCAGGACCATGTCAGGGGTCTCCATTAGGAGGCACCATTAGCAGATTTTTGGTCTTGCCTGACTATCAGCATTCCAGTTTAGCCATTCTCACCTGTGGTATTATTGACAGAGAAGGCTTTACCCACTTTTGCTTTCTCAGGCAGTCAGAAAGGATGTGATGACAAAATCAGAGCAACCACCAAGATAGCAGGGTAGTTATCTCTGAAAGCATACTGGGCCACGGTTTCAGAACCATCCCACAACACGATTTAGAAGTTGACAGGCTTCTTGTTAAAGACATAACAAATCAGCTTGTTCATTCTTGGGATGATAATGCCATTTCAGTGAAGTACAACTGAGTTCCTTTTACATTTTCTGTGTGCAGCAAAAAACTCCATAACAATACTGTTGAGCCTTCTGAAATGAATACCTCTTGAAGCAATAAATCTCTTAAAGAAAAAAAAAAAAGGGTTTCTGGGCACCTGGGCTATGTGTTTAAGGATTTGAACTTTCTTAATGCCTAAAATCTGGGGGAAAAGTCCAGAAAGGACACCCAATTAGAAGGATATTGACTCATCCTGACAAAGAGGTGGGGGGAGGGAGAAAGGGAGGAAGGAGGGAAGAGATCAAGGCTCAGAACAAAAGGCCTATTCATTTATAACAGCTTGGCTGTGGAACCATTCTAGCATGCTTAAAAATACTTATTCCATTAGATGGGAGCTCTTTTCTAAATGACAGCTTGCTGCCCATATCTGACCACAACCAGCTCCCTTTTCACACTGATCGTAGTAAGGTTCACGTTGTCAAAAGCAGCTTGCCACCTCTTCTGGACGTTGTAAGGAGGTGAGGCGGAGTACAGCAAAGGTGCCCTGTGAGAAACAAAAATCCCTGACCTCCAGTATATAGTGAGGGGAAGAACAATGCCATTCAGTTCCTCCCAGACTATTTTAAAGAAGAGAACAAGAGAATGCAGCATTTAACTAGAGTCCTCCTCATACGAAAAACAGGAAGAGCATTTTAGGTCAATCAAGTTATTAAAAATAAGATAATTTAATGCCTCAGTATATGAGCTCAGCAATAGTCCTTTGCAATTTTATATGAGGCTCTTTATGCTAAGTTCTGATCACACACCTGAATAAAATCATCAAACGTATTTCACCAATGTTCCTACATATTAGCCAAGAGATATACATTTTTAATTACAAATACTAAATACTTGTTGAACAGCAGGATTTTTTAAATCAAATTATTCTCTCCTAGGAACACTTCCTCCTCAGTTATAAAGCAGTATAGCTGGAACTATTAATATTTTATGCTGGGGACTGTGGATACAACTTCATACGAAAGCTTTTCTTTATCTGAAATGTGACTGTTGCTGTAAAATTTGTATTCCTATCTTTTACCAGTATTTTGTTGCATATGCTTTCAGAGTGTAGTTTGAGGAAAATGAATGTCTGGTTTAATGTGTGTTTATTTCTCTTGACACATACGTTGCATCCTTATGTTAGTTTGCACTGAGACTCTGGAGAAGATTCTGGGAGAATACTGTGCAGTTGATCTTCTCATCAAAGTATCAGCTTTTCTAAACGTGTCATTCAGCTACAGCAAAAAATACTCTATATTACAATATATGCTATCTGATTCACCTTCTTACAAGGATCATCTTTGTAACCTTCTCTCATGTGGATATTCTTAATAATAGCAGCTTTATGTAAATGCAAAAAGACTACATCTGTATCTACAGCATCTGTTTAAAGTAAAAATACAGGGAAAAAATACTTAGGTTCTTATAACAAAGTCTTCAATAATTTATATTTGGGGCTTAGCTTTTAGATGTAGAACAACAAGGTTTGTGAGAATTCCTTGCTTTCTTTTCTTTGTTTAGTTGATTACTTTCAAGCTAGCATGCAGAAGCAGTGCTGAAAGTTGGCATTGTAAATAAATATTCATATGTGTCCAGTTAGTTACTCCTGAACATGATTGTAGTGTAAAGAACTAAATGAGTGTACAATAGCTGTCTTTTTAGTTTCCTGAGACAAGATAGCTCTTAACAAAGGTTTGCAGGTACCTTGAAATATATGAGCAATAGAATATGGATTCTAAAATATATTTCCTTTAATGAATGCTGGCATGTTTTAACCCACCTCTGCAGAAGGCCTAAGAAAAATGGCAGGGCAAGATCAAATATTTGTTTACATCTCACCTCCAACAAAGTATTTTACTTTGAATGGCCTTTAAGCTGATGTAAAATTCCATAATACAGTAAACCACAAGCCAAATAGAAAAGAGAGCCCACAGGTCACACTCCAAAATGAAGAAACCAAGTCTGGTTATAGTTTTATCATGAGAAGTGCTATCTATGTTTTATGTGCAATGCTGGGCTTGTAAATGTTTCTTATTTAATGGGGCAATGTATCCAGATGTTAATAGCTCATTTCATTTTCTAGACTACATCAAAGAGCAAGATGACCTCTATGCAATAACAGGAATGAAAAGACTTCCTAAATTCTGAGATGCAAGGCAATTTCTGAAACCTTCCTGTCACTGCCTGTCTCCTGTCTTCTGATGGGTTGGCTGGTTGGGGTTTTTTATTTAAGAGCAACATTTACCTACTGCATAGCAATGCTCTGAAGATTAATTCATTGCATGCCATGTGAAATATGAAATGTGCTAGGAAACAGATTTCAGATCTGGAAGTTAGGGTGCTGCTATCAAGCTGTGTGGGAGAAACTAGCTGGTGGTGTCTGCTGACTTTAAGGTTCTTGCTCTGTCACTGCTCAGAAAACACATCAGGGCAGAGGGAAGAGGTCTCAGGGACAGCCTTCTCTTTCCAATCCCCAGTGGGAAATGCCCTGTGGTCCTCAGCCAGAGAGCACTTGTGCAGACTGCTTCCATGTCCTTACAGCAGGTGAGGTGTTGAGCCTTGCATAAAGTTTTCATGCCCACCTGGGCTTCTCTGTCAAAAGTACTTTTAGCTATGGTTGGATCTTAATGTATATGCACAGATGTTAATCAGACAAATTGGACCCTCAAGCAAAAGGGAGTATGATCAGCTTGTCTGTATGGGTGTAGCTCATATACCATGTTCCACTTTATTATTGAATTCTAATTTGTGGAGCTAGTGGACTCTTTAAAACAAAGAAACACTAAGAAATCCTTGCCTCATCAAACATAAGCAGTCTTATGCCAGTCTTATGCCAGTCTTATGCCAGTCTTATACCAAAAAACCTGATTATTAATAGCAATATTACAGTGAATAGCTCAAAACCAAAATGTCACTATTCTTTTTGTCTACAGTAACAATGTCCTGTTCTCCATTCACAGCATGAAACTTGAGGTACACTTGCATATCTTAATAAATTAAATAAACTTTTCTAGAAATAAAACTATACCAAATACAACATGAAGCGGAATTAAGCACTTATTAATCCTGTTTATAGGAATATATAAGGAATCAATGGTTGTTTTAATAAAGTATATAAAATAAGGAGAGAACATAATAGACCACTCATCCCTGTATCAGGTAAGACCAAGTTCAAAGTACCTCATTATCTTGTCTCTAATATTAGCCTGGAGAAGATGCCTCTGCAAAAACAATTATATTTCACAGAATCATAGAATATTAAGAGGTTGGAATAGACCTTAAAGATCATCTAGTCCCAACCCTCACTGCCATGGGCAGGAACACCTCCCACTAGCCCAGGTTACTCAAGGCCTTATCCAACCTGGCTTTGAAAATTGCCAGGGCTGGGGCACACAGCACGTCCCTGGGAAACCTCTTCCAGTGTCTCACCACCCTCACAGTAAAGAATTTCTTCCTAATATCTAACCTGAATTAGAGGACTGGGTAATCACCAACTACATGAATTTCAACAAGGAAAAGTGCTGGATTCTGCACCTGGGATGGGACAACCCTGGATGCACGGACAGACTGAGGAATGAGATACTGGAAAGCAGCACCACAGAAAGGGACCTGGGGGTCCTGGTTAATGGCAAATTGAATTTGAGTCAGCAGTGCCCTGGCAGCCAGGAGGAACAACCCTGGGTTTCATCAGGCACAGCATGGCCAGCTGGGCAAGGGAGGGGATTGTCCCCTCTGCTCTGAACCGGGGCGGCCTCACTTCGAGTGCTGGGGGCAGTTTGGGATGCCACAATATAAGAAAGATATAAAGCTATGAGGGAGCATCCAAAGCAGGGCCACAAGGATGGTGAAGGGTCTGGAGGTGAAGCTGTGTGAGGAACACTGAGGGCACTTGGTCTGTTCAGCCTGGAGGAGACTGAGGAGAGACCTCACTGCAGTTACAACTTCTTGTGAGGGGAAGAGGAGGGGCAGGCACTGATCTCTTCTCTGTGGTGACAGTGACAGGACCCAAGGGAATGGCCTGAAGTTGTGTCAGGGGAGGTTTAGGCAGGGTATCAGGAAGAAGTTTCTTCACACAGAGTGGCTGGGCACAGCACCAAACCTGGTGGAATTCAAGATACATTTGGGCAATACTCTCAGGCACTTGGTGTGACTCTTGGGGATGGTCCTGTGCTGGGCTGAGAGTTGGACTCAATAATCCTTTTGAGTATCTTCCAACTCTGCTTGCTTTGTGATTCTGTGATTCTGTGTTTCTGTGATTTGTACCCATCATTCTTTGTTCTATCACTCAAGTTCCTGATAAAGCGTCCCTCTCCAGTTTCCCTGTAGGCCCCCTTCAGATCCTGGAAGGTTGCTATGAGGTCTCCACACAAACTTCTCTTCTCCAGGCTGAACATTCCCAACTTTCTCAGCCTGTCTTCATAGGGAAAGTACTCCAGGCCTCTTATCAGCCTCGTGGCCCTCTTCTGGACTTGCTCCAACAGTTCCATGTTCTTATGTTGGGGACACCAGAACTGTATGCTGTACTCCAGAGGGGGTCTCACAAAAGCAGAGTAGAGCAGGAGAATCACCTCTGATCTACCAGCCATGCTGCTTTTAAAGCTGCCCAGGATTTAGTTGGCTTTCTGTGCTGCAACTACACCCTGCCGGCTCATGTTGATTTTTTCATCAACCATCACCCCTTAGTCTTCTTCAGCAGGCTGTGGAGAATGTTACTAAGTTATGTTTCCTAAGTCTACTCTACCAGGCCACACGTATTTGCAGTTCATAACTAGCTGAACTTGGGAGTTATTGTTATTCAGTTGCTTTTTTGAGTAGCTCATTCTTCCTATTCCTTTCCAAGCCTATATCAACTTTTAATACCACAAATGTCCTGTATTGACTTAATTACATTAAGAGGATTTTTTTGTTATTTGAAACCTGCCTTATTCAGATTTCATCTGATAGCTACTTTTTCTCTCTGGAAAAGACAGTACACAATCAAAAACTAGTATGACTCAGTGCAAATGACCTTCACATCAGCTCCAGCCACTGGCAGTGGGACAATGTCCCATGCACATTGCTGAGCTGAGGACCATTGTCAGCATCAGTTTTCAATTCTCTGGCCCAGGGATGAATAGATTGCTCCCAGAGCAACCACTTGGATATTGCCTCACAAGACAACACATTCAGCTCTTTCCTGGAACTCCACTTAGAGTGGAGTGTTTTTGACACCTTTCTCTGATCTATATTGTCTTGCCACACTGTACTGGGGCAGTCAGTCACTGTGGAGGTGAAGAGCAGTGACAGGCAGAGGCCCTGCACAGAGCTGTTTGCTGAGGTGGTGGGTTGCACATGGTGCAGAAAATATGGCTACTAAAGAGAAATAAAGAGCATGTTAGGGCTGCAACTGTTGTATGGGGCCTTTCATAAGCACAGCCAACCTCCAGTCTAGATGTCAAGATGATCCTAGCAGAATCTGTATGTGGCCTCTGACCCCCACAGATGGGACAATGAATGACCCCCACAGATTAAAGTCTGTGAAAAAGCTGAAACTATTAAACCAAATACAGTAGACAACAGTGACTGTAAAGAGGAAATTTGGATTACACTTGCAAAACTAAGGTTACATGGGTCAGAGATGGCCATTGACTTTTATTCAGAATGGTTAAATAAAACTAAGGGGTGCTACAGTATGGTTAGTATCTGAAAGGGTGCTAAATTTTACTCACCTTATAGGTAAGCTGGAATTTGGACACAGACAGTTGGCTGATGATGTGATAGCATTCAATGCTCACTGCTACAGTGTCACTCCGTATTTAAGAGCACTACCAAAGAGAAGTTTAGTATTTAGTCAGTCACAGAGTATGTTTAACATTAACATTGGTTTACAATTTGAAGAATCTCAGCCAGATCTGCAACACTGGGCTCTGGATGACTCATCCTTGTGGCTGTTACCTGCATCATTTGTAGTCTCAATCAGCTGTTGATGCTTCTCCTGTAAGATTATAAAATAATTGCAAATAGCTCAGATTAGGAGGTGTAAATGTCACTTAAAGCTCATTTCTGTTTCATGTTCTATCCAGCATTCTCTGTAGGCAGCAGATGAGGATCTACAGAAAAACAGGATCCTAGAAACAAACAATAATAACAAAACCTAATCAGAGTGTAATAATCTTTTGAATTGCACTTATGTTAGAAGGTAATCACTGATATTCACACGACGCTGAATAAGTAGCATTTCATATGGACTTCATAGTTACAGAAAGGAAATAAAGAATTTGATTTCCTAAAGAGCATCAGGAGCAAAATATGAAGAAAACACAGCTCTGAAGTTTCAACACTGGCTTTCAGGAGAGCTGTATTTTCAAAGTTATGGCATAAGATTCTGTGCATACTTAAGCAAATTTTGTGTCCATTTTTTACAAATGCTGTGCTTGAACACATTTTGCAGTTGCAATTTTGCAGAAGTCAACAGTACAGAGACAAGCCTATGTGAAAACAGGCATCTAGGTAACTTAGCTGGTGGAAAACTTCAGTTAGACAGTATAAGCAACACCCTGATTAGATGGCAGATGAGGGACTGACACGATAGGTTTCATGACAAAGGGTCCTGAGAGACACCACCAACCTAAGGAGTTGCCACCCTGTGTCTCTTGTTCCAGTGGCAGCAAGGTTTGCTGTGCACAGGAGAGCTGCTGTTGCCGCAGCCTCCGTGTGAGTGAGTGCCTTGAGAGGGCTTTCAACACAGACATGCAGTGGGACACCTGCATCTGGGGGCCCTACAGGGTCTCAAATGCTAGAAAGATGTCATTCACTATCAAGATTTCTTAACAAAATTGAGATGCTTGAATAAAGTTAGACAGTAATAGCAGAAAATTCAATGCTAATTCCAGATATTGAAGACCAGCGTTTTTCACAATATAAATACAGAAAGGAAAAGAGATTTTAAACCTCTGCTTTATTTTTATACACTAAAATTTTTCCATACACTAAAATAATATATATACATTACACAGATGCACGGGCATAATGCACTTGTCCTAGCCACTTGGAAGCTTTTTATCTGCTTTAAAAAATAAAAAAAATATTTCCGCAACATGATACTGAATGTATACATTTTGTGCAGGTTTATTTCTTTTTTTGCACGGGTTTATTTCTTTTCTTGATTAAGATTAAAAAAATGTGCTTTGGGGTCTCAAATGTAGCAATTAAATGTCTGAAAGGAAAAAAGTATGCAGTAGATTATTTATATATTTATCATATTCGTCACATAATCTTTGCATTCATAAATATGATAATCAAGGACTGTGGACTTTAAAATCAACCATATTGCAGAATGCGAAAAGTAGTATTTTAACAGTTCGTGATAACAACCATAGTGTGATATGAGATTCTTTATATACACAAATATGATCTTTAAAATGGCCTCTATCAGCTTAAAAATGGACAATATCATGAAACTTGTTAAAGCCAAGGTGAACTGTGGCACCATATCCAAATGCAGAAAAAGACAATCACATTTTTCGACATTTCTACTGCTGATGGCATTGAAATGTCAGCAAAGCTCAAAGCAAAAGTACACAATAAATTTGATATTACACCACATGTTTGATTAAGCCCAAGGGTGAAATTGTAACCTGCAATTTTATTCTGAGTCAGTAGATTTCTGACACATTTTGATTTTTAACAAAGGGAAGCTCAGTCTTAAGGCTTCACAGAATTCAGCAGGACTGTCATTGTTTTATTCAGACTCTGCTAGAAATTGGTCTTTACAAGCCCAGTGGACACGAGTACATTAATAAATTTTATCATTGGAAAAACGGTTTCCAATGAATTGTTTCAAATAGCAAGGCTATGACTATATTCAAAATGCAGGCTATTAATTAATTGCACATGTGTGGAGAAACAGCAACAGTATTTTCTGATGAAAACTAGACTATTTTCTATTTCAGATTTTTAATACTTTAAAAAGAGTTTTATACACGTACCTGAAGTAGTTAATATTTAAAATGTAGGAGTGTTGATGAATGAAAACATCAAGGAATTTCTGAACATACTTGTTTATTTTTAAAAATCCATTTATTCTCATTATAAAGTATAGGATAATTCCAATAACATTTAATAATACCAACTCTGCCTCACCAGGAAGACAGGGGGAAATTGTATCAGTTATTGTGACAGGTCTTGAAGAAGAAATGCCTGACTAAAGATAAAAGAAATACAAATGATGAAATCCGCTCTGGTTTATGACCATGGGAGCATGGTAATTAACTCACCCATATTGAAACACTTTTTAAGAAATACCCTGTTCAAAAGCCAAGTGTTGTTTTTGTTGTTTCCTAATTTTTATCACACTGCTGGATGGCTCAGAAGTGATGCTGTCAAAGCGACAGTCAAGGACCGAAGTAATTGGAACTGCTGGGTGAAAAGACAAGCTCCATACAGGAATTTCCTGCCACTCCAGTGACTGTGACAGAAAAGCTCTGAAAGTGCCGGCAGAGATTTAGAATGATGAATAGCTGCTACGGTTAGTGAGAAATCTTGGAAGTTCAGTTTTGTTTTATTTGCTGAAATATTACCAAAGAAGGCTTGAAGCCTGTGACTTGTAAAATGTGACTCAGAATGACCTCTGACAGTTGGGGCTCCTGTGGATGTTATGCTTCTATTTGTCTGTGAGTATTGTCAGGTCCTTTGTCTCATTTCTCAAAATAAAAGCACAACCTTTGTTCCACTGTTTGTCATTATTTATACACTACAAGGTCGCTTCCTTTATTTTGAGACCTCCTAATTTTCCTGACGTTATTTTTCCAGGCTGTCTTTTCCAACACTCGGGATAATTATCCTTGTATGCCATTTTCCAGTCTTCAGAGATAAACTTACAAGGCTGTGTCCACCTAATGGACTTCAAAGTAAATTGTTGCAATGTTGCACGTAATTACCCTGCTGCTCTGTGGAATCTGTAACCCTCTGACAGGCATGTGGGCTCCTGCTACCTTGAAGCTCCCGAAGAAATAGGCTTGTGAGAATAGCATCCACTGAAAGCAGGGAAATGACACAAAGTAGGAAATTCGTAAGGGTATCTATCAGCACTCCAAGGCAAGGGACCCACCTATCTCTATCAGGCTGGACACTGATTGCCTCTTTTCCCTCCTGAGGTTCTCAGATGTGAACTCCCTTCAGGTCTTAGGTGCTTACACAGGCTAATGCCTGTGACCACAGCAGAGAGAGTAAGTTAGTGAGTGTAAATAATGCAGTAAACCTAACTAGAGCATTCAGCTGCACAAGACCCACACTCAGATGCTACCTCTGAGGTAGGAACTCTTCAGTCTCTCAGGTCTTTGGAGAGCATTCCCCATGATAGAGCAACTGAGAACTAAAACAACCTCTTTGTAGGTCTTTTTCATGCAAGGAATTATTTGGAATATACAATTCGAGGTTATCAATACAATTATATGTAAGAATCAAAAGATGGATTTGTGAAATCTTCTGGTGTTTAACCATTGTTTGGTTGTGATATACAGAAATGCATGTCAAGTACTTTACAGACAGCACCTTGAACATATACAAAAGCAGTAGAGTGATAACTTTGAAGAGCTATCCAAAAATATTAGTCATCTGCAAGCTATTTGATGTGAACAGGCCTTGGCATGATTTCACCAAAATGGATCCAATTGCAGAAATAGACCCTGGAGATTTACCTGAAGAGCATCTTCCAGAAGCATTAAAGCTTAAGACTGGTGAAAAATCCATTGGTACTGAAAAAGTGTCTGCTAGGCAGTCTTAAGACATAAAAACAATACCCAAAGTAAGTGCTACAATAATTTTGTTTTGTATATGATTTTACAAAAATGCTACAAACATCACACAAAGCAGACAAAATGAAAGCAATAATTTTCAAAGGCTAATACCACATCCTTTTCCTTCCTGGCATAAGTATAAAAATGCAAGCGAAAAGAAGATAACTTCTTACTGAAGGAAACCACTTTCACAGAGACCAGGTCTAAACTAGTTTCTTCTCTTCTGCTAAAGTCTTTTTAAAAAACAGAAATAAACTAATCTGAGGCATTGGGAAAGAAGGAGTCCAGCAAACCTAATACAAAAAGAAAGAAATATATTACATGGGAAATGTAAAATTATTGGTATAGTTGAACATAAAAATATTCTGTGACTGCTTTCTAGAAATTACTGTAGATGAGCACTTCCAAAGGGAAAAGTTCTCTTCAAAGGTATAAATGAAAACATTTACAGTTGATAAAGTTAATTGTCAAATGAGTAGGCTCTCTCTTTCTGTCCCAATTGTAAAATACAGAATTCTGCAAAAATATAATTTTTTCCCAAAGTCGTAGTAAAATGCATTTGCAGACCTCTGAAACATTTTTCTTCTAGTTTCTCTTAATTCTCTTGTGCTGTTCATATACCATTCTTTTTCCTATACAACTTCTTTTTTCCAATCCTATTTCTAAGTATTTGGCTGTATTCCTGTTTCATTATAACAATAAACTTCTAAAGGATTACAGCAGGTCTCTAAAATTATCAACCCAATATATCAGGAACAAAAAAAAACCTATGAAAGTGATATCCATTTTTGTTTACTTGTTGACTAAAAAAAGAAATCCTTTCTAAATTTAGGACACAATATCTATTGAGAAATCTGAGTTGAAAAGTCAGCATAGGACTTTCAGGACACTTTCATTACTGCAGTGCTCAGCTTCTTACCTTACAGAAACACCAGTAAAAGGGATGAGAACAGAAATCATTTAAAGACGAGATTGATACTACTCGTCAAACTACCAGTCATGGTCAGAGAGTAACCTCCCACTTTTACCCTTGAGACCCATGTCCTCACCCTCACCCATGTTTCCAAACTGACTCTGTTTTCTCCTGAGTGTGCTGAAACCATACAGAGCAACCCCTTGCCAGCCTTGGAAGAGTTACTGATAAAGAGGAGCTAAGTTGATATTTTCATTTAGTTGACACATATGTGCATATTGTGATATGTCCCTTTGCTTTTGCCTAGTCTGACAGAGGGCTTAAGATTAAAAAAAAAAATGCCACGGTCACCTTAATCTTTCTTTCTGCTCTCAGCCTTCTGCAGCTGTTTTTTTGAAAGAAAGAGTCAAAAAATACTGTGGTACTCTTATAAAGTGTTCCTTGTCCAGTGGAAGAACAATAGACAGTTTCCCATTACATTCATGTAACGTCTGTAAGTTATTAAAAATGCTCTAAGGCATGCATGTCCCAGGAGAAGTGCCAATTGAAGGGAATATCATTTATATTGTGCCTATTTAAAATATGTTCAAAGAACATTAAAGTTGAATAGCCAGTGTTTCAGACAGGATTACCTATTAGGGAATGCCAGACGAAAGTTTATCTACCCAAATTTTATATGTATCAGTGTCATAGAATCATACAATATGCTGAGTTGAAAGGAACCCATCTGGATAATCGAGTCTATCTCCTGGCCCTGCACAGTACACCCCAAAAATCACACCATGTGCCTGAGAGCATTGTCCAAATGCTTCTTGAACTCTGTCAGGCTGGTGCTGTGACCACTTCCCTGGGGAGCCTGGTCCAGAGCCCAAACACCCTCTGGGTGAAGAACCTTCTCCTAATATCCAACCTAAACCTCCCTGACACAACTTCAGGCCATTCCCTCAGGTCCTGTCACTGGTCACCACAAGAAGAGATCAGAGCCTGCCCCTCCTCCTCCTATCACAAGGAAGTTTTAGACAGCAGTGAGGTCTCCCCTCAGTCTCCTCTTCTCCAGGCTGAACAGACCAAGAGCCCTCAGCCACTCCACACACGGCTTCTCCTCCAGACCCTTCACCATCTTTGTTGCCCTGCTTTGGACACTCTCTCATAGCTTTATATCTTTCTTAAATTGTGGCACCCCAAACCTGCCCCCAGCACTGGAGGTGAGGCCGCCCCAGCTCAGAGCAGAGCAGGACAATCCCCTCCCTTGCCCCGCTGGCCGTGCTGTGCCTGATGCCCCCCAGGACAGGGGTGTCCCTCCTGGCTGCCAGGGCTCTGCTGACTCAAATTCAACTTGCCATCGACCAGGTCCCCCAGGTCCCTGTGGCCCTGCTGTCCAGTCTCTTGTTCCCCAGTCTGTCTGTACATCCGGGGTTGCCCCATCCCACGCGCAGATTCTGGCACTTTCCCTTGCTCAACTTCATACGGTCAGTGATTCCCCATCTCTCTATTTTGTCAGGATGTCTCTGCAGGACCTCTCTCCTCTTGAGGAAGTTGGCAGCTCCTCCCAATTTAGTTTTGTTCCTTTAGTGTCATTGACTCCTCAGTCATCATTATTTTCTGCTTCACAGAATATCATTTGAACCTCACATGGAGCTTTTAAACCGCCAAAACAAAACTTACTAGTCATTAAACAGGCATAAATGCTCCTTGCCAGTTGCAAGGCAAGCTATGGAACAAGAATGAAATGCAGGTCAGTCCTCATCCATTCACCAGGCAGAGGATGATCTGTTGTCTATGGCCTCTATTAGCTAATAAAACCAACCACATTGAATTGGCACATTCATTCTGATGTGCTTTGTGCTTGCATGCAAGTCATTGCTCTTTAATACTGGGAATCAGTATTTTACTCTTTCTGCTAGATCCCAGTTAGATGGATAGTAGCTGTCTCAGATTCCTGCAGTTTTACCAAAGCAAAAAGTTTATTTCAGGTTTATCTCACCCACATTCGGGTGATTTTACCTAGAATATGATCAAATGTGACAGGGATATCATTGGTAGGATCAGCATATGAAGACTATCGTCTCAATGCCACATACTCAGATGTGTTTACTCCTGACATTTCTTGTCCTCTTTGACTGCCAGGACTTTAGACCTTTCAAAAATCTTATCCTAGTTTTAAAGGAAAACTAAAGCTCTCAATGTTCTTTAATGGCTTTTCAATACTCCAAAGAATTTTCTTTTTGTTTGGTTTTTTTCCACTTCCTGAGAGAAGGGGAAATTCACATCCAGTAATGGTCACCCTTTGTGAATTGGTATAGTCTAAGGGACATAAACTTCAGCAGAAGATATACCTGAACTTTACAGAGGTTACTAAATAATTTTATGGGGTTTTTTTCTCCAAATCATCCATGTGCTGAGAATAGACTCGAAGACAAAAGGGGAATATTTAGAGAGAGACAGCTGTCATTGATTTGGTGGTTTTAATGAATGTATGTCATCAAATATTATTATCACTTAATAAGTTGATATGTGACAAGCTGGTGACCATAGCTACACCTGTGTCATTTCTGAAAGCAGGTAGTCTTAGCAGATGCCATAGATCTTTATGTTGATGTATAGATCACACAGCTGGAAATTGAGAAAGGCCTTTAAAAATGTTCTACTATACATTTTCTCTAGTTAAAGTGAAGGGAAATTAAATATTCATACAATACGAAGATTCCTAAGCTGGAAATAGGGTTTCTCTTGCCAAAGGAAGCAAGCACCTTCTATGAATATTTTGCTTGCCAGAAATATGGAATAAGCATTAGCTGACTTCTTAAATTCCCCCTTTTATTTGATTTCTTACCAGACTGAAGTGAAATGTGAACTGTAGCTTTAAGGCCTCTCCCAGGCTTAATACGCTCCAGGTGTACTGGAAGCAGTTAATTGCTTCTGAAGGGGACTTACAGAATATTGTTCCAAGAGCCTGTTATTTCTAAAAAGACACTAAGATCAGGGTTTGCTGCCTCAGTGAGTTCCTATGGTGAAAGTTATTCATGTACAGGAGCTATCTGGCTTGAAAGAGAGAGCTTTTATGGAGAACCTCTTTGTGGAAGGATGAATGCACTGAAGATTCTCTACAGAAGGCTATTTGAATTAGAAGCATCTTAAACAGTGTATGTTGAACTAAACCCCTCTGAATTTTATGGATGGGCCCAAAGTGGGAAGCCAGGCTCATGATCCAGGCTTCCTTCTTATAGAGGGGGCTAAATTTGGGGTTTACGTAAGGGTTCTCTCTAATTCCATTAACAGTGAGCTCTACATGGCTCTTTTCAAAAGTGGACTGAAATCTCTTGATGTAACTAACATTCTTTTGAGAAAAATAAAACCTTCCACAAGAGTAATTCTGCAGCTCCATCATATTCTGACAAATTTTCTAATTTTCTAACACTGTACAACTAAAAATGCATTTGTATTATTTATGATAATTAATTATAATGAGAAATAAATGAAGAAAAAAACCTTCAGGATCAATTCCTTCCTTTCTAGGTTCCACATTATCACATCCTGATGACTAGCAACATATTGCAGCCAAGGGATACCACAGTTACTCAGTTATGCTCTTGCAATTTCACGTGACTATGTGTATAAAATGGGGTTAATATTAAAAAAAAAGTAACAAACCAACAAAACCAAAAAAACTCAACACTCTTTGGCACGTGCTTCTCTCCAGCGGCACAGATTTTTAGTAAATGACATTGAATTATGAAACACACATCATGTTGATTTGTGAAGAAGAACTAACTTGTGATTGAGCCACTGTGCTACAGCATTTAAGGTGCAGGCTAAGTGCATCTCTTTTATATTTCCATTGTAGCCCTGGATAAATCATCACATTTTTCAGTCTAATCTTATTCTTGGAAGAAATGTATCTGTTGGGATTGAAATTTTCCAAAAACGGGAAATTTTAGAACAGATGTTTCAGTCTTGGCAAAATTACAAGCAAAGAAAACAGGCACTTATTTTGGGAATCATGAATCAGTTTTAATGACTGATGAGATCTCTCTATTTGAGTGTAAACAGGTTGTACACAAATAGCTTTTTTAAAATAACTGTCTTTGCCTAATTTTTTACATCCCATGTACTTATCCTTATTCTGCTGTCTGTACTTCTCTGTGCTCATCTCCTTACTATTAATTTCAAGATCTCTAACACTTTCAGAAGACATGAAAATGTCACCTTCAAATCTGGTGTGACTCAAGTACTGTAGTATTTGTGTAATTTTCTTCTTATTTAAACTTCCTAAAGAACTTTTCTAGGGAGGAGGTGAAAATTTTCAATGAGACACTATGTCCATATTTAGCTACATGTCAACTCAATTTCTTCACACTTCTTGTCATGCTAAACTTAAATATATTATATAATATAGATGTGTTTCTGGATTATTATATATATGGCCTTTCTACACCTTTCCTTTGCACAACTTTTGACACTTCTTGAATTTCCAACAAGTTAGAAATCTGTTCATAATTCCAAGAAGGTATACACAATCTCTTGTTTTTACTGGCTCTCCTTCTCAGGGATTATTCATTGTTTGTAGGTAATTGGTGGCTGAGATATTTCTAAATCCAGGCTTCTCATAAGCACGATTAGAGTTTCATTAAATATTTTTTAATGTGCATAAATTGCTGGCTATAAACCCCAACCATCTGGCATTGCTGGGTCCTGTTGGTTTGTAAGATAGTAAAATAGTACATTCAACCCATTTTGCTCCTAGAACAACTTTAATAATCCAACAGAAACACAGGATTTNCAGAAAACAGGATTTTTTTTTTTTTTTTTTTTTTTTGCCAGAGAGGTAACGTTTCAATGCTACTTACTATTATTTTTAGTTTGTTTTTATCATGCAGTATAAATATAGCTGCAGCTTGGAAGGCCTCAGTATCAAGATTTCAGACACACTCTGTAGTATCAGCAGTTTAATAAGACGCAGCCTACTCTCAAATGATATCAGTCAAGAATCTGGAACACTTTGGATTTCCAGGAAGTTCCTAAAAAGGCTTGTTCTTTGTTTATTTAGTTTTACAACTCTTAAAATGTGAATAGGTTCAAGAAGCAGGTAGAGAGTGCTTGGCGAGGAGTGTGTAGGTAGATAGCTGGAACACTTCTTTGGGTACCAAAGAATCCTTGACACTGTAGATGTAATACCTAAGAGCACTAAATGTGGGGAGAAGGCCTACACCACCCTTACTCCCTTCCCCCTTAATAAATTAACTTTTAAAAAAATTAGCTTGAAGGCCTCACCTAATGTACACATCTCTTTATCTTTTTTTTTTTTTATTTTGATTTTTTACAAAAGTAAAGAAAAATTCTTCAGGTACTTCTTCCACAACAGGTATATGGAAGTCACTAAGTGATACTATACTTAAAAAAAAAAAAAAAAGGCAAAAAATCCTACCAGTTTTCTATCATACCTTAAAGTGCTGTTCCACGTCATCATTTACCTTCCTCAGAACCTAAGATCTGTTTTGTTTGTGTTACCTGTAAACTGGTCTGTTTGAACTATTTCAGACTGAGGCAACAAATCAGTTTGAAGAATTGCTTTGGAGAACACCTCCTTATATGAAGAAACTTTACACATCCTTTAAACTGCAGTTTTGGCAATTTATCTCACAGAGAGATAATATCCTCACAATAACTTGTTTTCAAAGAGTTTAGGGTTGCATAACCAAAAAGTTAAAATTCTACCAAAAACCAAATAGAAACCAGAAACCAATTAACCTCCTGCTTTATTTAACAATTTGATTTAAAGTTTATATTCCAGAGAGACTCTGAAATGCTCCATAGCTGAAATAACGAAAGTATCGGTTTTGGTAACATCTGAAACAAAACAAGAGATGTTGTCATTTCAGAAACTCAACAACATGGACAACCATCCTGGCACTTTTAATTTAAGTGACAAGTATTGTGTCCTTTCAGGAGTCCTTATACCTTCACATTATGACAGTAGGTTGAAGTCTTAGGATGCAGCAGCTCTGTCCTCGTCATAGTATCTCTAAAATTATGCCATCTCAAATTAGTCATGAAGCCATGAATGTGCCACCCAGGAGAATTATTTTTTTTAGATAGTCATCTTGTTCTACTAAGATATTTTAAGCCCTCCAGCAAATTATTCAAAAATCTCACTGCTTTTCCATTCTGCCTAGGCTGTATTTAAATGCGAGTAACAGAACTGAGGCAAAACAGTGTGCCCGGTGGAGTCAGGCTATGACTTCTAGCAACAGCACTGACCAGATGTGTTACAGGAATTTTACAATATAATGTTTGAAACGTATGTTACTATTCAACCTGCTCTGTCAATGCTGGAATCCTGCTGAACAGCGTCTGCCTCAATCATGAAGCTTTTTTCTTCATGTCCTGTGTTGGGGATTGGTAAGAAAATGAACACTGTCTGTGATGTTAATGCTATCACACACATAATAAAGGACAGTCTGTTTGCAGAGTTGGATGGGGTAATGGCCTTTGCATAGCACAAGAGGCAGGCTCAGAAAGTGTTTTACAGTGGTAAAATTTGTAATATTCGCATTTCCATCCATGACAGTGACTACTAACACTTTGGGACTCCCTACAGGCTACCAGGGCAAGTGACTAAGGATGTATATCTTTGGAGCGACATGGTTCATAGGCATTTCTTAGCATTTACTAAGGGTCATCCTATTGTCCTTCCATTCCAGGAAGCACAAAATAAAAATAAAGGCTATCTAATACATATGGAAATTGAAGAGTTATGCTTTCAAACAAACAATGGAAATCTATTTTCTATAATAGAAACTGTATGGTAAAATCCAATGTGTAAAGGCTAACTCACTGCTAAGTATTTTTTCTGGTTTATTGACATAGAAGGCCCTCTGAAAATATATATCTTCTCTGTTCCAAATGTGGCTGTTGTCCAGTGTACAGTACTGACTGCGAGCTGTCTATTCTAATACCAGTTCTGTAGTTACCCAATTAGGTAGAGCTGGGAAACACATATCAGACATTCACATCCACATCTGTATGTGACAGACAGAACTTCTGATAGTCAGTGAAGCACACGGAAAGTGGCTGATTAAATTCTTCCATCTGAATTTGTAGGCTGAAAATCTGATCTCAAGTTTTTCCACTCTTTCTAAAATCTGACAGTTCAACATCCACCTCCCCAACTTCAACCGATTCTTAATGTGATTTAGAATGACATGAGACTGCATTTTTACTGGATGAAATATGCACTGTAATTTGTTCTAAATGTTAAAGAAGGAAGATTAGTTAGATTTCTATATTCATAACCATTCAAACTAGGCAAAAAAATCAGTGATTTCTACCTGTTTAGACATAGGTAAGTTATGTAAGGACTTTTTCCTATAAAAAAGCATTATAATCAATCTTTCTTTTAACAAAAATTAATAAGCATAATAAATACACATCAGCTTTCATATGTCTTTTTATGAGAATGTGCAACCCTATTTTCTAATTGTTTTTGTTGAGGAAAACTGAGGAATCCTTTAAGAAGATTAATACATGCAATATGCTTTTAAATGATAAAAAATTCCACAACATTTGAAACATTTTAGAGCAGAAAGCACTTAATAAAACCTATTAGAAGTAGTGAAAAAATATTCAAAAAGTCAATTTGTAAAGCATTTACTTATATTTCCTATGTGCAAATCATTTTGTATGGACTACAAGGATCAGAGAATGAAGTGTCAGCAAATAACTTCTGAAATACAAGATACCCTTGTAGTTAAATATTTCATTTCTGCATGAGTGGTCGTGAACATCTATGGATTTACCAGCCTTTTGTAGCCTATATAGCAGGATAATATGAGAATACCTTCTACAAGTGAAATTGAATTTTAAGATATTCAGATAAAGTGGGTCAGAATAGTATGGAATTATCAACAAACTTAAAACACTTCATGTCAATTTTTATTACATTCAGTAGAACAGAGCTCTCAAAAATGATATAATCTAACCTTTTCAATAATAAAAAAAGAATACTCCTTCTTTAAAAATCTGATCTCACAAGTATTTTTCTTTAGGGAAATACAGCTCATCTCAGAAATATCCCTCTCTTCCTTTCACTGTCATTTATCATTGAATTCAACTGAATCTCTTTCACTGAGACTTTATAATTTCATCTTTAATACCCCCCACCAATCTCCCTCATGGTGGCCTTCAGCCAACAAATGTTCTTTACATTACAATACCCTCATTTATTCAATTCCCAAGAAACAGATCTGTGAAAGGGTTAACCATTTGATTGTCAAAAGCTTTGGGTTCAGCTGAGCTACTAAATTTCATGTGCACTTATTACCCAGGTTAGGTTCAAGCCATTGCTGGGCTGGCACAGCATTTGCCTAACAGGGATAGACCCCTGTAGGGAAAACTAGACAATTAGATGATACTCTGCACACCTAGCATTTATTCAGCCTAAGCCATACTGGTATAAACTCAAAGGTAAACCATCTTTCCTTGATTACTCACTGGGAGTGCCGGTTCCACGAGAAAGGGTTGCAACTAAATCTAAATTAGAAAAATGAAATTAGTTTACCAGATCACAGCTCCTGCTGCCCCTCCATGCAACACCAGGATGACATTCTACTTTGTTTCAAAAAGGGGGAAGGGAGAAATAATTTCCATCCTAAATGGGTAATATTAAAAGACTCATTTTTCACCATTTAATCAAAAGGAAATTACCTACAAAACAAGCAGATGAAATATCACAGGGTCTGAAGTGACAACAGCAGTGTATTTGTCTCCTGTTCAGTCTTCCCATTTTCAGTATGCTTATCTAAAAATTATTAGGTGAAAATTAGTCTCTCTACCAAGCGACCTGCATTTCATATGAATAATTAAGCATTCTTTGGAACAGGTGCATGAGTATAAGTTTACTATGTCCCCAGAGAATGTCCTTGCTTCCTATCCCTTTAACCTCTCTCCTAGTCCACATTTAGTTATTTAACACAATATTTAATAGCCTTAACAGGAAATATTGAGGAAACTCTGCCTTCTTTTCAAGATGCCTGATGGTAAAAACATTAGACACACTAGATGTGGAAGACTTGGCTTCAGATTCCCGTTTCAAATTACACAATTTGCAGCATCTTAAGGAGGTCTTGCCCTGTATATTGAGACTCATGCCAAGTCAGTGTCTCTTTCCAGATATTTTCTGTTACAATGTCTGATTCCTGCAAGGTCTGAGAAGAGTTATGAAGTTTGAACCTGTGTCTTGGACTCAAGAGTGGGAATTTTGTTGGTTTTAGACAGGTGCTAAGTGTCTGGACTCAGGAACATCAACACCCCACCCTGCTCATCGGCTGAAACTGGTACTGGCACAGCTGACAAACAGCTACCTGAGCTGAGGATCCACAGTGAAAAATATTTCTGCATGAAGTGGATGCAAGTAGGCTGGTGCCTCACTCCCCATATTTCTTTCATGCACAGTAGGTCTTCATCATTGGCCACCCACAGCCAAGCAAAAAAATGGGTGTTAACTTTTATCTTCCTGAAGAAATAGTGTGAGAAATAAGAGGTTCTTAAACCCCCTTGCAAAGTCTATTAGCTGGGTTTCTGATGTTCTGATCACTTTGAAATAAGAAAAGAAAAATAAGCATCCTGTGTTTTATTTGCCAGTCTGTATCATGGTGTTATGAAAACACTGAGTGCACTGTTCAATTTTATTTGAAGAGAAGAAATTACCTAATCACTTGTAAACACAAGGGATAACAAGTTCAGGCATTATGGCACCTGTGAGAACATGGGCATATCCCACCCATCCCTTCGGTGAAAATGAAGCAGAGAAAATGGAAGAAAAGGCTAAAACTTTCTTTCTTGTTCTAAAAGATACTGGTTGCATTCTAGGCATAAAGAAAACTACTATTTGTGATACCAAATGGCATATAAAGGTTGTTTGAGTGCATGGAAGAGGGACTAACAGCTTTTCCAATTTTAAAAATGGTCCTTTAGAGACAAATGAAGGGGTTCTAATCATCATTGAAACAGCTCTTTTTGATTAAGTCAGAGGAATCATTTAAGATATAGGAGACAATCAACCATGTTCAAATTTGAAGAGAGCATCTGACTGACATAGCACAAAACAAAGTCATTAAAATAATTTTATTTTTGAAATATCCCTTACTTATTAGATGCACATTCATAAAAAAACAAGGCATAATAATAATTGATATTTAGGCCAATATGGGTAGGAATTATTATCTTTATAATATAGATGGTGAGTTAATTAAGACAGAGAGGAGGAAAATTATCTACTTAAGGTCATACAGAAAGCCAGTGAAAATAGTAGGAAGAATCACCAGCTGTCCTGTTTCTGAAATCTCTGTTATAGCCATTAGATAGTAATTCCCAGTCTGGCAAGCAGTAAGGTCTTCTAGTGTGCTTCATGCCAGTACATGTTAAAAAGCTAAACCCAAAGCCAACAGCAAAACGTTGCCCACAGCATATTACTTGTTTACTGTTAGGCTGATAAATGAAGCCCATTAGAGACCATTAACAAAGTGCCTAAATCTGCTTTACATGTCCTTTGCATAGAGCCAGGTTTTGACCAGTCTGCAAACCTGTCTGTTGACTTCTTAGAGACAAATAAAAGGCATAAAACACATAAAGCAGTGTTCAGCAGAGGAGGCAGCCACTGCTGTGGTCAGAAAGTGGCAGCAGTCACATGCACAAGGACATGGGGGGTGGCAGCACCCAGCCCAGCAGCCCCACGCAGCACAGGCTCTCTGTTCCTCTGCCACAGACAGCACTTGCATATGACAAACGAGTTACTCAGAGAGATTTTCAAATAGGTGTAAGATAAATTGAAGCAAACATGATTGACTGCTTCACACTTAAATGCTATTTCATGCCAAACGACGTTTTTCAGCCTGATTCCATCCATGTGTTGAAGTGCCACTGCATTAAGATAGGTAAACATAAATTATAGGCTTTTCCTTACAACTGTTTTTTCAAACTTGATTGTTGCAGTCACCACAGAAATATTAACCAAGTTTAATTGCAAGGGGACGTAGCTAAAAAGATGTAAAAGTGCTTCTCTATGAAGCTATTAATTGAACATTCTTAATGTGTAAAATGAAGTACCACATCACATCATAGTACCTTTGTTTTGTAGGTTACCAGCTCTCCCAGAAATTATGGGCAATGGAAGTTTTAATGTTTTTGAAGTCACATGAAGGTATATTTCTTTAGGTTTTGCTATTAATATGAATGTGAATTATAAATTTTGAGATTCTGTTTTTTTCTTACTAGAGTATCTGACCAGAAACATTCTGAAGGAAAAACAATAACCTTAGCAAGACTACTGTATGTCTGGATTTCTCTAGTCTTGGTGATTTTCCTACCATAAATTTTGCTTGGGCTGGATTCATCCTGTTTCATCCAGTATTCCAAAGATCTGGTAGCATCAGAAAGGTTGAGAGATTTTGGAGAGTGCTAATAGCCTGATGCAATCACATCCACATTCAGAGAAGAGTAAATCAGACACCTTGCAGGTAAGAAAACCTGACTATGGATCTGTATTCCCATGTGGAAAAAAATTCCCCTGAAAGACTGAAATCTTATGCCTAAGTGTACAAATAATGTTGCAATTGCAGCTCTGAAAATCAGATCTTCTGGGGTTCTTTTCCTCATAGAGGGACATACTCCTTGTTTGCCTCTGGGATTTCACCCACATTACCTTGCCAATATGCTTTTAAATCTGAACTAGAGACAGACTCATTTAGCCCGTAAGTTTATTCACAGAATCACAAAATATTCTAGGTTGGAAGGGACCCACAAGGATCACCAAGTCCAACTCTTAGCTGAGTGGCCCATAACCATCAAACCCACAACCTTGGTATTAGTAGCACTGTGCTCCGACCAAATGAGCTAATCTCCAATATCTGACACTGCAGATACAGGTGGCCATCAGCCAAAAAGCAGTAATAGGCTGCCCACATGATGTGAATGGACAGTAGCATAAGCAGAAACTAACAACAGATTCATATAGTCATGCAATGATTCTTTCTTTTAAGGTAAATGAGATATAAATAATTCTTGGTTTCTGAGTCTCCCTCTTCCTTTGTCAATAGATGTTTTATATGAGATGAAAGGCAGTAGTAATGAAGAATGCTGAGAAAAATGTATTTTCCGCTCATACTGGTTCTGCCTAGCAAATATTAATAGAATATTAACAAGTAATTGAAATTATGTAAATGAAAGTGGACTTCCGGTTCTCTGAGAATAAGCTTGAAACTAACAGAAGGTTTTTCTCTTCTTTTACATGGAAAATTATACATTTACCTATATATACTACTACAGTTACTTGAGAAGTGTCTTTTTAAAATTCCTGATGTTTTGATAAGTGAATGTTACATATAAAGGCAACTCTCTCTTCATACATTTTAAACTGTCTATATTTGGAGTCCATTCTGTTCTCATGTATGAGGACCTATTTAAAAATGCCTATAGCACAGAAACTGTCACTGAAAAGATACCATCAGGTGGAGGATGAATGCTGTCAATGCTTCCAAAACCAATCAGTCATTAGGTTTAATATTAGAGTGTACACATATACCTCTAGAGTGGTGTGGGGAGGGAAAGATGGCAGATGTGGACTTTTTCACTGAATTTCTACCTGTATTACTTACAAAGACAGAAAATCATGTCTGAAAAGGACTGAAAACATGACAGGAGTGCTCAAAAATATCATGGTGTGAAAGTCCAAGTTTCAGTTACCTGTTTATCTAATTCTAGTACTATCTCTCTTGCTACATATATATACATATAAATACGTATATAATGTCCAGACTTTCATATATTAAAATATGTGTCCTGGAGATTTACTTTCAGGCACCTGAACTATGTAATAAAATAATACAGTAGATGTAAAAATACTCAAAATGGGACCAGAGCAAGTGTTTCATGAGGAGTACAACAATTCATTAACTGCTAGAGATAGATAAAGAATTTGGCAAGTCAGACACAGAAACTGTTTAAAAGATCTCCAAGGAACAGTCTGTGCCTGTCACAAGCACTGAATCTACATTTTGTAAGGTTAGATACCTTTGACATTCAAACAAATAAATGTTCCTATATCCTTTTCAAATGAGTCCCAGGTTGACCCAGTTTGCACGGAAATGTTTACTCTTCCTTTACCTTCAAGGTAATTTATCTAAATTTACTTTTTATTGCACTGAAATGAATACTAATTTATCATCTCCCTATTTACAGTACTGAACTATTTACAGCCAAATATGTACCACACAAAAATATGACAAAGGCCTAACTCACTTGAAACTTTTGTACAAAAACAACCTGTCGACATAGTCCCTGTAATGAGATTTTTCACTTGCTTTCAACAAACAAAATCAGCTTTTTAAACTACCAATAACCTTCAATTTTGACCCAGCTGTGTAAAGGAGTTGAATCAGGAGCAACATTCTTATCCTTTTGTGTCCAAGAGACAGCATCAGTGGTGACTCACTGCATCAAGGCTGTGAGAAACAGCCTTGGTCGTAACTTTGTGATTATGACCACAGGATTCACTGTGGTGAATTGAAATACAAGTGACACCACTTTCAGAATCTTTTCAACCATCTGCAGGACTCACTAGCAAGTCCAGGCTCAGTGAGACCCCCAGGACTGCTTTATGTTCAGGGCCTATCTTCTAGGTAAAGGTAGCACTAGCAGTTTATTTTGAGACATTGCTTGTCATGGCCACAGTTGTCTGGAGAATATTATTAAAGTCATCAACAGGAGTAGCAGAGTTTTAGGAAAAAGGTAGAAAACAGATTAGGACAAGTGCATGGGTCTCGGGGGCATTGCAGCATTATGTTTGTATGACCTCTGACAAAATGGTTGTAGCCATTTTCTTGACGTACTCAGACATGGAATAGGAAATAGCTGACAATATCAGTGTAAGTGTTGTAGGGAGCCCGATAAAGGATTCAGGGCCTGGCATTAAGATTTCCCAACACATATGCCGTGCTTCTGATTCTGCCTTTTCTCATTGGCAAGATCTCACTACCCCCTCAAGCCTCAGATGGAGCCAGGTTCACCAAGGCAAGAGGAACAGGAACTCAGAGCAGTCGTGCCACCAGAAGCCCGATGCTGTCCCTGCTAGCTCCTGTCCCCTGCCATAATGGATCAGGATGGAGCTGGGGACCGCAGCGCGGGCAGCGGGACCAGGGCTGCAGTCAGCAGTGCTGTCAGTGCCCGTGGTGGAACTGTTTGCTGCTCCAACAGCCTGCCCAGGGAACTCCCTGCGCTGCTCATCCATGGAAGCTTCATCCCCCTTCACCCCCTCCAAAACTCTGTGCAGGAAGGTGAGGGTTAAGTAGGAGGCACAGCTCTGTGATACAGCTTAAAATGTGAGATTTTTGCTGCTCAGTGCAAGGCTGCCTCTGCATTTGAAAAAAAGACCCCATAAACTTCCTAGTCAGACAGGCAGGAAAATACAGATGTGTGTATGTTTGTATGTGTAAATACAGATGATGTACCTTTGAGTTCCTTAAATCAGGGGAGCCCTTGCCTGCAGTCATTTCAAGTGACAAAAGCCACCCCTGATAACTTCATTTGCTCACCATCTAGTAAATATATATTTCAGTCACTGAAAGATGTTCAAATGCTGGAAAGTGGAAAGAAGTATCAGACATTTTTATAAATACAGTGACTGATTCCATGATTTATTCATGAGGTTATAAGGTACTGTTGGGTTTAGCAATCACTCCATAAATAGGGCAATAAAAGCACAGACCAACACCTTTCACTTACCCTAGTAAGTAACTTCATGGTCAGATTTGTATGGTATACTGAGCAGAAAGCCATTTTATATCAGATAATGAAAATATTTAGAAAACCTCTAGAGCGGTGAGGACTATAGAACTCCTAAAACTATAATTGTTTTAAGCCATTAGAAATGAAAATATTGCGAAATTACAGAAGTTTCCCCGTAAATAATGTGTTACACCAAAAAAATCCTCAGGTTTCTAGGAAAACCCTTTTTGAATTGCATGAAAAAGAGAGGACACTTTTTCAGCTATCTTTCTCTATTACTTAACAATAACTATATGTATTACAATATCCCTGTTGTCATAAATATTGCTTTATAAGCAAAGCAGCTATCATTTGGAATACAGTGTACTTTATATAATTCAAAATCAGAAAAATACCCTTAGAATAAGTTTTAAAAAATGTAATTGTGTAAGGCCCACCAAATGCAACCACAAATTCACTGCAATAGCTTTTAACATCTCAACTCTAAAAAATTTAACGACAAATTATAATGTTCATTATTTAAGAAAGAGTAAATTATTGGAGTTCACTTAAAAGTTGGGTCTGTTCTAAGCTGATATATTTATTGAACATATTGGGGAAATGTCTTTTCTCTGAGATGAAACCTGGGTCAGTTTTTTTCCCCCACATGTGAAAAGTAACAGCAGGCATGACAGGTGTGATTCTGACTTTGAGGAGTTTGTGTGAACTCTGCTTGATCGATAGCTTAGGCATCTCCAAAGAAAATCTGGGGAGCCTTGAGTAAAACACAAGACAGTAAAAGTTTCATTGGCTAGTATAATCCCGCCAAATTGATTGAAATAATTTACACTCACTACACATTAGAAACCTATAAAAACAGATTTTATCCTGTAACCAAAAATACAACAGAAACTCTAGATCTTAAAAAACACAAAAAGATCTCAAAGGTAGTCAGAAAATTATATTAACATGACCAAAATGTTCTTAACTGAAAACATTGTTCTGAATTTCTATACTCCAGTCTATTGGAAATATATATTCAGCATGTCTGCTAAACCTTTCTCAACAGATTCAGCTCAACAACTATATGTAATATTCATGTCACATAATGGAAGCTGTCCAACATTATTAAAAACAAATATACTTTGTAATAATTTATTTTACCAGTGCATTAGATCACATAGCTTGTTTTTCATGTGGTATTTCTGTATATTTTTTTGAAATGTTATAATAAAATTAAATTACTTTTAAAGGATGAGTACATGGCATTAAAATTATTGGTAGATTCAGCAGAAGGTATGTTAATGACTGCAAACCCTGTGTAGGTGGTGTGGTTCATTTAAGGCCAGGCAACCAGACAGTTAGCTCTGGTAATTCCCACCTGGTAAGTCATCCTAGCCCTCACAAGTTGTGGCTTCCCAAGGACCACTGAATTGGCTTTTAAATACAGGATGGAAATATTCAGTCTGCATCTGCTTACTTTATTTTGTGGGAATGAAAGCAGTGATCCCATCTACATTTAAAGCAAAGATAGTGGCATGTTACCAACACCAGCTATCTCATACTGCATGTGTCTGGGGAGCAAGAGGCTTTCCCTGAGAATACCAGCTTGGCTAGGTGGAGCCAGCTGGGTTTCTAGTTTCAAATTGCCAAGGTAGTTTAGTGGGTGTAAAATACTCTCGGTGACCCGTTCCAGTGGGATTCAAGTGCTAAGGGATATTCTTAACAAAAGGACAAAGAGGATGTAAGTTGGTGGCTCTCAAACTATCGCCAAGGACTAGCCTTGTTCTTGGCCATCTTGGGCAGCAGACTCTTGTGAATAAACTCTGTACTTTTTTTCCTTTTAAAATGCAGCACTTCAATATCTGTGCCTGTTAGAATGGCTCCTTCTCCTAAATAAACAAACCTGCAGTTAAGTTTGTGCTCAGCTACTGCCTTCCAAATATTTCTACCAGCAATAATGAGAAATTTTTCATACACCAGATACCCTCCTAATTCTCAGACAAATAATTAGCAATGTGAGCTGTTTTACAACAAGTAAAACTAAGGAGGTTACACATGATTAGCCTAAAACCACAAAGGCAGCCTGTGTTTGAGCAGAACAGAGAGCTGAGCTAAATAAAATAATTATGGGTCCTGCTACCTGACTGACTTCAGAAACCAGTCAGCTTTATGCCAGGATGGGAGAAAGTTACTGTTTACATATTTATATCCTTTATAATATTATGCCAAAAGTAGTTCAGTCAGTTTTTAGGAGCCTGTTTGGAAAATTTTCCACTGTCGTTGGCCACATTTGCACTTCCTGTTTTTATGGATGATTTGTTTCTGGAAGTGCCAATATTGCAAAAAATACACAAATGCATCAAAATAAACCAAAACCAACTGAACCTTTGTTTTTCACGTAAAACCAAAGCACAATCTCATTACTTTGGAGAAAAAGCTTTAATTTTGTGAAACTTCAAGAATTGTTTTCAACCTTTTTCAGTACCTCATCATTTCCTTTGTTTCTCAGCTACAAAGTTTGGCTCTGAACTCACTGGATTAAAGGAAAGATAAGGTTATTATGCAGAGTGAAAAAGAAACTCACTGCTCTGCACCATCTTTTTCCATCAGTCAAAAAATATAACTACAAATAATTCATTTATAGGAAATTATTCTGCACAAGGACTTTGCAAAGTGTATCTGTACTCTCTATAGCTGCAGTATGCTTGGCTTCCCATAAAATAATACTCTCATATTATATGTATTATCCTGTATGTCAAAGCTGTGGTTTTTTTGAATAGTTGAGTTTTCTCCCTGAAATAGATTTAGAAAGATTGAAAGATTTCTTTTCTTATCTGATCACCTCTCTGATGTTACAATGTCCTCAGTGCACTCACACCTCAGGATTAAAGTGTTCTGCCAGGTTTTTTCCAAGGCGAGTAACAAAAATCATCATTATTTTGGCTACTTACTAACCTTTTAACTGTTGCCCTACCTACATACTCACCGGCATCTTTCTCATAAAATTTCTGTAAGAATCACAGAAATGATGAAAAAATTATTTTTACAGTGCAGTGGAACTGCTAAGCTTGTGCCTCGTTTTTGATTAATTTCATGCCTGACTCAGTCAGAGATTAGGCCCTGACACAGGTTATAATTAAATATTGAAATCATGAAGTGCAAGAATGTTTAATTTTTAAAATATGAGTTTTAATTTACCTCATACAGAGAATAGCTCTGGTCACCTGCAGAGATGCATTACACACTACATTGCCTAATGTAGGATGCCTGAATAAGGCTGAGCATACAGTTAAAGTAAACTAATGCAATTTACTGAACAGCAGTCAAATATTTATCCAGTTGATGAAGCAGACTTTATGTGAAACTCAGACAATAATTAAAGAGAAGCCTTGCTTAAAACATGCTTATTCCAGTTTCCACAAATATGTTATACCAAAGCAGCATCTTCCTTTTCTCAAATATTGATGTTCTCCTAACACATTATACAGTGAGCTTGTCCTTGGCATTCTCTTGACTATTTAATGAATACATTTCCTGGCATTTGCCTTATCTTTGTTATGTTGTTCTTTGGATAGCTAAAACTATTAGTTAGCCCTTGACAGAAAAACATCAGAGCAAGCTAGTAAAAGGTCTTATGGTATCAAAGTTATTAACATGGTGTTTGATTAAACCATAGAAAGATGGGGAATAGATACTACAGAATATGTCCCCTGTATTTAGGCTTTCACAGCCTTGAATGTCTTTTCATGGAACTTTCACATTTGTTTTTGTCATTTTATCTGAACAATAGTCTGTATAGTCACTGGCTGAATACTAATCCAACAATTATTTTGTAGTGCTCTATCATTCCAAATAGAATTGAATATATTATGTATTTCCACTTCTTCAAAACAGATATTTTTGCTTCCAGTTTAAGTTTTCCTAGTAAAAGGAATTTAAAACTTTTATACCAACAACAGGAAATACATGTTGAGGAGATACATATTTTACACAATATAGAACACAATGTAAACTGTTAGCATGCAGACATTTATAAAACTATAAATGGTCTCAATTTTTAATTTATCACATTAAAATTTTTGTACAACATAATTTACAAGCATTATTAAATCTTCACCCTTCAAAGCTTTATTAGAATCAGGAAGCCTGAGTAGTTATTCTTCAGAAATGCCTAATGCTGACCATAATAATGGAGAAGAAAGAGCTTGCACCAATTTATGTTCCCGAACTAGAAGGAAGCATATTTCCAAAATAATCTAATGACCAGTAGGTAGTGAAGAATATATGCTCATTGGCTGGTAAAAGTCATTAGGAGGTCCTCAAATTTTTCAGTAATAGAAAGCTGATGTCCATTACCTTCAAAATAGACCACATTTCAAAGTACACCCTACAAGTTACATCACACTTAATCCAAACACTATCTTTTGCACACCTCTGGATAATTCATTATAAAGTGACTGTGTGAGGGTTCTGCTTCCCTGAAGTGCCATTTTTGTTTTAACAGCTTTTTTTTTTTTTTTTTTTTTTTTTATAATTTTTTTTTTTTTTTTTTTTTTTTTACTTTATAAAGTCATATATACAGTCTCTCCATTTAGAAGGCTAATGGTGCATTTTTAAGAAATTAGGGTTATCTTACTTACTTCAGAAGAGAGAAGAAGGTAAATTCCAACAGCACAAGTTAGTGCATGAGAAATAGTGTGGAGCAAGAACCTAACTGGGATAAGTCAGCACAGCTACTTCAGAGGAGCCGTGACGGTGAACATCAGCTGGGCTTCTGGCTGGGTGTTAGAAACTGCATCCAGCCACACTTCACTCCCAGCTGCAGCCTCCAACTCAAACCAGCTGCATCAGGAAGCAGCTGGGAGGCTGCCTCACAAACTGGGTTGCTTCTAGTCTTGAATGTGCAGTATCACCTCTGTCCTTGATGTGCTTAGAACCAGTATAACACAATTACAGATTTAGGTACAAAGCTGCTGTTCTTACATGTCCTAGGGTCAGGAAAATTTAGGGGATTTCTGTATGTCCAAGTTCTGCAAAGTCAGAAAATTAATACTTGTTAGCAATAAGACATCACAACAACCAGATTGAGCTGCAGAGTACTTGGTATTGTATTCTGCCATGCTCTGCAGTATTGAAGTCATTGCTCAAAGTATGTAGGAAAATGACAAATCAAAAAGCCTTAACAGCTCTTTACTCATCAATAAACTCACTGGGTGATTAACAGCCGCTTTGTTTTGTAGGGTAAGGCAAAAATCTGGTCTAACTTGTTTCCTCTCATCTAATGGGTGAGGTTGTTCTCAGTCCGTCCTTCTACCTGCCTATTCCCTGATGATGGAGACACTGAGAAAAGGCAGCTAGTTTAATTTCAAATGAGACATTAACAAACTTGGTCCTATTTACCAAATGCTTTACTGTTCATATCATTCCATAAAGAACCTCCTTGATAACACAGGGTCAACACATACAAAGAACGGAGGCACCAGAAGCACAAACAAGGCTACTAGTAGTGTCATACTGTATCTGATTTTGTGGTGATTTTTAAAATCTGCTGTTGTCGTTGATTTTTATGGGATCTTCAGATTTGTTACATTATGAGTTAAGGTTGGCTTGTACCCTCAGATTTCCAGGATTAGTTGGGTGAGTGCCCAATTAGGCAGTAAAGGTATTGATTAAACTTTAAAATATAGAAGTAAATCTGAAACTGTTTTGGCTACAGTATTTTATAAGTAAATATGTTTGAACCCTTTTAAATTTGCTTAAACCCTTTGAAATGTTTAAAACCATTTTCAGTATGGTTGGGTTTGTGTACTTCTCCCCAAAAAGTTTCAGAGCTAATAAAAATATATGAGTAACTATTATGTGCCACCAAACAAATGAAACCCTGACCTTTTAGCTGGAAGAAAAGCAGGGGCAGATTACAGGACATCTGCCATTTTTGAGAGTCACTTCAGTTTGTCCCCAAACATTCTTGAATATCCATAAACTCTGGATCCTGTTCACAGTCAACTCTCTGCTGGTTCACATTAAAATTACATTACACTGATTTTTCTTTTTTTTCTCTTCAGCTATTTTCCTTTAAAGTCCCCATTTTAATATAGTAAAACTTTTTCAAGGACATAGGAGTTTAATGGCCCATTTGTCCTCCAAAGCCATTGAGAAAAGTCTAGTCCCTACCTCTCTATCTGTAAACACACACAGGCAATCCCAGGAAATCACACAGTAGCTGATCAATCCACAAAACTTCCAATCTACATTTCTTTGTACTATAACTACAGAGTGTTTCCCATGACCATACAAAAACTCACACTGCTGCTCTGAAAGTTACTGACACTGCAAAAGATGCAATTTATTCCAGCAGAAAATACCCAATACATGTAGGTGCCTTAGGTGAAACTATCCAAAGATTCTTGTCTTTAAAACTTGCAATTTTTACACTTTTATATATACTCCTTTGTGTATGTATACCATTGATTGACTTTCCTGGTATTTATACCTATTTACTCCACAGATTTGAATGAGTGTATTTTGTGTAAAAGTGTCTCATGCTTTGCCGACTTTAACATAATTTTAACTATAATCCTTGCACTTTTTTTATCAGGATCTAAGACTGTATGGCAGGGAAGCTGTCACAAGATTGATTCTGTGTTGTCAAAAAGAGAAAAAAATAACGCTTGAAGTGTTTAGTACTGTGGCCCTTAATTACAAGACTAATTGTACTTAATAGATCCACTCATGGGGGCTGTAGAAGTGGGTCTGAACAGATTATGCATTACCCCCTAGAAACCTGTACTTGCTTGGCACACACCCACTAAGAGCAAGGCTGATTCACATGCCATAGCAGATGCCACTAATACAGAGGGCCGTGAGTTTAGCCTGCCAGAAAGAATTCATTTTCACATTTAACCATTCACTGCAGCAAGATACATGGGTACACACTGGCTTGTGACTGTTACAGCCCCATGCTATTTTACAGAGCATAGAACCTGTAATGGAAGAAATCATTCCACAATAAAAATTATTTAAGATGGCCTTACTTAGTCTGTATGCATCACAGGGCTTCAAATTATTTTACATGGTGCATAATGACCAGCTATTGATGTTCTCCACTCAGGCTTACCAAGTGAATGGAAAACTTCACCTATGCTAAAAGAAGGTTCATCGTGCCATCGTGTACAGGGTCTTGCTTTGAAGGCTACTACTAAAGATTAAATGACAGCTAATGGCTACTCAGAATATTTCTGGTGTTCTTAGAAGTATTTCTTTTGTACCTCTAGATATGTTTACATAGATAGATATGATACAGATGCACAGAAGATACCTGTGCATCTGTATACATGCAAATCCATACATGTAAGTTCTAGTGCTTGGGTCACATTAGCATAGTGTAAATATTTTAATTGTCACCTCAGAACCAGAATCCTTTTGATAATTACAATGAACCATCCTCTCAATATTCCAGCAAGTAAAATTTTAAATAAATAAATAAATAAATAAAGCTATAGAAAGCTTCAGATTTTCTTAAATGACTAGTTTTTGTTTCATGACAAATGTGACTCCTAAAAAAGGTTCCACTCCTATAGTCTGAATTGAAGGGTATCTTCTTGATAAATCAAGTAGTTAGATTGTTTTCCCCATCTCTATATGTACATGTGAGTAAAAAATAATGCCAAATTCTTGTTTGAAGTTGTTAGATGACAATTGCTCACAGAACTATAACCTTACTTATGCAAATCACTAGAGTTCATGGTAAGCCTGACATTTGCAGAATTAATGAACTAAATAATTAAGTGACCTGGTAAGTGAATTGGTAAACCAGAACTATTAATCTTTTAATGAATTCTTTACTATCACTTAAATAATAATTTTTTTGCATAATTTTAAAGGATTATGGTAAAGAAACATTAGAATATAAAATCCATTATGTAAAGCAAGGTTGCTTTTATAAATCTGTCATTATGTCTCATTTTATTGAATTCATTTCTATTCAAGATTTAGAAAAGTGGCAATTCCTGCACTGGTGACTAACAGTCCCCAACATTTCAGTGGTAAGATTTTTTTCTTGCTAAGACAAGTCTGGGATCATTTACTGCTTCAGACAAACCACTGCCTAAAGTGAATAATTAGCATACAACTGTAATTTAAGAAATCCCTTATTTGATGGTGTGCATCACACATTTCAGATTTTCAAAGCACTAGTAAGTTAACCAGGCACAGTAAATGACGTTTCTGAACCAGTTCCTCTTAGAGATATTTTTTCCTTTCCACATGTTTTTGGCTTTCACCCTTATACCAGCTTTGCATCACATCTCTTACTGTTTCATGTTAGAGTATCCTAAACTCAAATAGTTTCTTAAGCTTCAACTTACCAGTATTCTTCATATCCTGTCTTGAGTGGTATGTACATTTGTCTTTCCTCATCTTCCTCTCTATCAGTGTCCACAATGGAATTAGACATATCAGAGTGGAAATTGGGAAGTACGATATGCTTCTGCAGGTACCATTTATTCAATTAATTTCTGTCTGGACTTGAAGTACTCTTTCTATTCTACTATGTCTACATGGATGTATGTAACAAAGATAACATATGGTATGCTACATGTGAAGGTTTTTTTCCTACATAACCTGACTTGGCATGACTGCTAAAGAATTCAAGAAAGTCTTCAACATTTATTCCCTCTTTAGCATTAGTCCCTGAAAGCAGACACATAAAAGCAACAAGATGTACCCAAAATTGTTAAAACAACATTTCCAGTAATTTTTTTCCAAATTAGTACTTAATGCTTAACTTTCAATTTGTCTCTTCTGAAAGATACTACATGGTGTCACTTGTCTCAACATTACAAAACATTTCAATTTGATATTGAAATGTCATAGGGTGAAAAAAGTAATAATGAAAATAATGAAATTAGCTTCTGAATAGGATCTTTCTTTCGAAAAATTATCTCCTAAAACATAAAAAAAAAGTAGAAGAGCTACCTGTCATGAAGACAAATATAGCACTTAGTGGCTCAAGAAAGAAGGATGGTGTTCTACTCCGTTTCGTTGGCACATGCCAGATACTCAAGCATCTTCCACTGCAAACCAATAAGTGGGTCATGTCCACTCAACAGTCCAGTAGGCTTTCTGAGCAACGTGAAACCACCAGAGATATCTTTAACATAATGCAAAGACACTAAGTTTTGATCTTAAAAGCATTTCTAATAATGTTTCCTTTGTGAGTACTAATTAATGCCCCAAAGACTGGTCATGACTGATGTTTACTCCAGCTGGGTTTAGTTTTATGAATAGATGTACTTAAATGACAGCAAATAAAAAGAGCAAGGCTGCATGAATATGCTATGGCTACAAGCGTGCTTTGGGAACAAATTCCTAAAAATGAAACCCCACAGTTGACAGAGCTTCACTATTTGAAGTGAGTTCAACATATTTTCAGGAAACTGGTGGAACTTCATCATGAGAAAATCTGATTCTGCTGACCTATGCCGCACCCACACAGCAGGGCTTTTACAGTTCATTATGCAGGCATAGCAACTGCAGCAGGCAGTAACACCCACAAAAAATTTCTGAAATCACAGAGGACTATTTTATCCCACAGAACACTCTGTCATTAGTTTAAAAAGCTATAAGAAACCAAGAAGCAAAACACAGACAGTATGCCATTCTGCAAGTTCATTCACTAATTTTAGCTGATCAAAAATTTTCAACCAGATAAGACAAAGACATTTTTAAAAAACCATCAAAAAACATTTATACTTAAGTTTTGAATATATTTCATTATGAAGAGGGGTCTGTTCACATAAGTGTTTGGTCTACAGGTGTGCACATTTGTGGTTCTCTAACTCCTCTGAAATAACATGCATGCAGAAACTTACACTGTGATAAACATCAGACAAGCTATTCAACTTTTCAAGTTAAATAAAATGTCTAGAATAAAATGTCTGTCATACAGAAAGGGCTTTGTATTTTGCGCATGGTAATGTGATATAAGCACAAACTAGAGGATTCAAGGAGTAGAGGAAACTGGAAACCATATAGAAGAAACTAAGGAGCTGTGTGAACCGTGCAACTAAGACAGACTGCTTTCAAAAGAAATTGTGTTGGTTGACATTTTTTACTTAATTATATTAAAGCTGCAGCATAAGCCAAGGCTAGATATCAAATAATTCATATGGGGGGAAAATAGCTCAATGACCTAATCATAGCAAGAATGTATGTCAAGATATGATCTCCAATAGAAAATAAAGACTACACAGGACAGAGAAACATAGATGGAGATAGGATTGTTTGGTTTGTAATATGGTGCAAATGTCAGTTTTGTAGTTCCTAATTTTCATAAAAAGTTCTTTCCTTCTTTCCCACAACTTAACTATTGATTCTCTGGTATCTAATGCAAAATAAATTTCTACAGCTACAGCTGTTTCTGCACTAGAGAAATTACCAGGATCTGTCTTAAGTATTTTCATGAAGGTGGTAGGCATTTGCAGATAATCAGTTCAGTAGGTTTTATAGTTTTTGGATCTCCCATACATGTAATACAAACACAGTGTGAGCAGAGTCTGTAGAAAATGAGATGAAAATGAGAACAAAAGGCACTAGCATAAGCTAGAACAGTGGAAACAAAGACTTGGCAGAGAGATTGCCCTTGGAGATTCAAAAATCTATAGGTATATATCAAAAGGTCGGTCTTAAAGAATGTAACTTAATTTTGACCCAAGGGAATCAAGTGAGAAACCAAGAAAGTCACAAAAACTTTGTTTACATCCCATTTAAGCTACAGATAAAATTAATTTTCTCTGAGTACAAAGATACTGGGGGAAGGAGTAGTGGAAATGCTGAATAATTTATTTGATAAGTGTTCTAGATGTCATCTAACACAATTTTTATGTTATTCAGCTAATGCTGGTAATTGCACTTTATCTCTCTAGCAACCTCTGGAGGAGGTTTCGAGCCATAGCAACTACAACAGTCTGCAGGTTACTTGGAAAATAGAATATCAGGCTATAAAGGGTAAATATGTAATGGAAAATACAGCATATATGAGTAAAAGAATTATCTGAGAGACCAAAGCAAGCATAATATGCTAGAAAGACACTGAAATAATCTTTTTGAGCTCGTTATCTTAAGATCACAGATAAAGTGTCTCCAAAATGGTATCAGTTTAATGTGCACTGGCAGAACCCAATTGGCAGCTCTTTGGATTGGCCACAGACCGCATGTGAGAGGATTCCCCGGGCTGCTGGTGCCTTCAAACAGAAGCACTTCAGACTGGCAGCATGGGAATACTCCCTTTGAACAGCTGAATGATATGCAAAAGATGTAAAAACAGATATAAATGCTAATAATTAAAAACTAAATGAATAATACCCAATGCAGATTTTTTTAAGAGGGCTGAGAAGGCTTTGGCATTCAGAGGCTGTGCCAGCCAGCTGTAATAATCATCTTTAAACATTCCCAGAAAGAAGGAAGACATTATTAGCATTATGGAAACAAAGCAAGTACCCAATGGATAAAAATGTGTTTCTGTAGTAAAAGCTTCTGTAGAAAAGCTTCTGTAGTAAACTGAAATGGTTATGCAGTTGAATCTCACTGCTTTGAATGAGCAAAGCAACATTACATTTATTGGTCTGAAGAGACCCCACTATAAACATATGGCCTTTTATCCAAATCTACCCAGATCAATAAACTCTGAAATACCACAGATGTGTTTGTTACTTTATGGGCATCAGTGTATTAAGAAATAAATATTTTTACCACTGTAATTTTATAAAACGGAAAAACTTCAATCTTCTCTGGATCTACCTACGTAGAATTTGGCTTCCCTTTGACAATGCATGCTCCTCAGATGAAAATCATTGCTTAATTTAAAATAACAAAACCCCAAATTAAACAGCTGAAATAATTTATCTTGAAAACTGTGAACTAAGCATGCTTTGTCTGAGCTCTGAGATAAGTTTGATTTATGAGTTTGCTGTACAATTGTGTCAGGGATATCTGCCCTGCAGGTTTTTGGCTTGTGCTCCTCATCCCACTTGCTCTTCCAGGGTATGTGAGTACCAACAGCTTCTGCAGGCTGTCTGGTCTGTTCCCAGACACCCCACAGCTCTGCCCACTGCTACAAACACTCCAGGTAAATGTTCACTGCCTTAGACATCACTTCCCAAACATATTTTCAGACTACAGGCTACCACTGAAATACACTTTTTGATTCTTTTTCTCATACATGTCTGTACCTACATTGTATGTCTTCCCCTGATGAAAGCCAAAAGCGCCAGACAAAATGTGAAGGTAGATAACAAAGGTAAAGCCTGGCTGGTGTTTGAAATCTAGCTTTCTTTCTCCTTCAAACGCAAAGAGGTCAAATTAAAGAAGCACAAAATAAAAAGTAAATAAAGATAACTGGTGGATAATTATGTTTTCCAGGCTGTGAATTATTACAACAGAAGCAGAATCCAATATGAAAATGCCACCACCATAGTAACTGGAAAAAAACCCAAGATTCACAATGGGAACTCTAATTGTGTATAGATTTTCAGCTGCCTTTTCTCTAAAAAGAGAAACGGGCTTGGCCACCAGAAAAACCCAAACTTAAGTGTGTCCAGAGACCCTGAATTTTAGTGAGACCTAAAATATGAATTGACATCCAAACC
This sequence comes from Daphoenositta chrysoptera, assembly GCA_013397915.1. NCBI lineage: Eukaryota > Metazoa > Chordata > Aves > Passeriformes > Daphoenositta > Daphoenositta chrysoptera. Next base: position 1,245,269 of record VZRO01004626.1, read on the forward strand.
TACAGATCTAACATACACCTGTTGGTCTGACAGAGGAAAAACATGTACAGCATCTAGGGAACAAAACCTGCCTTTATAGACTTTTGATTGGTGAAATTAAAGAAACCTGGACCAAAAATGCATTTATCTACAAAACTTGGGAAGAACTGTGGGTATGTTTTGGTGTTGATCTTATCCTTGAATAAAACAATCATGTCACATAAGCAGTAAAAAGAAGCACAACTATGTCATGTTTTCTTACATTATCTAGGGATTGCTTGACTGGGAAATCACTAAGAAAATCACACCATGGCTGATCGATGGCTGCAGCACAAATGTCACAGCATTAATAACTTCTCACTTAAAGCTGAGAACTTTGCACTGTGTCTGAAATACAGCACAGTGGTAGAAGCCCCCTGGTCTGCAAGGCCCTTTCTCCAGCAGAGAATGGCAGGTCTGGGTACTCAGATTGTGGAGAAGATGACAACAGGAGATGATAAGTCACTTCTCGGCCCCCCTTTCCAAAGGTTAATTTTCAAGCTCATATTTTACTTTCTGACCTTAATACCACTGGAAAGAGACAGAATGTGTGCCATTTCCTGGTCTGTGGCCCAAGGTACTTCAGTGAGGACAGAAAACCAACGTCTGTGACATAGGTGGATATCTCTGCCTTGTGGTATTTTCTAAGCACTAGTGCTGCAGCCTCTTGCTGTGGATGTTCAGCCCTCTCTTGTGCTGTTACATGAATAAAACCAAACAACTGAAGTGTTTTCATTTTTTGGGGCCTACTAAGATGAAATTCTTTAATAGGAGATTGCCAGGAATAAGAAAATTATGGGGAGCAGCAGTGCTAGGAAACAGTTGTGGTGCGGGGGTTGCCATACCACAGCGAAAATACACAACAGAAGAAAACTGAACTGTTGTATCTTGACATTGGTCTCAGAAACATAAACCACTACCCTTCCTTTGAAAAAAATAAATTGCATTTTTAGGAAGCCAAAACAAGGAAAAAGAAGAGGGGGGCTGGGCCTGAGACTGACTTAAGCCCAAACAAAAACCCCAAACCAGCTGCAGCATTTTTTACTGTTAAATTGATAAAATGCATGAGAACTCACTGCCATGAAAAGTACAGCTTACTAGCAGATCCCAGACAGCAGTCTACCAACTGGATACTCTGAGACTTTTCCAGCAGTAAAGGATACACATGGATATTTGCACATTCCACGAATCATAAGGGAGCCAGAGCTCTCCTCGGTTTACATTGTGTCTTCCAACACCAGTGCAAGCCCCAAGATCAGCCACCCTGAGACACCCAGCAAAGTTCCTGCATGCAACATGCTGCTGAGCCCTGGGGAAGGACAGGGAGGCTTGCAGGGGCCCTCCAAAATGGAAGGGGCTGAAGGGCAGCCTGTCTGCAGGTGACAGGCATTTGTACTCAGGAAAAGGAAGGACAGGAGAAGCACATCTGAGGATGTGGCAGCCCTCACCTAGAGTGGGAGCACTAGGCTTTTCCTGTTTTATTAATTTTGAAGTCTCATGCAGATCCAAGTATAAACTAGTTTTCCCCAAAACTAATAAAGCACCTTTCAGAGGTATCTTATAAATTCTTTCAAGGCATTTTCCTGCTGCAGGCATGATTTCCTCTTTTGAGCAGATCAGGTTGCTCAGGTCCCTTCTATTCTGCCTTCCCTTGCTCCTTGGAAGTGTGTGCCTTCAGCAGGCACCATCATGTCCAACAACACAGTACTTTCAAGGCAGGACATTCACACTTCATGTTGGGCACTTTGCAGCTTTCCGTTTTGTAGCTGCAGCCCTTAAACCCAAAATTATTTTGTGTCCCCTGGAATTTTCCAGGGATTTATGCTGTTTAGAGACAACTTCAGCTCTTATGCAATTCACAACAACATCTGATAGACTTATGCAAGCCAGCTGACTCCAAAGGCTGAACTAGAACTGCACGTGGATCACAGAGAAGGCAGAGGTATGTGTGCTAGGCTGGAGTTGTGGACATGGCATCTAGCAGGGCATCTTTGATCTGTCCAGAAACTGTTGATAACACATGAGATTACAGAGCCAGGAAAAGGCATTGGCATTGACTGTAAATGCGTAAGACATAATTCAACATTTCAAGGAGGAAAAAGATGACCTGAATTGCACCCTCAGTATTCAGTCCTCATGAATGAACTGAGGACCAATTTCATGAACGAGAAGAGAGCAGAATAGCAATATACCTCCCACTGCCAGGCCAGACTGTCCAATCAAAATGCTCCCTTGCCTACTTAGGACAGCTTTATAGTTCCAGTTCACTGCTGGGGCAGTGCAAAGGGGCCCTGACTGAATGCTTGCCTTACTGAAGTTTGCTGTGGCTCTAAGTTGGTATCAATTGCAACAACTTAGCCTTCTCTTTTCTCCTTCAGGACAACCAGATTCATAATTCTAGCATCTCAGTAGTAGGAGGCCATCATTATTACAGGTGTTTATTTTATTTTGGGGTCCAGAAAAATCCATTTTATTTTGCATTGTGAATATTTAATATGCTTTCACAAATGAAAATCCATAGTAATTTTCACATGAAGAAACCTAAATCTGACTGCAGAGAGCATGCCTAGTACATATAATGATTATAGGAAATTCCATCTATCTTATATGGTCTCTTCTTGTTAATTTCCCAGATCTCCAGAGAATTTTTTGAACAGCCTTGGAGGACTGGAAAAGATCTCTAAAGAATTTCCAGTGCTCTAGTAGGCCCAAGGCAGCATTTCCAATGCTAGAAGGTGAACAAAGGTCTGTATTAGCCTGTAAGCTAGCCTGTGATGACTAATGGCAGTATTGTGAGATGAAAAAATAGTGTACAAGACAAGGCTCAGATAAAACAGATTCTGACTTATCTGGATGGTCTAAATAATTTAAAAGCACAAAGCATACATGGCTAGCTGGCTAGAATAAGTAAAGCACATCCTGCTGTGAATAAGACCTACATTTTTTTCAGTTTAATGTTTTGGACTACAAGAAAAGATATTGAGGGTTCAGAAGAGTGCAAGGATAATAAATTAATACTTGTTCATAGTAGCAAGAAACAGCTGCCATTCAGGAGTACTAAAAGATGTGGCACATCAGTCATTATTTCTGTCACAGTGGTCTCCTGAAACTCTTCCCAAAGCTGAAGTCTTACCCAAATGGCAGATCCCACCATGATTTCCTTTAAACAAATGCATTGTTAGAGAGGCAGAGGTACACCCACTGCCCTGTGACAACAGGCACGAGAGACACTGTGATCTTGCACGGGCTGATACAAAACTGAGCGGAGCTGTTGACTTCCTTTAAAGGCAGAGAGGCCCTGCCCTGCAGAGAGACCTCAACAAATTAGAGGGCTGGGCAACCACCAACTGTATGAAGTCCAACAAGGGAAAGTGAGGGATTCTGCACCTGGGATGGGGCAACCCTGGATGCACAGACAGACTGAGGAATGAGGTACTGGAAAGCAGCACCATGGAAAGGGGCCTGTGGGTCCTGATCGAGGGAAAGTTGTATTTGAGCCACCAGTGCCCTGGCAGCCAGGAGGCCAACCCTGTCCTGGGGGGCATCAGGCACAGCATGGCCAGCTGGGCAAGGGAGGGGATTGTCCCCTCTGCGCTGAGCTGGGGCGGGCTCACCTCCCGTGCTGGGGGCAGTTTTGGG
>VZRO01004626.1:1248990-1283990 GCA_013397915.1 Daphoenositta chrysoptera
ATTAGGAAAAGTTTCTCCCACCCACAGGGTATTTGAACACTGGAACAGCTCCCCAGGGAAGAGGTCACAGCACCAGGCTGCCAGAGTTCAAGAAGCATTTGGACAATGCTCTCAGGCACATGGTGCAGCTCTTGGGGATGGTGTTGTGCAGGGCCAGGAGTCAGACTCAATGATCCTTGCAGGTCCATTCCAACTCATCTTACTTTGTGATTCTGTGAAGTATCAGGTTACTAATGTAAGACTATTTACTGTCTCCTGTCTTTGTACTTTACTGCATTATCATTCCCAAACCCTCCATAACCTATAAATTCTGTAATTCCTTCAGTACAAATAGCAGAGAATATTTTTATGCCTCTCCTGGCCTAGGCCTGTACCTTCCAGCTCCTTTGGTCTCTCCCAAGGAAGAACAGCCACATGCCTCCCTTCTAAACCTCCTTTGCCCCCTTGAGTCTGCCAGACACCAAACTCCTTGTGTCACAACTCATTCTTCTGAACAGCTCACAGATGGGTAATTCTATCTTTGAAGCTTTCCTTGCTGCCATTTTTGTACTAGTACAGCCCAGTCCTCACAGAAATTTGCTATCCTGATCATCAGACACTCTCTTCAAGACATTAGTGAAGTAATTTCCCAGGGATGTACAGCAGTCTGCCCGCTGGTGCTTTACTTACAAGCTCATTTTGATCATTAATGATGCTAAGCACATAAGGGCTTCTAACTAAAATAATGTACAGAGCAAAGTTACTATATTCTGTCCATGGCCTTCACCTCCTAAAAACCTCTACAACAATGAAGAATAAAGGAACCTCTTAAACTAAATATGAAAATCTTTGTATTTAAAGTTTCAGCTGTGGCGTGTGTTTCACTGAGTTGTTTACATAAATATTTTAATAGAATCATTGCCAAAAAAATGTATTCCTCCCTTTCTTGTTCAAAACTTCCCTAGAAAAAAATACAAGTTTTGCCTGTTAAAGATTAAATAAGGGATTTGTGATTTAGTGCAGACTTCACAAAACTCCTGTGATGTAGTTAAGATATTATTTGTGTTTCCAAAGTGAAGCAGTACATGAAGTAGCATGAGTTGGTTATTTTTTAATTTTTAAATCCAATTAATTGTTCTAGTTACAGTACCACTAATTTTTATCTAGCTGATTAACTAGAGAATAATCCAAATACATTTCAAATTATAAATCTTTCATGATTTGGGAGATTTTATACTAATGTACATTTGACAGTGCTAATTTAAAGCAAATATCAAGCTTGATTAAACATTCCCAAGATAAGAAGGATAAACGATTGAATTATTTTATAGATTTAACTACTATTGATATGATGTTATAAACAGAAATATTTTGATGTTCATCATTAATTTTTAAAAATAATTCTTTGGGAAACAGCCAAGAAGGACTGGAGAAGTAGGTCAGAATGTATGCACAAAACATTTGTATTCTTTACTATATAAACACTAATTTATTTATTGAAATAATACACTGTTAATTATTTATTAAAGAAATTACAATTTTGCTGAGCTTCCCCCTGAAAAAAAAAAAATCATTAAAATGTGGCTAATGCAATGGATTGTTTCACATCTCTGCCTCCCAACTGTTTGCCAAGTGTTTATTGGCAAATCACTATCTGTTAAAACATAATCTGCATCAGAGCATCTCCAGCAAGCAAGTGAATTATGAAGCATTTTAGTAAGCTTAAAGTACTGTAAAAATAGTCAGCATTCCCCATCATATTTTCAGTCCCCATATCCATATGTGGGAGACTATGTATATATGTATATATATATATATATGGGGGAGAAAAACTCCCTAGGCATTGGTTTTCTGTAATTGTGGCTAAAGAAGGTGAATTTCACAATATCTCTGGCTATTTCCCCAAATCCAGGCTTTTAAAAATGCAGATATACCAAACAGTATTAAGTAATGTCGGAAAAAGAGAGAAAGGTCTCTTTGTGAGAAGTTACATTACACACATAGCAGCTTTTTTCTGTTTTATTTTTCTTTTTTTTTTCTTTTTTTTTTTTTAAACAAGGAACATGACTGATTCACCAAAATTTCTGAGCACAATCTATCATCCATCCAGAAATTAGTAGACTTCATGTAAACATTTAGGTAAACAGAGGATGTGGAAACATGAAAACACCGAATACTAATAAAAAATTGAGATGTTCCCAGCTGGAGAGTGAGCGGAACCCACAGTCAACAGCACAGAAATATGCACCAGCACGTTATTCTCCAAGGCAGGGCTGTAAATGAGACAGTGTCCAGGGATGACTTGCCTCTACTAATCTCAACTGGCCTCTCTAGTTAATGCATTTAAATAAAAATGTAGATTTTCTGGAATCTATTACTATGCTTGATTAATTTGGGCAAAGGGGTAGATAACTATTTTTCTCCCATTTTCCATATGATGCACTTAAAACAAACATATTTTTCTAATGATGTAATTTCATTTTCTTTCATTACTTCTACTGAAAAACAAGCAATATTGTGTCCAGCTAGAGCATTAATAAATATAACATGAAATTGGTTAATGCAACATACATTTCCCTCAATATCACTTAGCTCTCTATTACTGTGCAAAACAAAATTAAAGTATGGTGGATTCACTTTACTTTTGCTTTTTCCAACAATATGAACTGAGTCAGTAGAGGGAAAGAAGAGCAGGTTGTTTCTGGGTCAGACTTACTGCATTTATTCTTTCTTATTTTGAGTAGCCTGGGTATGTGTATGTTGCTAAACTTCATTAAACCACTTTGCAAGTGGCAATAAACCCAAACCTTTACTGGACTCCAGATAGATTAGACCGACTGCATTTCCCTCATCTAAGAAATCAGTTATCAAAGAAACAATGAATTTAGTCTGGGTAAACATCCTTCTGGAAGGCCCACAAATAATTTTATGTGTTACCCCTTCTGTCTTAATTTCTCTTTTAAGACTTCCCCTATAGCCCTGTATAACACTGGAACAGGACTAATTTGGCCTCCAGTGTTTAAGCTACTCTATGTCCTCACCATCATCTGAAATATAAGGACTCTATTTGATGATCCCTGTCAGGAGCTTGGTCACTCCAATTGACAGACGCACTCGGATCACTGCCACTGTACCTGCAATTTCATGCACTTATTTAGTTGATTATTTTTGGGATGGAAATTTTTAAGCCTATGTGATGTAATTGCATTGGTCTTTTAGTCTTAAATTTAGCCTGGATATTCTAATTTACAGCCCGTCCTCACTTCCCATAGTCAGTGCTTCTGTTGTCACAGAAAGTAATATATTTGATTTAAATTTGATGTCACAGATGAAGCATTTTATTCTTGACCCCCTGTTCATTGCACTGTGGTTGAGTGTCTCCCTCTGTGTTCTCTTTTATATTTATACACACATTGCTGGGAAAAAAAAACCCAACAAAAACCCTCAACTTTTTGCTGTTGGTCTCAGTTTACAAGGTCTAATTCAGCTTTACTTTTGGCACTTCTCTCTACTTCTCTGTTTCCTGGCCTCTCAGACAGCATACTCCCTATCCCTTTAGGGGAACTGCTTATTTCTTCTGCCCTTTCAGAAGTGGATATTTATCCAGTCAGCTCTGGAGCCGTTCCCTACAAGATTTTCCCATTGATTAAGATGCAAGTTCCAGACAGTTTTCACACCTTTGATTTAAAGAAATTTCACGCCTTCTCCACATTAAAATCCCTGAGCTCTTTAATCCAGTTGACCTCATTAACTAGTTCCCTTAATTTTTCAAAGTTTATCTTTTTGAAATTGAGATCCTTTACAAGCTTGGTTGCAGCTGTGCGGGTGGGGGTGGCAGCAGCGTTGCAGTGCAGCTGCTGCTCTGACACGTTGGTTGGTTGGTGCCCATGTCACAACCTGTGGTTCTAATGGGAAAGGATGCAGCCTCCCCACCCCCAAGCTACTGCTCTTCTGCTTAATTAAGTTGCATAAATTGATGATCATTTGATACGAGGTTATTTTCTACCAGCCCTTTCTTTATGCCCCCATTGCAAAAACCCAAGATACAACTAAATTATTTGTTACCTGGACAGGAGAGGACTCTGCCAGTATTACTGATACTTTTTAGCCAGCTGTTTTACCTTGGTAATGACTATAATGTTTTTATTTATTTGGTTTTGTTTTCAAGGCCAGGTTTTACCCTATGTTTTAAAGGATAGTTCAAGCACTTCTGTAGTTGACTCTACTATCAAGGAAATTTCTTCCTTACCTGTGACAGATGTTCATTGTCTTATGACTCAAGTCACTAAGGGATTTTGTTTGAAGTTTTGTCTAGAAGTTTTCACCACTATAGTGTAGTACTTGGAACTGAAAATGACTATTACTGCTGACTTGCCATTCTACCTGCTAATAATGAGAAAGGATGTAATCTCCTCAAGAACTGATTGCTTACAAGATGCTTAAATCTAGAGATATACAAATAGGAACTAACATCATAAAGCTAGAAGATGGGGAAGGCTTGTTTTTGCACGTAGGTCTTCCTAAGAGTTGAGAATCATTCATTCTTACATGTTCTCCGCTTTCCAGACCTACGTGTTGCAAGCAAAGGGACCTTTGTTGTTTCACTTGGGAGGCTACTCCATAACTTAGAAGGTTTCAGCAAGTACAAGATTTTCACTGGCCTTTAGCAATATTTTTCCTTTCTTAACTTAGTCTCAGCCTTTCAACCAAGAAAACACAACTTGAGCACTCATGGACATACCTATATAACAACAGTAATAACAGAAAGACATCGCCTCACAAACTTCCCTTTCTCTTCACTAGCTTTTAAATGGTTCAGCTACTATGTATGTGTGTTTGCTGGATCAGACTTGGGAACTGGGAATGTACACCATCCATTAACTGTCAGGCTCCCCTATGTTAGATACCAGCCCCAAGGGAATAACTAAAACACAGCAGAGCAAACCTAACAGCAAAATGAAATGCACTTGTGAACTTGCCTGTGAAGATGGGCACACAGTTTAGTGGGTATAGCCCTGTTTTGCAAAGAACAGGGTAGTAGCATGTTGTCTTTTATGTGGGGCAAGCAAACAAGAACATTTATGCGTTGGTGCTGCTCTGAGTCTGTGAAGTATAATGAAAGATAAAAGTACACAAGGCAGAGCATGTGTCTCCTAGGCACAGTCATGCTGTGGAGAGAAGTAATTTATCCCTGCTGGGTACATCCATCATAATCCAGAGTCTGGAAATATCTGTTATTAGAGTGCATTCATTCCAGAGCTTACACTATGTATGCTTGCTATTTAAGCTGATCTGCTGCAATGGTGGTGTCAATTAGTTTCTGAGATCCCTTCCTATGATTTTGCCAGTAATGAGCGTGTTCACCTGTATAAAGTTAACAAACTATATTGCAATATCGCAAATGTGGGCAAGTGTGAAAGTTGCCCCTGTGCTTCATCATAGCTTAGAGTCTGAGCCAAAAGAAAGCCAACTAGAAGAAAAATGGCTCCTAAATTGGAGTTAATACATTCCTCACCTTTAACCCCTAACAATCCAGATACACACATCATGAAGTTTATGATGGCATGTATTCAGAATTTAGCTAATCTTACTAGAAACCATTAGGAGTCTTGAGCAACTGAGTGTTTTTATTTGAGAGCTCTGTGGGAAACAAATGTGCTAATACTTACTTCTTAGTTATGAGTTACATTTGCAGACAGGAGAATTCATTTTCTTTCTTCTTTTCATTTTAAATATATGTCTTGTTAAAAGTTTTTTGACTGGTTCTCAAATAAGTTGAGATCTAAACTTACACTGTGAAAGAGAATAAAAAGACTTGAAATCCCAAATGTATGGTTTTAGACTTCCTTACTTCAGGAAAAGAGTATGAATTTAAAAACAAAAAATAAATAAATAAGGAAAATGTTAAGGTTTTGAAGCAGAAAGAGAAAAAAATAATTTCTTACGTCCATTAAAAAATAGACAAAAATGAAAATTCCCAACTGTCTTTTTGCACAATGAAACACAGAAGTGAAGAGAAGAATTAAGTGCAAGTAATGACGGGGGAAAAAAGTGATACATCTCAGAATTCTGAATTCATAGAAGCTAATCAGGGCCAAAGGCTCCTCTCCGTCTCTAGCAGCAAAAATGAAGGTGGTATTGACTTCAGATGGGGATGTGCTGAGGAGGGAAATGCTGGTTCTTGAGAGTGGCATTCCTTGCAGCTCTGAATTTGCAGGGCCCAGGGGATGAGTGATCTGCAGAATGGGGACAGTGTCAGCATTGGGAGCTACCAGTTGGGGATTATTCTCTGAAAAACACTGTCCTCTTGTCTGCTCAACAAAACAAACCAATCGACATCATAATTATTCTTTTTTCTTGATTCCTGGGACTCAAAATACAGTCAACCCCGTTGGATCCATTCTAGCCAGTAGTCCAGTGATTCAAATGTCCAAACAACTGAAGTTTTCTACCCAAGTAGAAATGTCCTGAAACATGCTGGCATTCTTTTTACTGTATAGCTATGCTTTAATGCTGACTGTAAGTAGAGGAAGTATTCATGAAGCTGAGGTTTTGATAACATGATTAATATTTTTGGTTTGACAGTGTAAGGGTAAGCATAGCCAATAGTTAAATAAACAACTGAAGCTCATTTATGCAATATTCTATCACAGCTTTTAACTAATCATTAAATAAAACAGAGCTAGCACATTGCTGTGAGCAAACTAATCTTTCTAACATGACTCTTAAACAACTCAGTAAATCACTCGTCAGTAATTTCTTTATCTAACTGGCTCAGTATCCTTGATAGATCCTCGATAGCCCTAAGAAATATTTGATCAGTGGGTTGCCTATGTGTATAATCTTCACTTATTTGCTACACTAGTTTATCTCATTTTTTCCTAACTGAAATCCCATTTTATTATTTCATTGTGAAACATTTTCTCCGTGCAAAGGGTGAATTTATTAGATGTCTCAGACTCCTTCAGCTCTCTGAAGGATTCAGTCTTCCACGGTGATTATGTGACAAATTAAACAAGAGAAATACCTGTGCCTGGTACTGCATAGTGGCCAAATAGCTACGTAGTACAGGAGTACACATGAAGCCCAGTCTTTAAATAAAAACATTGCTTACCCTCCCGTTTACACAGCAAGGAGGAGGAGCTGGAGGGAGCGATATGTGGGTTATAGTGTTGCACAGTTTGAAGTCAGCGTGGCTGAAACCTTTTCAGAGACACCAGTTTTTGAAAGAATTGCCTAGATGCAAACAGAAGTCCCTTGTGGCTAAAATTCCCAAATGTGTCTCTTAGGTTATGTCTCTCGCAGGTTAACTCTGTGAGTGATGTAAGATTTCCAGACACTAGAGATAAAACGAAAGGACCAACCTGTGGCTTTGTGCACACACAGTGCGTTGGACTCCGCCCCTGCAACTTTCTAATGACAACATCCTAATACCTTAAAGTGGCTACCCCAAGGCACATCTGTGTGGCAGGAAAAAGGTTAATGTAGCATGTAGTAATTTCTGTCTTCTGTCAGTACTTAGCAGTTTATTCTCACTAAAATTAAACAAAATCGGCATCCAATTAATGGCCTCTGGTATTTTGCTTGTTTAAGAATTAAATCTAACTGCACTGTTAAATCTAATATATCATTGGTCTATGGTTCAGAGTGAAATTATTTGCTGGAAGGTTGTTTAAGATTAAGGTTAAGTTGCAACATGTAAATAGTTTATTCTTTAAAATACAGTATCTCCTAAAAATTATTTAGAGCTTTAGGTATCAATTTGCACACATGAAATACAAACATCCTGTAGAAGTGTATGGCTTCTAAAACTCAGAATACCAGAGTAAGGAAATATGTAACTATTAATTATATTTTCCTGCACTCTTATGTCATTAAAAACCCCCACTCTTAGAGTGCTGCACTATATTAGTGAATTTAGAAAGTGCTTAAGGAACTGCACTCATGGTTTTGGTTACATTTTTCTACCAAACAGATGGAAACTGGACAGCGCAAAATGTGCTGTAAGGGGAAAGTAGTGTGCAAAATATAACTACAGTTTCAAGTAGAAAAACCTACATTTCTCCATTAGTTAGATACCTGCTACTGTGAAGTTCTTAAAAATAAAAGTATTTTTTGGCCAAATATACACAGAGTTATTTACCTTTTTTTTAAAAAAAATTGTATGGATACACAGGATTCAGATAACTAAAAATCACTGATTTGTATCAGTCAATAGATCTTTAGACATGAAAAGGATATCCTGGATGAAGGGGCTCCACCCATTGTCTAAAATAGGGTAAAATCACAAGTAAAACCTGAAACTTCTACTTCATTCTAATTTTAATAATTAGTAATTTTAGTTCTAAGGTTCTTTTCTGATACATTTTGCTTCCAATAAGAGCAGAAATTAATGGAAATCCCAAGTTGTTAAGAAAGGAACAACCCCCTTAATCAAGCTTAGTTTTCCAAATGAGGTTTTCAGTCTCAGAATGTTTTTCTAGAGCTCCCACTGGGCAGATTTCAATATTGCATCATCTGAAGAACTCAACCCACAAAAAAAATATTTCTAAGGGAAATCCACAAAATATGTCCTGCTGCTTGCAGTGCTTTCCGTTTATTCAGTTAATCCGAAATCTTGTGCTATTTGCCCCGTTTTCTTAAGATCTATGCTTCAGACATCGTACTACACATTTATATTAATTTGCACTCATGAAGGTAATTTTTTAGGTTCTATTCCTTCTTTTCTTTGAAGAATAATCTGGAAAATATAAGCTACAAAGCCTCATGAACTGACTGCAAATAAATTCTCTTATGTTTGGAAAAAGTATTAGATAAAATAGACCGCCAGTTCCTGGCTATTTCTTTTTATTTGGGACTACCATTACCACTTTTCCACCTCTTTTCTGTTGTGGAGAAATAAGACAAAAATTATCCCAGTATTTTTAGAGTTGTACCTGTCGGCTTAGTTTTCCGGGTGCAGATGTTGATCCCGTATGAAGAAATTTACTGCATGTCTGCAGCAACTCCCATGTCCAAGAGATGTTATATTCATGGGAACTGCCAGATGCAATTGCTGTGCAGGCTGTGGCTTGTTGAGCCTGACGTTTGCTCTTGGTAGAAAAGGAGTCATAAAGGCTGAGGTACAGAAACACTCACAGATTGATGGAGTCAGCAGAGGCTTAGGAAGTGTGAGCACATGAGCAGAATAAGAGTCATCCAAATGTTAGTGGGTACCACCATCTTCTCCAATGGGTCTGTAAGGAGTCAATGCTTGTGACTCTTAATTCTCTGCTGCCACTTCAGTGCTAGTTTGCCTGTCCTCCTTGGATTTCATGTCATTCACATTTCAAATAAGATTTAAAAATTGATAAATCTTGAATCTGGACCACTGCCATTTTGTTTGGCATTCACAACAGTGGATTCTAACATAAATCAATTTCTGCTTTACAATGACTATTCTAAATGTATATCTCTCTCTCTACAGAGAAATAGAAAAAGAAAATGCAACAAACAACAGACCTAATGAAGCTGGTCTTCTACAACAAAAATAACATCTTCAATAGCCACACTAATACAATAAAATCCATATTTCCCTTTCTTTCCTGATGATCAGATCATGATCACATCAAAAATTTGTTTGGTTGTGGCTGTGCTTATAAGCTTTTTTGATATTAAGGTCTTCAGAGATGTTATGTTGGGTTGTGTCAAAAGGACAAAGAAACATTAAATATGCTGTCTTTGGCAGAATGAGTTCCAGCCTTTACAAATCTATTTCAATTAGGCTTTTCATTTCAAGGAACAGAAGGATTTTAATTCTGACATGTAGAGACTTCATGCATCAGTACATTTACACTTGCATTTGTTACTGCAAAGCTATTGTAACCACAATGCAATAACAAACTTCTAAACAACAACAACTACAACAAAATAGAAAGGGGTTATTTATCATTTGACAGGGCGAATATCACATTTATTGCTTTTTTGCAGCTAAAATGAGTTTGTTCCTAGTGGTGTGGTATACGATCACTTACAATATGGTCTTCAAATAGAGATCTCAGCTTAAAATACTCAAATTCTGTTACAGGATTGTAGGATGAAGCACAGAAATATAACCTATGTTCATTTTTAGCATAATTATGCTTTTTTGCAGAGAGTGTCCATTTCAAGATTATTCTGCCATAAAGCACCTGAATCTTCTGATGAGGTCTGAGCTATCATGTGGTTGTACCTCTTTTAGTGTCATTCTTACTAGCTAAGAGTTGGTCTTATTTTGTCCTTACTGTATATATCCCATACTGTAGCCACTCCAGTTTTCTCAGTTTAAACTGCACTGAAAATCATTGCCTGGAAATTTTTTAGAAGTGGCTGACTTTCTGAAACACATAGTGATGTTAAGTCTAGATGGTTTAAATAAATTTCACTATGTGAGTAAACACTCTAGAAGAAGCAGTGTAATGATGAGACCTATGTTAATTTTTGGAGACATCTCTTGTCCCTCTAAATATTCCAGATAGGTTGGAGCATCCTCTTGGATGGGATAGTAGTAGTTGACAGAGCACAGCAGTTTTAATGCAGCACCAGAAGCAAATAGATTCAAAAGCAAAGGCCAGACTCTGAGGAAATGATAATGTATATTACTTTGTTTATTGCAGCTAACCAAATATGCTTGCAGTAGGAATTATAGTTTGTCAAAAAGATATACAATATCTGCCCTTTCATGTTTTCAGCTATTTAAAAATAACAAAATTCAGTGCCGTTTACTTTTCAACAGAAAATAAATGAAATCTAAAGTTATGGGTGTTTTTCATTAGCTGTTAGATACAGCGGCTGTGCCAGAAACCATTATCTAGTACATTTTGCTTTCCAGATAAAACTTTCAAATGCTTACATTTCATTGCACGTTGGTTGATTGGATAATTTGAACATCAAAGGAACCTTTCATTTAATTTAAGCCGAAAAGTTGTCTTTTGCTTTATTAACTTTCGATCAATAAACAAGCAATTTGGAAATGTAATCAGGAAATGCTTCCAATTGGCTGACAATGTATCAAAGCCAGTGCTTGAAGGCAAGAGCAAGCTGTAACAAGCAGTTTATTACCAGTAGCTGTTACTGACATTAGTCAAAACCAAGAAAGATAAAATGGAATAAGAAATGTAATGCTGGAAGAGCCTTGGGCGCTGTGTTCTCTTCTTCCTTTTGAAAACTGGAAGCCTGTCTTTGATATGATAACAAATATAAACTGTTTAAAAACACCAAATGCAGAAAAACTGAGACTAGCCTGTCATGGAGTTAATCCATTCTAGAGTGACATACAAATAGTGTAACATCCAGCGGATATATGTTATGGAAATATTTTGAATTGGATTTACATGTAGTGAGCAAATTGGAACTTTTGATTTTATGTGATATTGTAATGTACATGTTCTCATATTAACTGAGTGTAATCCTATTTGAAGATAATGAGTTCTCAATAGGCTCTCCAGTCTGAAACTGCATCAGAACATTTTGATTTCGGCTGGAGAAGGTCCAAATGGACTTAGAAAAAATCCTCAGACTTGGGGGTAGCCCTCATTTCTGAGGGGAATTTGCATATTTTTTTGGCCTACACATCATCCATAAAACTAACTGAATGGTGAGCTTTTCTAGTTTGTTTTGACAGTGTACTATTTGTTTTGCTCTGTGCTGACTATAGCCCAAAGCAGAACACTGGGGTGAATTTCAGCTCTGTTTTATTGAGCATGTCACTGAAAGCATCTTGTAGTTATTTCACAATCATCTGCACATATTTTTAACTCAATTAGCAATAAATAAAAAGGAAAGAAAGGAAAATTTGTTTGACTGGAATGGATTTGAGAGGTGAGTAATGAGCATAGTGTAACAGATTTAATTTCCATGTTCTACAATGAAACAAAGTCATGGAGACTTAGCACAAAGGGATTCAGGAAAAGAACAAAGAAAGAAAATGTTTTGGCTGCTTTGTGAAAGTTCTGTGTGTTGGCACACTGGGCATGCTGAGCACATCACAAGGCATGCTGACACACAAGTCACATATTTCATCACCTCAAAGGGAAGCAATATTCCTATGGTAGAGAATTATTTATTTGATCCTTCCAGTTAACTGTTTTGCAGGTTTCATGAAAGTAGCTGCTCTGTGGAACTATAACCATAGACGTATACGAAACATTAACAGGTCTTAATTTCATCTCATTAGTGCATTCCAGTAACGCCTTAAAAGTCCCTTTTCCCTGGGGCCTTGAAACCTGGACACTGGCTACACTGGTGATGCATCAGCTGGCTGTGCTGTTACTCCTTCCTCAGGCAGGGAGTGCAGTGCTCTCAGGTCAGGGCTTTAGTTCTTGCTGCTCACCAGTTTATACTCCACATCCCTTGATAACCTTGCCCTTGACCATTATTATGTATTTTCTTGAATTCCACCATATTTAGCATGTTTGGTATATTTGCCTTGTAACCATTGTGAACTACTGAGGAATTCCAAGTAGCTCTACCTTATACAGCTAGACCTCCTATAAACTGTAGTAATACTAATGGTCACTTTTTATAAGCTCAGAAACATTAAAGCTGGTATGTTCTGGCCAAAAAGAAACAGAAAAGAGAAATTAAGATATCGTGTTTGGGGAAATGAACCAATGTAGGTCCACAGGTGTTCATAACGTTATACCATCTTATGCCAGCTGAGATTCCATCTAAAGTTTCTTTGCATAAGCTCTTGTAATTGTAAAAGTATTGTTCTTGTAATATTTTTAACCCAAAACACCTAGTGCTGAAAGGCAACCACCCACTGAATCCAGAGAATAATTCTTGTTTCAAGCATGTGTACCTATCACTACATCAAATTTTCATATCATTGATCACATACATTGAAGTCATCATAGTGATATGGTGACATGAATAGATGTGTTTGAGTGATTTCTTATTCATCAGCCAAAATTAAAGAGGAGAAAAAGAAAGCTAATCTAATTTACAGGTAATTTCCATTATCATAATATTTTCCCCATCAAAAATAATTCTAAAAGTTAGACAACCCTCACACCCATCTGAAACTCTGGGGCAAATACTACAATCACCTTGTTACATCATACCAAAAGTCATTTCAGTCTTTTCCTTAATGATTTACTAGTATTTAAATACCCCATACCAACTACTGTTATAGGGATAACAAGAAGAGAAGAACTTGTACCTGAAAGAAGCAAATAAAAAAAAAAATTAAAATGTCTCTTCCTGTCTAAGAAGATCATGTAATTTTACCCCCAGCTGTTTCTGCATGTTTAATAGCATATCTGGAAGAGAAGGGATTTCTTGTGAGATAGGAAATATTTTGTTAACCTTATCTGCAAAGAAAAGAGGAAGTTAGACTCTTCAAAGCAGTGGATACAAAAATAACTGGTAGTGATCTCTGGCTCTACAATTCTATGCAGAATGGATTCTTCCTTTGTATTCATACAAGTACGTATAAAAAAAAAGTTTATTTCATAACTTTATGCATCTGTATGCATCTGTACTGATCATTATTGAATGATCAATAATTCGCACAAGTCCTGCTTAGTAGTCTCAAAAAATATGGTCAGTAATTCATCTGAACATAGATTGTCTTGTAGTCCTAAGTGTAGGTTTTGGATACTTTGGGGAATTTCCAATGGCACTGATTATCTATGTGAATCAAGACTAGCTCATCCCAAAGCAGATATTTAGTGCTTGATTTTGCTGTCTAAATACAAGCATCTAGTGTATTTTGATAAGGCTTCTCTGGTTCAGCTAAAAGTGGTGCAGGTATATCTGCACAAAGTCAAGATCATCCACAGGCATTATTGCTTTGGGCTGAGCATTGAGCTAAATTCAGGTTTCACATTGGAGCTGGTTTGTGCTTAGCCAGTTTGGAAAATGAACAAAACAAGTTTGTCACTTCACGAAAAATACAAAGAGGATATGATCTGAGAAATATCCATAACAAAAAAAGTCTCTAAGTATTAAGTACCTACCCCACAAATCTTTCAAGTATTTTTGCTGTAGTTACATGAGGACTTTCTTAGTGAAATGAATTAGTTACCATTACAATACATCTGGTATGCACATATATATATATAATATATATATATATATGTAAATGGCAGATGTTTACACTGAAGCACTATAAACATTCTACAGTTAATCAAAAGCTGACTTAAAAACAGCTGTAAGAACAATATTCATAGGCATGTTTCAGTTCACCATTCCAATACGTAACTGTTTCCTGGATAAGATACGAACTAGGATAAGCTGTGGACAGCTGATTCATTTAGAGCTGTGCTATTTGCTTGTCAAGTAAAGGTGACTGATGTTTAAATTTAGTAGACTACAGGTTATTCCCAGTTTATGTCTCTAACTAGTAAAAAAAAAAAAAGATGATTGAAAAATTATTACGGCTGAATTATACAACTCGTGGTGCAAAAGCAAATACTCTAATTACACCACACATGCCCAACATTCTGTAATCACAGAAGAAGGTGTAAGGTGATGTTAACACAATTTGGAATGATAAAGTGCTTTATTTTACCATTCTGCTGATTTTCACACACTTTTTTTTGGTAAAATTGAATTTCCATCTTGAAATTACACTTTTCTGGTAGAAATGTGGGAAGAACTCAGTACATTTTAGGTCAGTTGCAGGGTAAATGCTGCATTACAAACATTACAAGTATCTTCTTTTTTCATGCACACAAAACTATGAATAAATAAAGATTCTAAATAAAGAAATTCTTGTACAAAAAAACTCCAACACTTCCAGACTATCCGTTTTCAGTCTGAGAACAAAATTATGGCAGTTCTTGCTCAGGCCCATTCAGCCATGTCTTTTTTAGTTAGTCTGCAGCATCAAAATGCTCCCTAACGTAGGAAACATTTCTATTATTTATCTAATTGTCATCATCAATTTTTAAGAGATTATGTATTTAAAAACACTCTTTAAATACATTTTTAGCAGACTGCAATGCCTATCAATATTTCAGTATCAACTTTAATAATCACATCCGTATTTGCAATAGAAAATTCAATTTCAAGCACAGCACATCTTGAAAGCACAAATCCTGAGTCTATGTAAATCTTCATTGGTCACTGTTCTCCTTTTCCAGATTTAGTACACCACTTCCCCACACTGGGAGCAGAGATATGCATCCTATAGAGAGTGTAGGAGGTGGTTTCCAAATTCTGTCTTGACTTCTGGAAGAGATTTGGAGAGGTGGTGGTACCTTCTGACACCAAGCAGTTTCACAAGAGCAACAACAGCTTAGCCATCAGATGTGACCCTCGGAGAGTCCTGAGAGTGTTTCTGTGCTGCTGTGCCTGGGGTGGAGCTGTGCTGTCACCAGTGTCACCGGCTGTGTGTGAAACCAGGGGGCTGGGGATCGGCAGGAACAGGGCTGCTCTGCAGGCACTGGGAGCCAGCATGGCTCCAACACAGAAGCAGTGTCACCAGTGTCACCAGTGTCACCAGTGTCACCAGTGACTGCTGCAGTGGGATGCCATCTCAGCATCGGGGCAGGGCAAGCAGAGAGGGGGTGGTGAGGGCTCAGCTATCTGGCAATGGCAAGGGGACAAGCATGGTCTCAAGTCAGTCAAGGAGGGCCAAACAGCAATTCATGAATAGCAGGGAAGGGGACAGGATTCTCCACAGTATCTCTTGGGCAGGGAACAATGGCCCCAGGCCGAGCTGAGCTGGGGTACTGGGCCATGGGCAGGGTGGGAGAGGCATAGGGGAGGATGTTCAGTGATGCCTTTCGGTGCCCTCTGGACACTGACAAAAAGCATGGTTTAGAACTTCTGCAGAATATAGGCTTCAGAAACAAATAAAAATTGTCATAGTTGTGAATCGTAAGAAAAAGAGGAGGAGGGTGGCTGAAACAAAGCACAAGCAGGTGGATATATCTGCACATGTAGATGTGTACATTGAAATGATGGAGAAATGGCTTCCATGCCCCACCTATGCCTTGCTCTGCTTGCCTGAGAAGTAGGAGAATATTTGCCCTTTAAAACTAGCACCTGAGCATTCTATTGCCACCTGCGTTTGCCAAGTACCTGCTGACAACCGTGAGACCTGTTATCTCTCAAGAAAGAAAAACGAGGTAAAAATAACAATAAACCAGGGATATAACAATTTTAAAACCAAAGCTTTTTCTCTCTTTTTTCCTCACTCTGTCTCCAAGTACACCTTTCCAGCTCATTACTGCAAATCATTTGAATTCCAGCACACAATGTCACCTGCACTGTAATCTGATTACTTTATGGAGGAATTAGTATGTATATTTAATGTAGAAAGGTTTTAATCTTGATGAAAATAATCCTAAGGAACTGTGATAGGGCTGCTCATATGTCTGGCAGATATGCCAGTAACATGCTAATAAATGACAGCTGATTTATGTATCTGGATTCTTTTATTTATAAAAATAGCAAGTGGACTGATTTTTGATATTAATAATACAAGTGAATCCACTTTGATTAGACTTCTGTAGAGAGCTGTGCATATTCGGCATTACAATTAAATCTTATGATGTGGAATGGGAATGACATGCTAATGAAGCAAGCCAGTGAGCCTGAACCAAGAATGTCCAACATCATTATGGGATATCTTAGATGAAGAGTAATTATAAGAGGAACACTGAAATGTCATTAAAAATCTTCAGTAAGAGATTTAACCTACTATTTCATACTAATGCTGGATTTTTACAACATAACTGAACACAAAGTTCCTTTTCAGAATTTACAGAAAGGGCTTTTAAATAGGTCTGGATTTAAGAAAAAGATACAATCTAGTGTCCTAATTTAATTTGGTACATCAAAATTCAATGGTAGTATGTAATTGAAATCTCTTTTTAATAATTTCAGATGAATTAGCAATTAGGGCTTGATCCGATTTCCATGAAATTTATTAAAATTGAGGGCTGAAGCCCTTGAAAATTTTTATTCTTTTCACTCCATTAGCACAATACATCTAGTCTAAGTGACTCTGTCAGTTGGTACTGTGCATTCCTTGTTTATTTATGAGAATTTGTTTCATGGAAGTTCAAAAGAGGTAACCTTATGCATATTCATAGCAGATGGCTCATAATACATGAATCAAGAAAACTCTCAGAGCCTGAGTTGGTTCTTACTTCCTAAGCAAGTTTACTAACTGTTTTTACCTTCACAGCTTCTTACAACTACATTATATCTGTACGTGCTCTGCCCAAAGCAGCGACCTCTCGGAGACTGGTGGCAACTTGCCAGGCCTCTTTTTGAATATGACACAGGAAAGGATCAAACACTGTGCTGGCCTCTAAAAATATATATATATATATAAAACATGAACTTCTGAAGACCACTATGAAACAGGAGCCCTAGAGAATGGGACAATGAACGACAAAACCAGTACCAATCGCACTACCACAATACCCTAAAAATAGTGTTTCTCTGTGACAGCTATAAATTACACACAGAGAGACTGAAAGGTTACAAGAAATATGTCATGCAGAGGTTTTTTGGAGAGGTTGGCTTACTTTTTCCACAGAACCTTTATGAAAAGCAATTATGCTTAACAGGAAAAGGCTGGAGCGCAATGGCCTCACTCCATGACAGCCATGTATTTCGATTCGAAGTGTGCAGCATTCCCTGGCTGTTTGTCTGTATTGCATGCACTTTATTAAAGATGCCATTCTGGGAAAGGCTGGCCCTTACTGTGTCATTATAAGAAAGATAAACAATATTTCTTGTGAAAGAAGTGCTGCATGTGGCTACATGAAGGAAATATTTATTACTCTTCATGAAACATAAAAATAAAGGTGTTTCTAGTTTGCTGCCATGAAAAGTGCTTAATTATTAAAATAATGAAACTCCATAAGGAAAAACTGCAAGGAGAAAGTAGAAAATGTCTTTGTATTTTATTTTTACAGAGAGGAGCGTAATCTACTTTACCTCTACAGCAAGTAGGACTTCTAATGAGAGAAAAGCCCACTGAGTGACTTCAGACTGTATTTATTATTCTAGAAAATATCTATTGATTGCTAAATATAGTATAGTGGCATAATTATTCAAAAAATAGATCAGGATTTCGTATGTGTATGGACACATATGTTTATGGCATAAAAGTATTGGATTACAAATCAGTGTCAATGATTCAACAGATTTTTGCAATTTTCTGTCAGAACCGATGCATGATAAAATAATTTCTACAGGATTTCAAGGATTTTTGGCATTCTTCTTTGACTTTGTATGATTTTATGTAGAAACTAATAAAGAATGTGCTTTTTGTCATGCACTCACTATTTCACTTAGCAGAGATATTTCTGAACTACTTTGATTTAATGTCTTTTTCCCAAAGATGAGGAAAGAAGCTTACCTTTGTCCACAGCAGGCAATGGTAGGAAACAGGGAAATGTGTCACCTGTTAACCAGCTTAGAAAATAAGGTGATATTGATGTGTTTTGTGTCAGTAACTTCTAGTATTAAGACTGATTTTTATGTGGGCAGTATCTCACCCTAAAGAACTTGAACAAATACCCAGTTATTGCACCCCACCATCTCCCATTGGCAAAATTCCGAATAAACCAAACTGGTGAGCCTTATAATGTGACCTGAAGGTAAATGACCTTGTGGTGGTGAGATCAGCAGGGAAGTGAATTAAGGGTCCTATAAACAATCATTAAGAATACATTGCTTCCTATTCCACATAGCTTGAAACCAGGAGTTGTTAAGAGAAAGTGCTCCAGCAGAAGCAGTAACTACTCATCCCTTAAGAGTTCTCCGTTGTCCTGTGAAATGTGCAAGCATGCTTGGCTGTGCTGCAGCCATGGAGAAGGCACAAAGCACTTAGTTGTGTTCTGATCACTCTGCAAGGCAGAAGTGTGTGCAGCACCTGCCCAAGCAGTTTGTTGTCTTCTTCTAGCTGAAGAACAGTGGGGGCTCTGAACCCTTCTCTGCTGTGTCATTTCAGACTTCAGGACCTGAAGAAATGCAAATAGTTTGGACGAGCAAACATGGTGCCAAAGCCGTATTCATAGCAAATTGTGATACAGAACATGAGTTACTGTTGCATCATGACAAATTTTCTAAGATAAGGGTAAGCAGACTAAAACACACAAAGCTGGCTTCTCCAAATATTCACACTTAGTTTGCCAGTTTGCTAATAGAGAGGAGCCTCAAAGGCAAAACTAGTCTAGTCTAGAAATCTGTGCCTGAGTCAGCAAGGCACTGTGTGCAAAGTAAGATGCCCTGCTGGGGGCTGATTGGGGCCACCTCCATGTGCTGGAAGACAGGGCACGTTACATCAAACACGGTGCAGAGCAGAGCCAGGCACATGGCTGACAGCCTGCAGCTGGCTTCCATTCAGAGCTTGCAGCACGAGAGAAGTTCGGGGTTGTATGCACCCATCTGCACAGACATCTTCCTAAATCGTCATTTACAAGTCAGGAGTAAGACTCTGCTGGGTTTTGAAATGCTGCTCTTTGTTCCAGTTCAAATATCTGAAAATACTGGCATTGGTCAGCTGCGACTGAGATAAAACACAGTTTCCCTTGATGTCCTCTGACATTTTGTGTTTTGCTCAGGCAGGAATTGTAATGACAAAAATGGATAAAATGGTAGTTCTGTTGGGGAACTCCAATAACAACGAAGTCTCTTAAGGAAAAAGAAAGTATCAAATGGAACATGATACAACTATTGAGTTTCTCTGGTTAAAAAATAACTCCATAACTGATACTGTTAAGAAAGAAAACATTCAAAGTATTAATATAAAAATGCAAACTGGAACCTGCACACTTCTTCAAACATTCAGTTACAAAAATGAAGCTTTTCCTCCAAAATCTTCCATGGAAACAGCTAATTTCCTCCTCCGGGCTACATTTGTATGCTTTTCTCCATTATGATGCTTACAATGGGTCTTTCTAATCCTTCCATAACCAAAACGTATCTTTGGAAGTGCCCATAGCGGAGTCTTAGAGTGCCATCTTCACAACAAGACTTTTCTTCTGCTTAACAGAATGGGCCTCTGTCTGAAGGACATTCCCCAGGATCCTGAAATGCCTCTCTGTTACGTTGGTGAGAGCAGTTCTTCCTGTTAGCTGACCACTAAGCATTTTCTTTCTATCAAAAGGCACATCAGATTTTTTTTAATAGTTGTCTTTAATTTCTTCCTTTTTCACTAATGTGCTTGGAGGAAAATTAGGTTTTAGCTTAATTCTGTTCTTTAAAATTTCAAAGTATGACCACCACTCTGTTTAGATATTTTCTGTTTTATTATTCAGCTATAGTATTTTAATCAGGAAAGCACAAAGCTTAATTTTTAGATTCTTGTTGGTAATGACAAACATTTAAAATAGCACTAATTAATTAGTTTCCAGGAGTTCCATCCATGTGATTACTTTAAAGTTGGATTAAAAAAAGCAAAAATATTTGATCATAGTGGAATAACTTCTGATATTCAGTAGATGAAGTAAGATCAGATGCTTTCAAGACCTATGATATTCCTTTGGTACCCACACTGCATTTTCAAAGCTCCTCTACAGTCATTGCCTAGACAAGATGTGTAAACCTGTTGGTGTGGTAAAGGGAGGAACTCTGAAATGGGATTTTCCTTTCCTGGGGCAAACTTGGTGTGTCATTAACCAAGAAAGTGACAGTCGTCAGGATGGCTGCAAATCAACCAGATAGGCAGGATGTGGGAGGGATGTGACATGTGCCACACTTGTATCCATCAACTGCAGCATGAGTTCATCATGAGAGCATCACCTCTAATTCAGAAATTGCACTCAAACCCCTATGCAGTATTTGCATGTGGTTCTTTATTTCCCAGACATTCCCTCCTCAACACATTTCTTTATAACTGAAAACTGCCAGTTTACTTCTTGTTTTATAAAATGCTGTCAGAACGATGGGGTTCTTCAGTGTCCCAATGAATCCAATGTGACTGCAGCAGAGGAGGAGTTCGTGCAGGCTTTTGCAGAATGGAGAAGAAAAAACCAAACAGAATTCTTGCTCTCTTAGCTTCGAATGCAGTTCAGCCATTAATTTAAATAAGGTCTGCATTTCACCCCTCAGACCTTTTAATACTTGTTGGCGTAAGTGAGTGCAGGTCTTGGTGAAACCTGTTAGCTGTTCAGCAGGTTTAAGGCTACTTTTTTAAAAAGCAGGTATGGTTGAAACCAGCATTCCCCTTCCTCCAACACATTGATTCTTGATGACATTTATGTCTAGTTTGGCAGCATGACAGCTTGAATCCTCCATAGTGTATTTTTTTAGCTAAAAGAAAGTGTTGACAATATCTGTCCACCTGCGTGTTAATAAAGGATACCTAAAATGAGTGTCACGAACAGAGGGAATTTTTACCTGTCAATAGCTGGCCTAAGATTGGTTCATGCATTTCACACAGGTTGCTGAAAATGAACAGCTTATGGATACATAACATTCTTATATGTGAATCTACAATGTATTCTTAAACAATGTTCCATACTAAAACAACAACCTTAATGTATGGCATTTATTTTCAGGGAAATATATGTTGAGAAAAGAATATTACAGGGCTGTCTTTAAACAATAGACTTACTGTTTCACTTCCTCCCCTTTTCAATAGGAGTTCTTTATCCAACACAGTGTTTTAGACCTCAACTGCGGAGTTTTCTAGGAGAAAATATTTTTACTTGTTATTAAAAGATTTTATAAAAGTAACATAACATTTCCAAGATGTACAATTTTCTTATTCAAAGAGAAATGCCCCTTCATAAAAGTGTGAAATAAAAAGATGGCAATATCTGCAATAATCATTGTGTCAGTAAGTAGTTAACATTTCACACTGAACCAATAGCATTGATTAAAATTTTGATTTACAGTCCTTTTACATTTAAAGTAAAATCTACTAAAAGAAATAAGTGAGACAAATAAGCTATTTTTCCCTGTGTTACAAAAATGTCTGCATTTCTTTCCCACAAATAGTCATTGTTTATTTGAGTCAATGCTTTATTTCTGTTGAAAGTTGTGGTTTGTTTATGTTGTTTGTTGCACAGTACAGCTTAGAAGATCCAAGTCAAGAGTAATCTCTTTTGTACTAGGAATATTTACGAATTAACATATGTACCAGAAAGTAGATTCTGCAAGTGGCATTTTGAAGTGGTGCCAGACTAGTACTCAAACTGGTTCCAAGAAGAGGTATGCTAGGCTTGGGAAGTGGGGTAAAAGAAGATTATATTTATCAGAATTCTTACAAAGAGACATATGCAAAAACACCCTTGAAGTGGCTCAGATACACATATCCAGAAAAGCCCTGAGCAAAGTTAACATGACTGACTGAGAACAGTGAGGGTACGGAGAGAAAGGGATGGGATTTATAAGGGAACAACAAATGTTCATTGTCTGTTATGCAGCATACAGAAATCCATTTGAGGCACTGGCCTCCTTTCATCAGGGCCACAGCTTCTCCCATGAGTTCAGTGAAGAGTCAATGCACCTCAAATGCCTATAGTTTTCTGGCCAGTCCATTCTCTTATTAAAATTAAATCTTATGCACATTTTCCAGCTCACACCCATACCCTGTGTACCTTTTAGAACACAGATAGCCTACTAAATAAACCCAGATTAGTTTACCTGTGTAGAGTATGTTGATACATCCGTTACCAGATAAAGCAGGTTATCCATTGGCTGTCTGTCCCCAAGAGATACTTTGTAGTCTCTTCCCACCATTACTATGAATAAATCAACCTGTAGTTTCCATTGGTCCTAGACTGTTATTTGGTGTCTGCTCACTACACATCTGCTTCCAATAATCAGCTTCTACCATCTTATCTCATGGTGCCTTGCTCTCACACAGGGGTAGAATCCTGGGCTCATGTTGTTTCACATGAGTCTTCCCTCAGCCTTGAGGCCAACCAGGACAGCCAGAGATGAGGTAAGTTACTTTTCACTTGGCTGATTCATTGCACACCATTATCAGGTAAGAAAGTCCAACTCAATCTGATATTTCTCCAGAGGAAAAAAAAAAAAGATAAAATCTTAGATGAGAATTGTCAAATTCACTCTGTACGGATGGATGTCTGAGTTATATTAAGAAGTGGAAAATGTGCAGTCAGAACAATGAGGAAAACTACATTAGGCAAAAATGAATAAGGTGCCAAGGATCTTACATAAGGACAAATCATAACCAGTGCTCAAAGTGCAATGGATCGGGGATACTGAGTAATAAGAAGATAAGGATCTAAATACAGATATTTAACCTCTGAAGGCCTTCAAGGGGCTTGTTCTGTAAAACCTAGATTGTAGCTATAAAAGACTTAGACATAAATGAACTCTGGCACTGTCAAAGAGTTTTTCTTTTCTTTTCTGTTTTTTAAGGTTAAGTAATTTTTATGAATACCAGTTGAAAAATGAAGCCAGTTCATCAATAAGATGAAGTGAATGGAATGATGAGGCGGTCATCTTTCCAAGAAGACCATTGGGAAAAAAAAACCTGTACTGAGGTTAATTTTTTTAAAATGGAGGTTATAGTTATCCATGAGCAAGTCCAAGGACTCTTATAAATAAGCAGTTTCTGCCCTCCCAGAACAGTGGGATGCAGCAAATATCCCAGATATTAAGGTAGTGACTTAGTAAAGCATTTTTTCTCTACATATGCTTAATTAGTGCTTATTATCACAAAACTTCTTAGCGGCTCATTGAGTATCACAGAGCAGAGATGGCAGACCTGTTAATAGCTTTGTGTACAGCTCTGCATTCAGACCACCCTCCATCTGGGTGTGACACCAGCTCAGTGAGTGAAGGTACCTGGATTTCCTGGTGGTCTCCTGCAGAGCAGATTTAGACAAATTCAGGTGCAATGCATCTCTGAAGATGTGATCAAGCTGTAAAAGGGGCTGAAAATGCTCCAGGAGGTGCAGAAAACAACAAGGCGTTGGGAAAAAGCAGTAAAAATAAGAGGAATATGAGTACTTCAAGGAGAACCATTAGTCCGGAAATTTGGTTGGATGCCAACAGCTCCAGTTTTACAAGTACAAAAAATATGGGATATACATCATACAAGCCTCCTAGTTTGTTCTATCCTTGTTGCTTGATATTTCTCTGCTGCAAAGCCTTTATCTATAATAGGTGTAATTTCTTTTCTCACAATAAAATTACTGCAGCATAAGAAAAGAGAAGTGCATCTAATTTTCTTTTAAAAACTCAGTTTTTTTAACTATAAACCAAAGAGTTCTAAACATAAAAAAGTCTAAAAAAAGGTAAAACATAAACTTCTAAAAAAAAGTATTCCAACGCCTATTGTTATTAATAAACAGGGATACAAATTTGGGGTTTTAATTCACAAGTTCACTTCCTTGAACACATATACTGCAATTTCTCTGTGACAGTATTCCTATGTCAGTCAAAGTAAAGAGCATGGACATCATTTTCTTTATGGATAGCATACTGGGGTTGGAAACTAAGGGAATCCCTATCATTCTGCCTTGCTAATTCCCTTGTGGTTGTAGAGATTCTTCTGCTTTCCCTTAATTTATGCAAAGTGCTGTTAAACAAATTACTACATATGAAAATAAGATAGCATAATGCACTAATATATTTTTGTTGTGATTCTGAACATTACAGAAAGTAATGGTATAGCTAATATGTTATAATTTTTAAAATTCAATATAATTTGTAATTACAAATTGACATTCCCAATCCAATCCCTCTCACGATATTCCCTCGTGTTTGATACCAAAATGCTATACAAAATAATCTGCTTGGCACTACTGATATTCTTATCTGCTGTGAGTTACATAAGAATATTTTGATGCTGAGTAATATGCATCTTGAGGAACATGTAATAAAATGTGAATTTAAAGCATGAATAATTAGCAGCTGAAAATAGCAAGTCAAAGATATGTAACAGGGTTTGTGTCATACACATCTTAAAGAAGGCTGAAGCAGAACTTTACTGTTAGCAGATACACAGCTACAAGGAGTGTGATCTTTCTTGGACATCCAATATTAACATGTGGGGGTTTGGTGCAGCCGACTTGTGTTGACTTCCCTTTTCCTGTAGACACAGGGAAAAGCCTGCTTTTTCCCACTCCACCCTGAAAGAGGGTATTGTGGTCAAGAAGTAAAAATTATTTCAAATTATTATTTTCCTCCTCCTCATGTGGTAGATCTGAGGTTTTTTAAGTTCCCTTGCTCTAATTTTTGTCAAATCAAAAGACAGTGTGTGAAATTAAAATCTCTATGGCATTTTTATTAGGCTTTTCCTAATGAAAACCTGACCAATTTCCGTCTTAGAAATTTGGAGTCCCCTCATAGAAGAAGGGTAAAGGCTATAAAAATAGTCCTTGTAGTAGAAGTAGTACTTACTTTTAGGACAGTGGAACTGTAATGGATAGATTCATTTTTTTCATATTGGTTTGAATTCTTAAACATGAGACTTACAAAAATACATGCAGAATGTCTGATATCAAAAGTCACTGCTCCATTTTTATCAGACATTTTACTCATGTTTATATTGGCGCTCAGATCTCATTTTTGGAGCTTAAATGTCAACCCTTCTTACAACTAGCAGTTTATCAGGCTTGTTTTGATCTCAGCATCATAATTACCTATGGAGAACCTGGTGTGGTAAAACAGATGGTGATATGCTTAGAACCTGTCACCTTGTAGGACTCAAATACAATTACAAAATAATGCCATGTGAAAAGAATTGGGGTTTTTCGCTCCATTTTACCTCATTTCAAGAAGTCATATGTATAAGCATGGTTTGCATAATGGTTTGGTGACTTAGTAGCTGTTTGAATGAGCAGGTACACAGATCAAAATGTTAGCACTGTCAAGATGAGCATGTATTTTGTTGGTCACACTTTAAGGAAACTGGTTTAGATTTGTGAAGACTTTTTTTGCCCAGCTGGATGTAAACATTGAACAAGTGACCTCATTCTCCTTTCTCTTCTGTCCTTGCTGCTATCTTATTTAGGGAGAATTTAAAGGCTGTAAAACCCATCCCCAAAGACTTTCTTCCTCTCCCAGTATTGTCCTCTTCATCAGCTGCCTCTCTGCTTCCTTAGAAGAGTTCCTCTCCTCCCACCATGGACCTCACACCCTTCTGCACCTCTTGTGCTGATCACTGTGTTCATATTCATGTCCCTTCTAAGTAAGGCCATCCTTGGCTTTCAGTGCTCACTGTGGAGTCCTGTTGCAGCATAAGAGGAACTTCAGGGAGTGGGCAGAAAGCAGGCAAAAAGAGGCAGTTTGGGAAAAGACAGGAGACGGAGGGATGCTTGGCTCCTAGTGGGAGAAAGACAGAACCACTAATGTCAGTCTGAAGGCCTTCGTTGCTGCTGACTTAAACCAAAATACTAGAGAAAAGAAAGGTTTTCACAATGCCGAGAAAAAACTGTGAATTAATTTGAGTAATGTTTATTAGCCAAAAAAAGAGGTAAAAGCCAACAATATGTTGGAAAAGTATAGATATGATTATTCAATAGAAATTTGAGGAAATTATCCTAGCACAGTCCAAGAGACTAATGAGTCCATATTAAGAAAATGGCACAGTGCAGGTCACCCTATTATAAAACAGGATATTACAGAAATGGAGAAGGTGCAGCTAAGGGCAAGCAGAGTGCCACAGCAATACAATGATCTTTGTTATTCAGAAAGGTTAGAGAAACAAGATCCATAAGCTAGGGAAAAGAATTAAAATTAACATAGACCCTCAGCAAAGTCTGCCAGAGTATTTGTATGCAATAGGTATAACAGCTTTGAAAACAATACCTACAAGAGGATATCTGAACTCCTATCACTACAAAGTAAGGGCATTGTCGTTTAGATTTGTTGGTTTGGTCGATGTATAGTAAGTAATACATAGAGTATGAGTAATGATAAAATGGATTTAAGTGACATAAAATATAGACTGAATTAAATAGACACTTGAGAAATTCCTGAACATTTTTATAACAATCCTAGAAGTATTTTTAAAACCTGTGTGACCTTATATATCTAGCCAAAGTCACAGTCAAATTTGGATTTGGGATAGGCCAAACAATAAGACAGCAAATGTTGCACAGAGAGGAGTTAAGCAGAGAGGCTTTATGATGATATTTGTGTAATTCAGCTCTTTATAAAAGAATAACATGATCCTTTTCTAAAAATAATGTAGCAGACAATGGATTACTGCAAAAACATTACCTATGAATATAGCTTTAGTTGTAAATATCCTGTAGTATTGAGTCCACAGTAAAAAAAATCCTATCACATTTCTCCTTTACAAGGCATGAAAGGTAATTATATTCACTAAAGGTACTGCTTATATTATGCGTTATAATAATTGAGACTTTTATGAATATAAAAATTTTCATGGGAATATTGATTAGTTCAGATTATTGTCTACACCATTTAGAAGAGCAATTGTTACACATAGCAGGCTTTTAATCCACGTGTTTCAACATGTCTATACTTTGGAGCAATGTTAGTCTTCACTCAATGGAGAATATCCATGAAGGGCATAGATACGTAATCCTAGAAATACAATGTCAGACCAAAGGACAAGGAGCATTCAATAAATAGTTTCAACATTGCCTTTTCAGCAAGCAAGTTATGTTCTCTGTACATGCTAGATCCCCGATGATTAGTCTCATCTATCTGTAATATGGTCAAGCTACAGGGACTGAGTATGACCTCTGGTGTGGAAAGAATATACTTAATTTGGTTTTAAATTAGTAAAATTTTATTAATATCATTAAATACCAAATGTTTAGCATATAAAATAAGTTTTTAAAGACTCGATGAGATAGCATTGTTTTTAGAGAAAAACATATTAACTTATCTATTTAGATGCTTCTGAAATTACTGACATTAAAAAAAAAAAGGAGATTAAGAAGAATTACCATTTCATTGTGTGCTTGGGAATTAGGTACCAGAAGGGTGTAGAAGTAGGTTTGAAAAAGAGCAAACTCATGTATTTGGGGAGAAAAAGTGATCACTTAAGAATCCATGGTGTGCATCTGAAAATCCCATTAGAGACTGTCAAGCTGCATTGGTCAGGCAAAAAGAATATGAAATGGGACCAATTAATACGATGCTGTTGAGTGCATGACAATAGCTTTAGTTCCTGATTTACAGAGAAGAATACAGTTGAGTGGAAATGATTTTGATACATTTGCATTTGTGGCTATAAGTCAAATTCTACATAAAGAGATCTAGCAACCACTGAGAGGTGACTATAGCCCTGGATTCCCAGTCCAGAGCCCGGGATGATATCGCTGGTTCTGACACTGATCTTTGTGATGACCTTGACTGGATCACTTCTCTTTGTAAAGGTTTCATGTACTGAGTTTTTATCATATTTTTTTATATTAACATGCCTATATATGTTGATTGTAAGCCTTTAGAGTCTTCTGAAGAATGGCTGACTTACTGTGTTTGTACAGTCTGCAGCAGAATGAGCCTGTGATCTTCTCTAGGGAGAATTTAAATACCATAAAATCATGCAAGCAGCAGAAGGACCATGACACAGAAAGGGAGAAAATCAATGGGATTTGGGGATCAGGGAATTTTAAACTAAAGGACTTTCAAATATATAGTTTCCTCACACTGAAATAGCTCCTAATCTGATTCAAAATTTGATTTATTTGCTCAGCATGTTTCCATGTCCTTGAAACAATCCATTTGTGACAGTTACACACTTTCATTGAATTTTTCCAAACACTGAATGGTAGGTCTCTAGTGCTACTAAAACCCCTGATATTCTTGATTCTTAATTAAGGAATAAATAGTATTCTACCTAAACAGAAGCAGTCCCATCTTCAGAGCTGTGGATTCTTCTGCCAAAAACGTGGTTAAGAGAACCTATCCTCAACCATTGGCAAAAAGAAATTATGTGTTAGTCCTATTCCAGGCTGTCTGGACCCTTCTTCACATCCTTTATTCTCTTCGTCATTCTTTATTATCCAATGTGGCCAAACATTTGGTCAGTGTTGGAGCTACCACTCTGCAAGTCTTAAAGGACTTTTCAGCCACAGGCACTGTCACCATATGTACAGTAAGTCCATCGTACAGTCCCTTCTGTTATTGTACTGTGGAGCAGGGAAGCCTCAGCTTAATAGCAATCTTGTTTTCATAGTAAGATGCCCAGTCCAGAACAAGGGCTGGTACATGTAAACACGTTTATCAGCTGATTTCCAGGGAGCAAGATCTCCCAGGCACCCATCCCATTGAGATGTGTGCCATTCTAGCTACAGGGCTGCCCCTCTTGGGCAGGCCTCCTGTTTTCCAGTACATAACTCTCAATCCTGCATGGGCACTGCCATGCAAATTCCCACGGGGTGGCCGTGGTTCACCTCATCCTGGTGCTCTGGCAGAGCCAGACTGAGATTAAACCACATGACTTTCAAAGGGTTTAATTTTAGTAATAGAAAAGGAGACTTTTGCTAGGATGTCATACCCCATTTCTTTCTTTTATCTTTTGGAGGGCTAGTGGATGAGGAGGAGAGTTTCATCCAGACTTTCACTTATCAGTGAATAAAGTACTTTCCTATGCACTATCATAAGTGCTCAGGGACAGCAAGCCAAAGGAATGAAAACCAGATTGCAAGCAGTGCTTTCCCAAAAGGCTATTCCCCATATTTATAGCTTCTTCTGTTGACTTGTCACTACAATACGACAAAAGATCATTTTGGTCTTGACTTATTAATAGAGAAGAAAAAGGGATTTATATGCTATCTGGTTAAAAAATGTTATAGTATTTATCAGCCAGCAGCAACTTTTAAATTCTCTGCTGAGAAACAGTTTAGTAGGCTGAATTTATCTCTGTTATTCAACACTAGAAGTAGCCTAGGAGAGCCTAGAAGCAGTTAGGATACGTGAAAGAATAATTTTTGCATTAGTAGGTCTCAGGTGATGATCAGACAGATAGTCTACAAGCACTTTGTAAAGAAAAATGAAACTCTGACGACTATATGATCAGACATCATGCTCTTTCTGCTTGGCTAGTTAACATCCTATTTTCAGTGCATAAATTCTACATGGTATCCTTTAAAATGCACTCAAAGCATGTGACATTCATTCTTCCCTCTTCCTCCCATGTTTGTAGACCAGCTTGTTGATTCTAAACAATTTCTTCCAGCAGAAGTGAAACAATATTAGTTTGGAAGAATGAAAAACACAATGTGGTCCCAGTGGTTCACCAGAGAAGTATTTCATATCTCACTAATGAGCAGAGGTGTATTCTGGGTTCTGCCATCAACATGGACCTCTATTTTTTCACACTCATTTCATGGCTACATGTTTTGATGCTCAATCTTAGAGTTTTGCCACCTCATTAAGTTCCTTGTATACATGTGAGAGCCCATTTACACTTACAATAGGTGACCCTTTTTTCTCTGGGCAAGTCAGCTGAAAAACAGCAATAAAAACCCAAACCATGTGATTCTGTAGTGCTAAACCCCAAAGAGTTGCACCACAGTGTTTTCGGATGTACTGCTTTAATCTCATAAACAAGACTCTGTTTTGCAATATTAAAGCAGAGCAACAGTATGGCTGTGAGAAGAAGGTGTCCAGACAGACTGAGGACACCTGTGTTGGCACAACATGTGTTTTAAGCCTCACTGGACAGCAGGTTGGGTCCACACTCCAAAATATCTGTTTGTAGGGTGTCATTCTCCACTTCTTGCACATTTAATGGAGAAACACAGTTTTCCACACTTTCCAAATAATGTTTCTTTTGCCTTTTAACTTGCTTTTCTAAGCAAAGGTTAATGGAAGACATAAATGTTAAGCCACTGACAAGTTAAAAATGTGACCATCATACCATAGTTATGAAAAGCGCAGTCAAAAAGTGAAATCCCAATATCATAAATCATACAATAAATCCAAGAAAAAGCTGTGTAACCCAAAGAAAATCAACCACAACTAGAAAAACCTCAAACAAACTGCTACCTTATCACCACTTCATAATTTTCTCTCCTGGCGTAGGCTTCTCACACATATATTAATTTGTTTTCAACATCTGCAATTGCATGATACTGATTCATTCCAACTACTGGATCTAGATTAAGGTCTTCCTAATTCTCTAATCACTAGGTTTTTCTTGTATGGAGAGATACTGTCCCAATAACATTGGGTGTAAGACCTGTAGAAAATAGTGCTTGGAGGTGAAAAATGGCAGCCCTTGCGCACTCACTCCATTGGGCTTATTTTTGCTTTTCCTGCTATTCTCTGTGCCTTTGCCATCATTTGGCCTTATTAACTGAAAAGCACTGGATCAAAAATAAATCATTCTTTTTTATTATTTAATTTTTTAAGCAGTAAATATTTTAGTGATAGAATTTCTGTTTGAATGAAAGGAAAAAGAGATGTTACGATCTTACTGCACAGAGGAAAAGAAGTTATATATAGAATGTGCATCTTAATGACTAGGAGGTGTTGATTAGCATCATACTTTTATTTCACACAAAGATGTGTGAACCTTTCATAACAAAACTTGTAAGAAAGCAGAACTTG
The DNA here is from genome assembly GCA_013397915.1 of Daphoenositta chrysoptera. Lineage (NCBI taxonomy): Eukaryota > Metazoa > Chordata > Aves > Passeriformes > Daphoenositta > Daphoenositta chrysoptera. The sequence continues at coordinate 1,280,419 of VZRO01004626.1, forward strand.
CCTCATTTATGCTTTTTTTTTAATAAAAGTGAAACAGTCAGCAGTTTGCTTAAAGTCAAACTAATAGAACATTTCATAGCCTTGCTGGACAGGCAGATGAGTTTGGAATCACACACTTCTCCCCTCAACCCAGCCCTGCCTCCAGCCTGCCTGCTGATCTTTACAGTACATATTTTGCCACCTATTAAAATAAGCACCTTTGGAATCAGCTCGGGTCTCACTCAGCCCACTGGGGTACAGGTTGATGGCTTGGCAAAGGCTGTTTATTCTCAGCAGCCAGGAAAAGCCTGAGCCTAGGAATTGCTCTGGAACAGCCAGGGAGGAGAAGCAACAAAATAATTCAAGAAACTAAATAATTGTGTTTCTGAGGAAAAAGGAATGCCACTCACATTCAGAAATTATTTGATAAAGGTGGATTTTTGAAATAGTTCTCTTTGTTCTGCATAAAAGTAAAATTGCCATCTCAGCTCTACTCCATCCTCACTTTGTACCTGTCCAAACCGAGTTTGTTTCTGTAATTGCAGGGAAAGGCTTTTCAGAGGCAAATCTGAGAGTCAGCTGGAGAAGCTGAGGAGAGGAATTCCTCTTCTTGAGCTTAAGTGGGCAACTGTGCCAGTAATGGGTATTTCAGATGAAATGTGTGGTTCTGCATTCTTGTTTATGCTGTGTTGAAGATCCTGTTATTGCTGTTGTTGGTGGATAATTTCATTTGACAATGTGCTGCAGATTCATCTTTATGTATGAATTTACAAGTGCAGAGTAAGAAGCATAAAAAAATAATACAGAACTGCTCATGCAGAGTCACAGCACAAAAATTAGAACACTCAGTAGTTCAAAAATGCCAGGATAGACAACTTTAATCTTTCATAGCACCTCTGTATTTGTAAAGCTTTAGCTTTTTTTTCGTGATGATGAATATGAGGAAATCAAACTTACTGAAGAATAGAAAAAAAGTAGTTTCAAAAACTTAGTTGCATGAGAAAGCAGAATATATTGCCCACATTTAACCCGTATTCCTGTAAATGTGTAATTTATTATCAACATCTGCATTTTCTGTTCTAACTTTTACTGTGTGGTTAAGTAGTAAATTAAAGTCTGTAGTACCCACCTATGTCTGGGCTAAGTTAAGTGTTTGTATGACAGGTGATGGACCAGGGTGAAATGCTGCCACCTCCCAAATCCTTGATAGCACCCAACAAGTTTTAAGAGATATTGGTTAGTTTGGTTTAATAAGTTGTTTTGTGCTCTCTCTAGTTTTTGGAATACATTCCACTTACCAGACACCTGAAGAAAAAAGGCAAAATGAAAACATAAAAAAGGGTCTTTTTAATTTTATTTAGAGATTCCAGTATTTCTTTCCTGAAACATTTTCATTAATATGATACTATCATCTGAAGAAGAAGCAGACCAAAATCCCACAATGTGATTAGAATTTTTTCTCTTTTCTCTTTAGATTCTCAGGTAAATTAAATTCATTCTGGTTCATTGTCTTAATTAATTGGTCCTACTGACTTAACTAATCTTCAAATGCCGCTTCTGATTTTTCCATCCCATGGTCACAGCTTGCTCTCAGCAATGTGGCTTTCCATCTCCTGGAAACTGGATTTTATAGCTTTATTCTAATATTTGAAATCATTCAATCTGCTGTCTCTTCCCATCTGATTAATTTAACAAGTATCCCACCTCCTGGAAGGGGGAGAAGAGATATGCTAGTTCATATCCATTCTGAATCAATGCTGCAAATGGGCATGCAGTTTACAATAATTACTAGAAATCAACACATGTTGGGATGTATTTGTTACACATTCCAGTAATCAATAAGATGTTATTAAAATATTTATCCCTTATAGGACATGAAAGTTGAAGTAAATTCTGAAAGGATTGCTACACATTTTAACTAAGGTGTATCCACATATCAACAAGTAAAATTGTATTAACTGGCTGTAAAACATAAGAATTATGTAACAGTGGAATTTGGAGTGGCTTCTTAAGCTACATAAAGATGGGAGAACCAGAACAAGTTCCAGAACAAGTCTTGAGGTAAGAACTTTACGAAATTTCAGGAGTTACTTTTTACTTTGTATAAAATATGCTGGCCTTTTTCTCATCTAAGAACCTATTTAAATAAACAAGATGGCAGAAAAAAAATGAAAGGAGTTTTCCACAAAAAGAAAACTTGTAGCCCTGAAGCTAAATGGAAAGAGTAGCAGGTAGCTGGAAAACCTCCATCATGGCCCCAGTACTCTAGCTTATCCAGAGGGAAGTCCTGCAATTAGTGGTCATAAATAAATACCCACAGATGGACTCCAGAATCTATTGAATCTTATTAATTACCATGTGGTTCTCCTGGATATGAAGTTTACCCAGAGGTTATGAGTTGTGTACTCAGGTATAACGGTGATACGGCAATAAAATACTTGTGTTATTCCTGACATCAGAAAATAAAAATGGAACAGAGAGGTATTTATGACACAAATACTTAATTTCAGTGCCTGGTCTATATTCTTGTATAATAAACAAATAACAATCCTGAAATAAAGTCCATAGATGTGGTTGTTTCATGACATACAGGTTTACCCACTACACTGCACTGGATCTAACTATTCATTGTACAGGTGACAAGAAATATGACAAAGGAAGCAACAGAAAGAGCTTGAAAATCCTGATCTATTTTTCCTTTCACAGTAAGAGATTTCTTTAAAGACAGGAAAGATGCTACTGAAATATAAAATAAACCATAAAGCTAGGCAGTGTTGCTTCATCTTGTTTTCATTCATACCCAGATAAAATAAGTTATTGTGAAGCAACTTATATATTTACACACACACACATATATAGATACTGTTATTAATGCTAACTGCATTAAAAAAAGATACACTCTCAGTTTGATAGGGACTAGGGAAAAATGAGATAACATGACTATGTTTATGTGGAAAATATGAGTTGACGTCTGTTAAAAATAAAAAGCATTTAAAACATTATAGCAAAACTTTATTATTTTGTCAGACATTTGCTGTAGGAATGTGAAAAATATATTGATATTGCAGACTTTTGTAAATAGCACCCATCCTCAGTTGCCTGTAGTAGGCGTTCTACAACTCAGTTTGGAAGCCATAAGAACCTGCTGAAGAACTCGTCATGACACAACTCCTAACACAAAAAATAAAGTAAAAACTTACCTTTAGCTTTTATTTGTGCTTAAGCTTTGATATGACACAGGTGGAGACAATTTAATGAGAATATTAGGCTTTGATACAGCAACTTAAAAATGTTTTTAACCTTTAGTAGTATTTTGTCCTTATTTTCTCACAGAAGTATTATTACCATTTGATTTCCTCATTCTGATCTAAGGTACTTTCTATCATTTAGCCCCAGACTATGTCTATGCCATGAGAGACAAACTTCCCTTTGATATAGTAGTTGACATATTAGTTTATTTGCCTATATACTCAAGGTTTTTTACCTTCAGGCATCTTCAAAAATTTTATCTAAATGAAGAGTATTCACTGAAATTATTTATAGCCACTGTGTGCTTTTGATCTGTATGAATACTTTCCACAGATTTTACTGAT
>VZRO01004626.1:1293990-1318990 GCA_013397915.1 Daphoenositta chrysoptera
GGAATTTTGTAAAGGTTAGTATGACAAGCTTCTGAAGTTTTAATATGTATTTTATCAATTTTAAAAGAACATCTGTGTATACACATTCACAGATGCATGGGTTAAAAAGGAAAAAAGGAATGAACCCATCTGGATCAAATTCTGCATTTGATATCTACAGAATGTGCTAAGAGCATTTGATTTTTACTTTGGCAGGCAAAGTACAGATCTCTAAATTCTGGAAAAAATGTAACTATTTTATTCAATACCTTACTAGCACCTTTATTCCTGTGCTGTTTTTCTAAGTATTCCTTTCAATTTACCTTGAATTAAAGCAGAATAGATTTAATTAAACTAAAAAAAAAAATTAAAAATTGAACTTAGAAATAAGATACAGAAAACAGGTGGGTTTTTTTTTGATGAAAGATATAAATGCAGTAAAGCTCTTAATTTACAAAATGAAATACAGTAACAACATGACTAGTCTCACTGTATATAGATTGTGCTTTATGAATAGAGTATACAAAATATACTAAACAAGTATTTAGCAGTCAGTTCCAACACATTACTTCCTTATAAATAGTATACAATATAAAGTGTACTATCCAAGATTACTGGATTGCTATCTGGGTTAGTATCCAACATGCCACTACACAGTAATTGATAAAATAAGAAACCCCAAGACATACTGCCTGATTCTCTTTGCAAAGTTAACCCTGCTATAACGATTAAAAACAGAAATTGAACCTAATCTCCTATGTCTCTCTGTTGTGTTTCTAGCAGACACCTGAGGTTTGAAAACACCACAGGGTGATCTGAGGTCACGCAGTAGTTCTACAGTGTAGAACTTACTGAATTTGAAAACAAAGATTAGGACCCACAGGCAACAAGGTGCTTCAGTTTCCATCTGAATTTAACTATATTTGTTCTTATTTGTGTGGGAGCTATGTTGCAGGGGAATGAGAGGTCATTTAGAAATTACTTTTATCACTGAAAAACGTTTGAACAGTGTCTTCTGAAAGAGGGAGAAAACCCATTCATCCCTTTTTAAGGCAATACAAGTAATTGTGTGCCTTGAGATTTAAGGTCCTTTCATAGGGTTTGTTTTTTACTTAGTATATTTTTTCAAACATTTGCAAGTGTTGAAGAGAACTTCTGAACTCCATTAAGCTTCAAATTTCAGATATTTTCTTCAGAATTGTAAGCGACTAAGTTTTTGATGCAAGTCTTCAGTGATTTTTAATCATGCTATAATGCCATAGTAATTTTCTCCAGATGCTGTAACACTATTATCACAATATTCTGTTCCATTTATTGCTCCCAAGAAATTGCATTTTGTGCACCATTATACCTAGCATATTCCTTCATTGTTGGTGTCTTTTAATAGTTTGTACTGGGACCACCACTATTCAACATCTTCATCTGTGACCTAGACAGTGGGATTAGTTGAGTGCACCCTCAGCAAGTCTGCCAGTAACACCAAGCTGAGTGGTGGCTGATTTGGTGGAGAGGAGGGATGCTATCCAGGGGCACCTCGACAGGTTTGAGGAGTGGGCCCACATGAACCTTAAGAAGTTCAGTAAAACCAAGCATGAGATCCTGCACCCTGGTCAGAGCAATCCCCAACACAATACAGATTGGAGGATAGAGGGTGTGAGAGCAGCCCTGCATAGAAGGACCTGGGAATAGTGGTGGATTAAAAAATGGACATGAGCTGGAAATGTGCACTTGCCACCCAGCAAGGCAATTGTATCCTGGGCTGCATAAAAAGAAGTGTGCTCAGCAGGTTGAGAGAGGCGATTCTCCCCCCACACTGCTCTGTACTCTGCTCTCATGAGGTCCTGCCTGGAGTTTGCACCCAGCTCCGTGGTCCCCAGCACAAGACAGACCTGGACCTGTTGGGGCAGGTCCAAAATAGGGCCACAGAAATAGTCAGAAGAGTGTAACACCTCTCCTGTGAAGAAAGCGAGGAAGTTGGGGTTGTTCAGCCTAGGGAAGAGAAGGCTCCAGGGAGACCTTTCAATACTTAAGAGGGTGAATAAGAACGATGGGGGCTTTCTGCCAAGGCCTGTCGTCACAGAAAAAGGGGCAACATTTGTAAATTTGAGGAGGGTAGGTTTACATCAGACATAAGGAAAAAACCTTTTATATGAGGATGGTGAGACACTGAAACAGGTTGCCCAGAGAAGCTGTGGATGCCCCATCCCTGAAAGTGTTCAAAATCAGGTTGGATGGGGCTTTCATCAGTCTAATGACGGATATCCCTGTTCATGGCAGGGAGGGTGGAGTAGATAATCTTTAAGTGTCCCTTCCATTCCAAACCATTCTATGATTCATTGCTATGCTTTCGCTTCCATGCTTATAAAATTCTGACTACAGAACTTTTTTCCCAAATGAGTTCAATTCCTTTAACGGTGGTGTCTAGGTTGCTTTTAGTACACTTCAGTGGTTGGAGTGCAGCCACTTTATAAACAGAGAGGATAACAAGAAATAGCCATTGAAAATGCACTATATCTTAAGATATTAGTTCCTGTTGTATTGTAATTTTTTAGCATTGAGGACTGCATTTTTGCAAGGACAGTTCAAAGATTATTTGGATGACTAATCTGTGGAAGGATTAATAGCTTAAAGCAATAATCATGATACAAAATTTTCATTTTCTTCAACTATACTTACTTACAGAATAACAGCAAACCAAGACTAAAAATCAAGCAGTTCAGTTGTCCACACAAAATAAATTTCATAGGCTGTTCTGCCAGAAGCTTAAGAAAGCTAAGTTTTAGGAAACACTCCCATACAAGCATCTCTTTCTGGAAGTGTAAATTAAAGGAATAACACATTGGCTCTTGAACATAATATTTCTCTCAACTCTAGAGTTTGTTTTTCAACATCAAAGGTTGAAAGGCAAAGCTCAGGCATGTTAGTTAGAGATTAAAAGGATCTTACAATTATAGTATTTTATGTATGTTCTGAGGAGGAAGCAACTATACAAGATAAGTATGAAAACCAAAACACTTTTTTTGCCTTTTCCATAAGCAAAAGAAGACTTGAAGATTTGTGTGTATACAGATAGAAATGTATTTATATGTGATTATTTGCAAAATTTTGCACTACTTTTCTGTTGTGCAATAAGAGCACTGTGCTAAGAACAAATTCCCATGTAAAAATACTGAGTATTTAAACATAAATTCTGAATAAATATTTCTATATTCCATGACTTCTTATTAATAGCTATGTTACTCAAATCCTAAAATATTTCACAGCTTAGTGATTTCAGACTTGTGATCAAAACTTTCTGATCTACTATATAATTGGAATCTTTATTTTAAGAAAGTTTAGGATCATTTCTTGATGAACCAATCTTGTTCACAACTAGTCAATACTTTTTATTAATGACAATGATGATTGAATAGAGAACATCCTTATTAACTTCACAGATGTCAACAACTTGAGAAAATCCTGGTAGAGGATTAGGAAAAAACTGTTACATGATGAAAGGCTGAAAAATGGATGTCTTAGGTTATAGAAAGAGCAACTAGTCAGATGCTGGAGTTAAAAATAAGTACAGACAGTGAAGCACTGGACCAGTTTGCCTGGGGAGCCTCAAAGTCCCCCTTATTTTGGGCCTTTCCCAAAGCATCCTTGGGGCTAGACACACATCTGTGAGAAATATGTTAAGTCCCTGCTAACTCTTTGGGATAATAAAGAGATGATGGAGACATCTCTTAGCAAGTACAACTATGACACCATGTCCAAATGTCCTCATCAAAATACCTCTCTCCTCTGAGTAAGTGCTGGCAAAATACACCTCTGTCTGAGCTCAGGGATGACAATGAATGCAGTGTCACAAACAGAAAGCAAGGAGATGAATGCAGCAGCAGCAAAAATAAAATACGGCTATACTAAATTATTTCAAAGAACTTTTTGGTGAAGATATAAACAAATGAATAGCCTCATTTCTGTGGATAACCTTCTTTACAATTGATAGATCTACAATTACAAAGAAGACTTTTCCTGTACCCCAGAACTTTCAAAATAATACTCTCTGTGAAAAATGTTTTTAATATAAAAGAAGGATTCTAATATCTTGCAGATCTGCCTGCTCATCTCAATACATTACTTTTTCTTTGCTCATAGATTGCAGAACATGAAGTTCCTCAGTCTCTGTGTCTGTCTCAAACATTCACTCTTCCATGTGCTTTACAGCTTTACATGAAGATTGTTCTCTCACTCCTTGCAACTGGCAAACTACAACTGCATACCGTATCCTTAAAGAAATCACCATTTATATCATTTAACTGGATAGCTGCCAGGAGACAGGTAACAGTTACTGGACATTTACAGAGGCCTTATGAAGACTGTAGGCTGTTGGAGAAGAGTTTTGAGGTTTCAAAGGAAAGAGAAAGATAACAGGACAGGCAGTTGAGGGATAAATATCTACTAGGAAGGAATGTGTAAACTAACTTCCAAATATTTAGGGATGAAGCCAAATTCTCAAAGCCTGAAATAACTCATCTGATACAAGGTGAACTTGTCTTCTGAGTTTTTCACAAGATAAGCCTGACCCTGTCTTGGGAAAATGTGTTTATTATGATAGCTACTAAAATCCTGCTAAACTCTAGACAACAGCAACAAAACAAGTGTTACATTCAACTTTTAAACATTAGAACGTGTGCTGTTGCTGACAAGAAAACAACCAGATCGTATAACCAAGTACATGATTTCTTAATTAAATTGAGTTGAGCTGGTGTCAACAAGAAAAAAATATACTTGATACAATATTCTCAATTATGAATAGCACGTTTTCTACAGCGGATTCACGTCACATCAACTTTAATGTAAGGGGATACTGAATAAAGCAAAACAGCAGTGAGAACTCAGGACAAGAAAATATAAATAATTACAACGAGGTTTAGATTTGTTTAGTAAAATAGTGCTCATTCTAAGCTTTGAATAAAATATTCAATTTTTCTTTGGAAAACATACGAAGGCAGACAATGCCTTTTATAACCCCAAGCATTGAGTTACTACAGCAATCCTTTCCTTCTTCCAAACAAGAGATTTAACAATTTAAGTTTCCCTGTATATCTTTCATGCAATTCTATAGAAGAAAAAAAAAAAAAAAGAATTATTTCATTAAGTAATTTCTTATTTGTATATGTGAAAAAAAAAAAAAATGCCAGCGGTTCAGTGTTTAATCCTGAAAGCTGCCAGGAAAATTCCAGGATTCAATTCCTCTACGATTCCCAGTGAACAAATTGCACAGTTCAGATCTGGGTCCTTTAAATATTGTTGCCCATATCCACCAAAAATCTTTAATGTTCTGCTAAAATCATTTAAGAAAAAGTGCTGTGGGACATCACAAAAAAGAGATTGAGTCTCTCAGGCAGTAAGTCAATGTAATGACTGGCAGGGAAAATACATTGTTTTTGGCTTTGTATTGAAGTGGTGGTAGATGTTGAGAGAGAGAAGCTGCCTAGGTCAATGTGCTTACTGTGAGCTTTGTAGCCAAGAATATGATTTGCAACAAGTCATGTAATTCTTTTAAGCTCTTTTGGTGCATTTTTATTCCACTCAGGGGTTGCAATAATCAGTCTAAAATCATGAAAGGATAATCTTTTTGCTGGGTTCCAGCTGAAAGTATTTTGTATTGCTATGGCGACTTAGGTACCTAGTAACACTAGGGAGTTTTTTACTTAGGTATTCAATGGCACAAAGGGCAATAAATTACATCATGTCTTGAAGTCCCTCCCAAGCTTATTTTGTATGAGACTTTAATTTTGATACTATTTACTCACTAGCTTTCCTAGTGACTTCATATAGAAGTGTATAAAGTTGATGAATTTTCTAAAACTCAGATGAAGAAAGTTTTCCCAGGGGAATCTTTGGGACTGAAAAATTTCTAAGTCATATGTGTCATGGCAACGTACATAGATTTTCTTTTAAGTTCATGTTTGCCTGTTAAACAAATAAAGATTCTAAAGAATTTAAAAAAAAAAAATCTGAACTAAATAATTAGGTAGATATCAAGGAACTTTAACTATTTCCCAAACCAACTGATGTTCCGTTGATCTTCCTCACAATTCTGCAGACAGCCTTATGCCCACAAACATTACATCTTCAAAACCGATTGGTTAGGCTGCAGATATTCCTCCAACTGTACTATCTATTCACTATCTTTGCTTCATTACAGTCACTATGTTTTAGTATATGAAAAGAAAAAACCAGAACGTTATATTTATATAACACATTATCTTTTATACAACTTCACATTTCCAGTGTAACTTTTAACATCAGACAGCTGCAATTTTTATTTATGTTTTTGCTTATTACCAACAGGTGCCCTCAGTTCTTTTATGTAGTGGGCATCCTGAATTAAAAGTGCAATTTTGATTCAGCTACACAAAGTGTTCCAGTAAATGCTGGGAGAAGATCCACAGCTACAGAATTCTTCAAACTGTGGAAGTTTGAAAATATTTGTGTCCAAACCAACAAGGTGAGCTACTAAACTCAAAGAATACTGTGGCCAATCTAATTATTTCTGTATGTTTTAATATTTTCATATGTGAAAAATGTTTAAAATATTTATTTTTATCTGAAGCGTTTTCACTTTTTAAAGACTTCTTTGCATTAACATTAAGTATTTTCTAAGTTTAACCTGTTGAAATATATGATGTACAACTTCTATTGCTGTCTTTTTTTCCTAATAGAGGTGAACTGGTGTTTCCTCAGGAAGAGCTATATTACATCTTGCCAATATAGCTTTAGATCTGTAGGATATCCTACAGCAAGTTTGAAAGAAAAGCTTTCTTTTCCATTCCACTGTTTCAGATTTAGAATTTTTATATTTATGCTTTGTTAGACAAATGGAGACAAATCCTCAAATCCTATAGTATTTTCATGTTATCTAATTCTTACTCTGTCTTTCTACAATTTTATGCTATTATAAACAGTTTATTATTTTCTTTAAGTAGAAGTGAACTGTTTATTGATGTGAATACCTACAGCCACAGAGGGAGATACTAATCCAAATATTGAGAAAGGGAAGAAAGTATTAAACAAGTAATTAAATATAAATTCAGTAACGCTACAACTGTCACAGAATCCATTATTATTTCTCATTGAAGATCAGAAAACACTTCCCCCATCTACTTATCACATATACTGCAATGAAAAAGAAGTGGCATTATTTCTAGATAAAATAATGCCTATATGCAAATCTCTGGCTTCACAAAAGAAAGGAAGGTCCTGTTGTCATATATCCTTCTCAGGAAGCTGAGGCTGTGCTACCTCATTTCACTAAGGAGAGAGTGAAGCTACAACATCCTGGTGGAAGAAGACCAGAAATATGATTCCTACAGAAGCACTGCTCTTCAGCAGGGATGATTACGGACGTGCTTTGTCAACCTGCCACTTTCAAATTACACCCTTACACCCTGGGCTCTCCAAGAGCCATTTTGAGAGAAAAATTGGAAGTAACAGCTTTTTATTTTCTGAAATGCAACACTGAAGCACAAAAAATACCTTTGAAATATACTTATTTTCATATCTATCATTTTATCCATCACCAAGGATTTCAAGTCTACCGTGGTGTAGTTGGGAGTTGCATTGACTTGGCAATGGAAAGCAGAGGCAACAAACAGTCCTAGCTGGCAGGCACTGCTGCAGATGCTGACAGGAGATAAAAGTGCACAGGAATAGTTAATTAGGCCACTAAAGTTTGTCTTTAGTTCATCGCTAGAGGAGATGGCATAAGATGGAATTAATGATCAATGGTCACAAAGTGCCTCTGGCACATCAAGTAAGGCATAGGAGCAAGTATGAATGAGTTTGTGTAAGTCTATTAGTGCTTTTCCAACCTCTAAACTAGACTTTCCTATTTATAATATCTGTTGATAAAATTTTAGCAGTCAGTGTAGAAGCAGCTAGTGTTCTTCATGCCCTCTCTTCAACTACACTAGAATAAAAGGGAGGTGAGTCCCTTGGGGCAGAGGTAAAGAAAATAATCACAAATGCCATAATTACCAATTGCACAAAACTGGTCTTGTATACACAACTTTTCTTTTGTGATACATTAAAAAGATGTAAACTCAGTTATTGCTGTTTCTAAGATCCATCCCTTCTGTGAGCACCTGATATGACTTTGCTAGTATGTGTAAAACAAAATCCAGAGCACCTTTCTCCTTAAGCCTGATTGCTAAAATTGCTAGGTTGCTTCTGCTCACTCTCTCAATGGTTCTGTTTTAAAGAAAACAGACTCTAGGATCACTGGATAATTCAGGTCAAAGGCTCTAAAATATCTCTAGGTGAACCCACTGCCTAAAGAAGGCACAGCTAGAAGATCACACCAGATTGCTTGGGACTTTATCCAGCCAGGTTTGGAAAACCTTGGAGGATATGGACTATACAACTTCCTTGTCAACAACCCCATCCACTGCCTAACTGTCCTCATCAGGAAAGAGGATATATATTCATTTATCTATATATCTGGTCTGTAACTCTCATTTTAACTTATGCACTCTGTCTCTCATTCTACCACCACAGTGAAGAGCCTGGTTCCATCTTCTTCCTTATCTTCCTGTAGGTGCTGAGAGTCAGGTCCCCTCAAAGTCCCCTCTTCTCCAGGCTGATCTAGTTCAGCTCACTCTGGCTCTCCCCAGAGGGCAACTGCTTCTGCTTCTGACATTCTGGGTAGACTTCTGCTGAGCTCACCCCAAGTTACTGCTGTAATTTTTAAATCTGAGGTGCCAAAACTGGACACAGATGGGGATTTTCCTTCCTCAGTGCAGGGCATGGCATTTCATGAATTTCCTCTCGGTCAAGTCCTTCAGCCCACACAGGTCCTCTGAATGGCCATCTTACCCTTATGCATATTGACCATCCCCCTGATTTGATATCATGTGCAAACCTGCAGGACATCAATTGAGATGTAAACTGGGACAGGTCTTATATTCCACGAGAAATCAGAGAATACCCTGGTATTGCAAATGTAGGACCAGAGTAAAAGTCAAGAATAATTAATAACTGGATGTAAAGATCGAGCATGAAAATGGCAGAGGAAAGCTACTCTGCATATGAGTGCCTATGTATGTCTAATATCAGAGGGGAGAGGGACAGCAGGAAGATACTCATTATTACCTGAAGATCTGAACTAAGAGAACGCATAGTGCTATTCTAAAGAGAGAAATATGGCAGAAGCTATATAGGGCATCTGGAAAGGACGTACTAAATATTAAGAGGGTTGTTTAATGAAGAAAAAGAAAAAAATAAAGAAAAGGGTGATTTTATCTTTACCTTTTGGGTTTTAGGGGAATATAGATAGGAGAAAATATAAAGATATTACACTTATATTAGCAGGAAAAATAAACCCCAAACCTTTTTAGAAAACACAAACTTATTGGTTAACAGGACATATCCAATTAATCCTGACACAACTGAGAAAATATTTCTTGCTTGTATTCGCATGGATAAAACTGTCCTGGATTTCAACATTAGTGATTTTGCTAATGTTATAGGCTAGTAAGAATGTAAAAATTTTCAAAGACCTAATAAAAAGATTTCAGATTTGGGAGAACTCCTTGTCTTATTTAGAAAAAAAAAAAAAGGAAAAAAAAAGATTAAAAAATTTTGAGAAATTGAAAGTCAGAAATGGGACTGTAAGAAGTTACAAGAAATATCAGATGGAGACTATGAGTGATTCAGAGTGACTGAAGGCAGAATAAAAAATGAGGGAAAGCCAAAGACATGAAGATACAGAGTTTCCTCGGATGAACTCCAGACCTCATTTAAGTCAATGGCAAAATTCCCCTTGACTTCCTTAGGGCCATGGTTTCAATTCTGAAGTTTATTCACAGCAGAAGATGTAAGTAAAATATGTAATGCATCTGACAAAACGCTTGGGGAGAAGGGGGAATAACCAAAGGTGGAACACATATTTTTCTACCAGATGAATGAGGTGGAATAGCAAGCATATGTCAGACCAGTAATTCTACTTGCTCTATGAGGCTTCTAAGAATAATGCTGCAGTAAACAAGGAGAGCAGATGGACGTATTTAAATTTGCAAATTCCTGTGAGAAACTTCCAAATATCTTCCAAATATCTATCTAAAAGTAGACACAGAGATTTGTCAGTAATAAAAGTAATTAAGGGAAGAATAAAAGATTATATCACAACACAGAGGTAAGGTTAACAGCAAGAATTCTCTAAGATCCTACATTTGATTTCTATTTTGAATATAATTATGAACAGCCCTGAAGATATAAACAGAGATAAAAACACAATATATATGTGAAGTTAACTGTGAAAAATCCCCAAAGCTGACAATTCATGGCAAAATCAATTTACTGCTGACAAATAAAAGAAAGAAAATAAACCACCCAAATATATCCATCTACTATTGGGAAATATATTATGAATTCTTCAATGGTGCCTCTGCTTAAGGAGACCAAACTCAGTATGTTAGACTAACTAGGACAGAATAATGGCAATGATAATTATATAAAACATGTTTATGTATTTGTAAGTAGGCCCTCACTTCAACTTCTATATTCAATGTACTTGACTACCCTTTAGCTATTACTTATTCATTTCAAAAGCCATATAGAACAATCCAGGAAGGAACAACAGAAGTGACCTATGGCATGGGAAACATACCTGTGGGAGGAACCTTTTAATTAATTTATCTGCCTCTGAAGTCAATGAAAGAGTAGAACCTTGGAGATACAAGTAATACTGATATACTAAAAATATGGAAACATGGGAAGGATCAGAAAAAAAGCACACGTTCACCTTCACCTTACTCATACTTAAGGGTCATCAAATTTAATATGACAGTTTTATAATAATTTTATCCTTATAATTATCACACTACTAATTTACTATAAAAATAAAAAGGCATAATGCTACTGCAAAAGAGAAGTTTCTAAAATCCTCAGTATGTTACACAGTTAATGAGCTCTGTTTATTAAAATTATTATATATATATCCAATTAAAAATATAAAGTATTCAATAATTCCAAGATGTCATCTACCATTAATCTACATGAAACATGTTTTAACACATATTGATCTTCACACTGCAGAAGCCAGCTAGCCATTAATTCATGGAGACTAGGAGCAAACCTCTTGTTTTTCCTTTCTATAGCATATGCACTTCCCAACTCAGGGATGACTTATCTGCTTATCTATGAAATATACCAATACATTTGATCCTGATCCTGAAGAGGCTGGAATTGGTGCTTGGTGCTTTCTGTCTTTTCATATTGCCCAAGAACATCCAAATATCAACTGGTTTTCTTTAAATTAGGGACAGCTAAAACAAAGAGTTTCTGTTCAAAGAAAAGTTTGAAAATGGCCATTGGTGGCATACCAAAATGAAAAAGAAAATATGCAAAACAAGTTTTTGAATAATTTTAGCTTTATAAGGACTCAGAGTTGAAAATATGTTGAAAATAATAACCACCCCCGCAACAATCAAACATGTTCTCTTCTTCCTTTTAGCTTAACACAAAGAAATAAGCATTGTATAGAGAAATTTCTAGAGTATAAATTGACAAATTTAATGCTACAATTTCATTATCCTTTAACAAAAAAACCCAGTTTCTTGATTAAAAATGGGCAGTGAAAACATACAGAGGATTTCTTTGCATTATGAAACTTATAATTAAACTGAGCAAGTCTTGGTGTTTTGTCGATTGTTTGGGGTCCTTTTTTAAAATTATTATTATTATTTTTAAACTTGGCTAGAAAAGGCAAAGACTATTAATATGGATATCCTATTTCCACCAATATATTAAATTTTGAACGTAGATAAAGACATTAGCTCTCTGAAAAACTAGCATATTAAGAATACACTTTCTTTATATATCAAATGAGGCTTAAACTCACCTACAATTAGCCCTTCTTACAGGATCAACATTTTTAAGCATCAAGTTCTGATTAGGAAGATGACATTAACATAGATTTTCTGATTCTAGCAACTCTTACTAAAATTCCCATCCTTGACATTTGCTTGCTCCCTTTGGTGTCTAAATAAATGTATTTTCTCTGTGATAGAACCACAAAAAAGAAGAAACTTGACTAGAAATTAGCTTAGGGCACAGGCCTCTAAAGTCTTTCAACCCGTCAACTGCATCTAGTTCAAACGTCTAAAGTTAACATGCTAAACAAAGAAAAGTATTAGGGAGAAAGAGCACAGAAGTTTTTAAGGCAAAATTTCAAAGCAAAACGACAAAGTACTAGAGATTTCAGTGTGAATATTTTTGGGGTTATTGAAGAACTACAGAAAAAGAGCAAGCCCAGAAACAACAAAGTTCGAGACAAGAGGCTGTGGATCTGGCATGCTCTGTAGTATCTAATGGTTGGGAAGTTTCAAAAATTGTACCAGTTACACAGGAACTTTGCAGCAACAACTAAGTACCTCAGTTATCTTGTCATAGAAGGAAATCAGGTTTGACAAACTGGACTTCCCCTCATGAAGCTATGCTGGCTGTGACCAGTGACTGTGTTGTCCTCCTCCTTCTTTTCTCAATACTTCCCAGAATAAGGTCTTCTGTGATTTTGTTAGACACTGCATTGAGATCAACAGGCCTGTAGTTTCCAGGGTCTTCCTTGTTGCCTTTCCTGGAAACTGGGACAACATTCGCCAGTTTCTAGTCAGCTGGGACCTCTCTGGAGCTCCAAGACTGCTGGCCTAGCTGGCCTAGCTTGGTCTGCTAGAACAAGCCTGGAAAGAGACCAGCTCTTCAGCTGTGATTTTTTTTGCTGAATAGCTGATGGTAGCATTTAACAAGTAGAACCACACATCACTCTCAACATGGACAACTGGGTCAAACTGAACTGTTCAGGACTTTCTGCACTGCCCTTGCTGACATTTCTCATATTAGCTGAATTTTATGCTCAGTATGTATTTCTCTGCGAGGCCAACTTTCAATTCAATCTTAAAAATAAGAGTGCTTAAAAGTATTTAGCAATGGTAGCTGTTCCAAATTACAAAATAAATGGATATGGACAATTGAGCTACCTTTGTAAAACATGGCATACATGAAAAAGCCCCTACTTTTTTAAGATTTATGATATGGATCAAAAGAAACAGAGTTAGAAGGGAGTTAAAGAGATAATAAAGTCTCTTAATTTCCTTTCCCTACCCCAAAGTAGGATCATTCATACTTAAACCACTTTTGTCCACTTTAATTTATTCTTATAAGCTTCCAGTATCAGTGGTTGAAAAGACTTTCTGTGCTGGTACATATATCAGCACTTTATTATCTGAAAGTCAGAAAGGTGGGGATTTTTTTCTGGTGTCTATCCTAACTGTTCTTGCCAAAATACCAATCAATTATTTCTTGTCCTGTTCTCAATGGACAGGTTCTTTCGCATCTTCTCTGCACAGTGTTCTGAAGGCTGTCATCATTTCCCACCCAGTTCCTCTCTTCTCAAAAAACTTAGTATTTTCAGTCTTTCCCCAGGCTTCAGAAAGGACCAATCAGAAGAACTGTGTGGAAGACAGAGTTTACTTTCATGTACAATGTTCCTGTTAAGTATGCTCTCAACAACCACATACATTTGTCAGCACACATTTGTCACCAGCTACAATTTCTAGTCTTAAAGACTGTTCATCCAGCCATTCTAACTTTTTTTCAGAACATTTCACCAAACTGTTAACATATGACTATTAATCATGCCTCCCATTTTTATACTATTGTAGGTTTACCATTTAGATGTGAAGAGCAACATGTTGGATGAATATGCTATATCTGCAAGAAAGCACAAATATAGTCTGCCTGCAGACTGAGCTGATATGTGAGATATCACAGAGCCTAGATTAACATATCCCACCTCTTAACCGCATACTTTGAGCTGTGCTTAAACACAGACTTCACAGGGCAGCATATTCCGGCTGAATGAAATATATACAGTGCAATACACTGGTCATTAATATATATGTCTATATCTAGCTACAAAATAAAAATACATATGGTTTAAATAGTACTTCCAGTAGCTCCAGATAGATACACACGGATAATTATTTCTCTCATAATGCTATGACTTAAAGAGCATTCATAGGAACAGAACACTACTTGATGGGTGCTCATCTCATAGTATGTCACTGCTACCAGGCATGGTTCACCTTTGGCTTTTATGTACCTACAGGCTTTGTGTCAAACCCTTCTCTAAATGAAGTGATGCTATTCTACAAGGGGACAGCAGTGTAAGATACACCTTCTATTCAAACTACATCTGAAGGTCCTTCTCAAAACCTAAGAAATTCAATTACTACCTAAAGACCGCAAGAGTTTGAGGCAGGGATTTGACAAACCTTTTTGTTTTGCCTTTGTACAGCACTTTCCACAACAGGGCCCCCAATCCATCTGTAATACTGTATATTAAAATAAACCATAACGGTTTTGCTGAATATAGCTGAAATAAGCTTTTTCCCCACAGGAACAGAGACAAAGAAGAAACACATTATATACAAGTACATCTGGAATTCTTCAAAAACCTGTTAATACCTACCCACATAACTAAATCCAAACTGAGTTTTTTCATGGAATGGCTTGTAGACACATGAGGAAAATGGACAGCCTGCTCTATCAGAAACAGTCTGTTTGGTCTACAAAATGAAGATTCAAAGCTCACAGTGTGCTCTCTAGAATACATTTGAGAAACATGAGGAAGAGTAAAAAAGAGTAGACTAAAACATATATCAGCAAAACTAAATTGGAATATATTTAGTCTGGAAATTGGAATATGGCTTATAATCATCAAAGGAATGAAGTTTCCAATGTCTTTCAAATTTGAGATAGACTATGATAATTTTAGGAGAGGAATTGTAACATATGGCTGCCCACAACATGACTCTTATCTCCTGTGTTCTTATAGCAAGAGGCGATAAAAGCTCAAAGGTCATTTTTTCAGCTGTGGTGTCCGATAATGCCAAATTTGTAAGGAATGAAGAAAAGGAGGGGAAACATGAAGAGAAATAAAAATTAATTTTGGGGGAAGTCCCTAATTACCCAGACTACTACTATCATAGCATAATACTGCATCAAATAAACATATCCCCTTATCTGTCTCAATCAGAATCTTATTAAAGACTTTGAAAAGCATCAGTGAAGCGGCCACGATCATACAAAGATTCTGCAACATCATTAAATCCTTACTAATAGGTACAGTGGAACAATGAACTTGGTAAAATCTTGGTATAGGAGGGAGACTGCTGGATATCTTCAGCCTAATTTAAGATACACTTTTAATGTTGTTGCTTATTTGGAGAAAACCACCAGAATGCTTGCAGTTATAACCCTAACAGAAATTACATCAGAGTATGTACTACACATATGCATTCCCAGCACTAAATCAAAGGCTTATGTTAGATGCAACTGCTCTTCACCAGAAGACTGTGAACTTTACTTTTGCATATGGACTTTACCAGGTATAATCACATCTTTAGCCATCTTGAGATTTAGTACCTTTAATGTGACCTACACATGGGGTTTCACACAAGATAAAGTCTTTCTATAAAGTCTTAAAAAAAAAACAACCCTGCAATGGAATTTTTAGTCTTTTAAAATGGGTAAAGTGCCTAGTTTTCTATGAATTCTAAAGATTAAACAATAGTCAAATAATAATTTCTCAGCATAATGTCAGCATAATTTTTCAAGGAATGCTTGGATTTATGGATCATAATTTAAACCACTGGTATAAGTGTTATCAACAGGATATAATTTTATTTTTTTATTTTACTTTTTGTGATCAGTAAGCTTAAAGACACATTTTGGACAGGCGTATTCAGGAAACGGTATTTAGAGAG
Organism: Daphoenositta chrysoptera; assembly: GCA_013397915.1. Classification (NCBI taxonomy): domain Eukaryota; kingdom Metazoa; phylum Chordata; class Aves; order Passeriformes; genus Daphoenositta; species Daphoenositta chrysoptera. Next base: position 1,309,782 of record VZRO01004626.1, read on the forward strand.
TCCACTTTCAAAAATTTTGGCTTATAATATTGCAGTTACTTAAAAAACAAATGCAATCATCAATAGGGGATAAAATTTGTTACTGTCTGTGCAGTTTTAGAAATACACTTTAATGGCACTGTCATCTCAGCTTTTGCCTTGTATAAAGACAGGACTCTCTTATGAACTAGTTTTAGGAGTTACGTAACCACATTGCTGAGAGATTTAGTGCAATGTCAAACAAATTTTTAACATCTGCAACAACACTTAAGATGCTGCCTTTTCTCATACAGACCTTTTATGTGAAAAGCAAAAGTATCTTGTCCATACACTGAGAACTCCTCACGGCAGTACCACAAAGTTTTCAGCAAGACAGCTTCCAAAAAGATTCTGTGAAACCCCACAGGAGCCTACCAACTTCTACAAGCCATGCTATGGGGATCTGACTCTTTTCAGCTGAAGGCACTGTATCTCTGGAGTGATCTTTTTGTTAAGAGCATTGGGAATGTACTCTAGAAGTGCAACAATTGGGGCTGGAATAATGTAAGAAAGAAATAGCAACTTCTGATCAAAAGTAAGACATGTGACATTTAAGAAGCTAGAGAAAAAAATATAAAGAACTGGACCATCAGTGTTGGAAAATAAGAAAATTGATGAACAGAAGCAAATGTAGAGGACTGTAAATGGACTGAAAAGTAAAGTAATGTAAAATAAAATTTAAAAAAAGGAGAATATAAATATTTAGGGAAACATTCGAGTGAGAAGTTGTTTCAATGGGAATGGTGAAAAATATTATCAATCAAAACATCATTGCTTATTCTTCCATTAGTGTCCACACGTAAATGGCTTTGTACGAAAGCCAAAATTATTCCACTGCATATTCTCACAATAGAACTTCTTTCAGTGGGAGTATGCTCAGACAAAAGCTATAACCTTTAAGATCCCATTTCCTAGCTGTTTCTCTTTTCATATAAAAATAAAAGTCGATTGTTGTCACAAAGTCTCTTTGCCCATTATCATCCTTATGTTAGATTTATGAATAAAAATGTGTGAAATTAAATTATACAGGTATTAAAATATCATGTGATTAAGTGAAACGTTTTTGATGAACAAGGATACCCAGAAATACTGCAATTGCTACCACATTCATCTGCTCAATTACATGCTTCTCACCTATTTAATAATGCTTGTTACATCCCTGTTAATTGATGTGTTTCGCGAGTTTATTTTCTTATACACTATGTCAAGTCTTATACAATGAACAAGAGACTTGGATCATAGCAGTCCCCTAGAACAGAACAAGCCTCCAAGGTAAATGCAAAGAGATCATGAAATGGGACAATGAAACGATAACAAAAAAAAAAAAAAAAAAAAAAAAAAAAAAAAAAAGAAGGAAAGACAGGGGATTGGAACATTATGAAGTTAAAGAAACAAGGGAATGAAAGGGATTAAAACTGGAATGATAGGTAACCTACTGTAAGTGGTGTGAAAGCTTAACAGTGGGGGACTGGAATAATCAGATATGGGAACGACCTGACAATGGAATGCTTTCAAACTGAAGCACCTCAAAAGTAAATGATCTTAGAGCAGAATAATCATATTTGCCTCTGGGAATAAAATTTAAAGATAAAAAAGTTTGAAAAAAAATAACAAGTTTGATGATTATGCAGATAGAACTGCAGAGAGAAATGATCCAGTCAGGGCAAGAGTGAGAAAGGTAAAGGAGTAGGGTTGGGAACGACAAGAGAATACAAAAGAAAAGGTGACTGAAACCATAGATGCTTGGAACTCACTTTTTCCACACAAAATCGAAGACGAAGGACTAGTCTGAATAAGGTCCTTTTTTTTTCCTTTTTTTTTTTTTTAAGACCAACTCTTACCCTTGCTCATTTAGACAAAAGTTATTCTTTCTCATAACAACCTACCATAACATTTTCTAGAAAGAGCTTTAAAGATCATGGAATATATGTGTGTGTCTTGACATTTGGTTTCAAACAATTCCCATCTTACAGAGTACAGCACTACAATAGCTGAACACAAAGAGTCATATAGGAGATGATGTATGAACTCACTTTTTGAGAAGTGACTCTAAAACTCTTATTTTCACTGTACTTTTCTAAAAAAACTGTCAACAACTAAAATTCTAGAAATCAGAATGGCTTTAACTCCAGTATTCTGGATCTGCTGTTAGGAACTAGATTATTTTGGTAAATCAATTGAGTATGAGTTTAGTTGCATTGTCCCCAGTCTACACTCTCACAGAGTGAGCAGGGAGACAACCATGATGACAAGCCCCTTTCACAAAACCTCACCAGAGGGATATCTGCTTTCCCTATCACTTTTCTAACTCCTTCCACTCCTTATTAAATGAGCTGCAGTGAGTTTTAATAGAATGGTATAATCACCCCATTGTTTCCTATGGCAGGACTACATTTTCTCAGTCTGCAATTTTCCTTGTGTTCTCATGAGCAATTTCTTTCAGTTTCTTCAACTGCTATGAAGAGCTTTACAGATTAAAATGGTACATTTTCTCCCTAGGCTTATGCAATGAAGTAAAATGGCATTTTGTATGATGCATTTGCCATGACCATGGGGACAAGCGATGTGCTAAGTGTCCTGGTGATAAAACACCCCGGTCTGTGCCAGTTACAATAATCACTGAAGTGTTATCATTCAGTACAAATGCAGAGACAAACACCAGAAAAGTAGTTAAACTTGATTTGCATCCCTTATTTGCTATCCCCAAGAGTGAGAACTCTTGAACATATAATAGAGACAGGAAAAATAATGGCACAAAGTTGATTTCATTATGATCCTGATGTTCATTTAAAAATCTAAATTTATTAGTTCTGAAAGAACTGACCTTCAAATCCCTCCAAAACTCTTCAGCAGAATGCTGTCTATTACACTCAGGTTAAAAAGGAGTTGCATTTTCACTAATGCATGAACTGTCATTATTGTTCCTAAGCATCATTTCATGTCTCATCCAATGCTGTTGATTCTACAGGAATAAAAAAAGTTTTCTACAGTGTTTTCCACAACCCAGCTATAACTGCACTTGTTTGGATTTGTCTTTTTTTAATTCAGAAGTCTGGATTTATATTCCAAAGGTGTGTACTGTGGAACTTACAGTTACATCCATGTACAATTGTTATGTAAGATTAGCAGCAACCATAAAAAATGACACTTTGTGTATAAAATATCTCCAGTTCTGTTTGTCACTTTGAAACCTGTTGCTTATCAACTCTAACTCACAGTAGGTTTGGAAAAGTAGTCCATTTTGAAATAATGAAGGAAGAAACATTGACTTAAAATAGATTGCCTTAAGCATTGACTAAAAATGCAATTACCTGACATTGATTGTTGACAACTGATCTTAAAAGAAATTTAAATTTTGAACAGAACATATATGCCCACAATAAGTAACACATTTTCTCAGTGAAGATTTACGTCAAGGAAGCACTCGGCACCTACATACCAGGAATCAGATTTGAAGACCAGTCAAAGACAGAACTTGGATTTAATACTGCTGAAACACAGAAAGAAAACCTAGGGCTTAAGATCCCACTAGTCATATTCTGCGTACTGGATTGTGGAATTGCCATCTTTCAGGAAACTGGGGAGCACACAGTATAAAATTTCAGATGCTTTATGTAATAATTAATATAAGAGTTACCTGGCTACCAGGCCATGGTTATACTGATTACCTACAACTTCCTGCAGCATTTTTAAGTATTCAAAAAGCATAAGAAATGGAGCAGATTATATTTCATTACCTGAGGCCAAAATTTTAGAGGTTTTGAAGTGCCCTAAATACACTGGCTGGGACTCGCTGCACTTAACAAGCATTTAAGTGTGATACAGTTACTTGAAGTTATAGATCTTCTGTCTTTCTCTAGTCAATGAACAGAGACTATTTTCCAAGTAAGTTGATTCGTCCGCCTATGTTAAGATACCTGGTCATAGATGGGTAAATTAATGACTCTAACTGCTCTTACCATTCTGTTGCACAAAACCAGATGTGAAGTTCTAGGTTCATATCCAACAACTGAAACAATTTCCCCACTTTCTGACACTCAGTAGCTAAGGCACTACAATAACAGAAATCCATGTCTCTGATAACATTCCAATACTCAACCACAGATACACTGACTTCTGCACACACACACAAAATATGCTAAAAACATATGATCATCCTAAAGCAAGACAGTTTTCCTATCATATAGTTTTATCACACCTGATAAAATGACAGTCAGTACAATTTTAACAACCAAATGCCTAAGATGCTTGGCTTTGACACTGTCACTGGGACTCTTTTCACATTTCCTGCTGAAATACCAAACAAATGCCTCTCTCTGGAAGCTTGTCTAGAATCCAAACTCTGCACCTTCCCAATTGAATGTTTTGATCTCTAAATTGCACACAAGTTCTTGCCTCTTTCCCTAATACCTTGCTCCATTGTTCCTGCATGTGTGCTACCTGCAAGATGACAGGCAACATTGCTCAGCATATATACCTGCTGTTGTAGCTAGTGCATCTTCCTGGGAATCAGGAGATGGAGGTTTAATCTACTTGGAGATTAATAAAGCCTCCAAATTCACAGGTGAATGAGGTAATTATCACACCACAAGAACCCTTCTCTAGGGGAGAAACACCCACACTTCCTGGGTGAACCTTCTCAGGAGACTAAAAGTAAGTAGGTGCTTGTCCACTAAAAACCTTTTTTTTTAAACTAGCTTATTAACTATATTTCAGTTAAAAAAGGAAAGATCATGTTGTCTGTATAGGTAATGCAAAATTAAAATTGTGTCTTCATTGTTTGCCCTATTCCTCATTTGTTTTATTTCTTGTTTTACTTCTGTTTTGCTCTACCTATCTACTTCTGTTTACTTCTTTCTCACCTGTTTTACTTCTGTTTTGCTTTACCTATACTATTTTCTCATTTTTTTTAAGTAATGCCCTTTAACAAAAATGAGGGTCCCTGACCAATGTGGTCATGGAAGCAAAGAAGAGGTCTCCACTCTTTCTTGGTCCTCTGCCTCCCACGCAAGCCTCTCTCTACCCTGACCTTTCCTTGCAGATTGCGTTCATTCCCTTTTTCCCTCTGCAAAGAAAAGGAAAAAATGTCACAAGTATCGAGTCACAGCTTGCATCTTTTGTCTGACAGCTCATGGTCTCACAGAAGCCCAGAATTCTTGCACTAAGTTTGGTACAAGGGATGAATGAGCATAGATTCTTTCTCTAGTGGTGTCTCAGGGCATGTAGATTCTGCTGCTTCAATCTATCAAGAACTGAGAAACACGTCCTCACAAGTTTCAAGAGTTACCATAGCAAGTCCCGAAAATGCCTATTTTGACAAAAGACACATCATTAAAATTAGAGAGGAAGGCTGAATCTAGAGTTAGGGTGTAACTCAAGGTACTTGCCTTTGTTATAGGCAAGAATTGCTACAATATGCAGTATTTTAGCTATAAACACAGCTATAAATGTAGCCATATCTACATAATCATATGCACAGATATCACAGTTTATCCAGCAGAATGGCAGACAGAACACAGGATATGTAAACAGATCTGCCTAACACTTACAAAACAACTTTAATAGCAAGTGTCATTCTTTTCTGTAAAGTAGCTGTTTTTAACACACATGATCTAACTCTTGTTTGCTCTTTAAAGTTTTATTGTCTTGGCATTTTATACAGGAAGAGAGCATTAGCATACTCAGGAGAACTGCTGAAAGTAAAAGGCCTCAAGCTACCCACTGCATGGTTGATAGCATAAAGCATGGGATATAAAAACTTTTGTCTGATTGCTCACTTTACTTGTTTTAGAGTAGTGTTACTCTCAAGAGCATATATTCATGTTCTTTCTACTTCAAGTTTTATTACTTCTTTTGTATTATTTAATACATCTAAAGACACTTCCAAAAGACAAATTTTTCCATTTTGAAAAAGTAATGGTTTGGAACCTGATAAAATACATGAATGTTCACAGTGTATTATTTTCAAAGGCAAGTAGAATAAATGTGCAATAAAACAATTAAATGCATGACAATAAACATTTCTATGTGATCACAGATATATTAAAACACCAAACAAAAGAAGAAAAAAAATCCGTAAAATATTTCCCCTAAAAAAAAAGGTCAAATCAAAATGGATTCTTCACACATAAGAACATAAGTAAAAAAGGGAGTCTGGTATCAATTACTGTTACTGTTAAATATCCCACTCTAGCAATTAAAATGAACATTTAAAATGTGAAAGAGAAAATGGAATGAAAAAAGGGAAATGAGATCAGCTTTTTAAAACATAAAAAAAAGATACTATAACTGTAGATACACTTTAAAAATCATCCTACAGTAAACTTAAAACTAAGTCTACTTAGATATCACATGGCTAATTATTATATAAATAACCTGGGAAACAATACCTCCAAGATACATGTTTTACTATTTAGTAAACAAGAAACTGCCATGTTTGACACCACTGATTAAGGCCAGGCATTTCTAAAGCTTCAGACACATTTCTGAAATCCACAATACATCAATTTTTAATACTTCCACTCTCTCAGCTCCATTAAAAAGATGGTAGGGGAAAGAATTTAGAGTAATTAATGATATAGTTAGCTGCTAAATATTAATAGGAATCGTAGTCTTGCATAAAATATAACATATAAACCTTGCCAATACAGACGCACCAGTAATTAAACTTGAATATGTAATTACACTGATTTATATGACAGGCAAAAAGTTACACTTTACTGGCTTCTATGTAAACTGTGGGCAACAGTTAAACTTTGCATTTTATGGTTTATATAAACGGGCAATATCTCTACTACAGTTCATAAATGGTTTAGAGACTCATAGTTAAAATTACAACTAATTCCAATGTGAACATTCTGACTGTACCTTACAAACCAGGCTGTGAAAATGACCACAGAGATCAGCCCCTCATTACATTCAGAGCTTGCAAGCAAATTGATGAGGTTTATAAAAAAAACCAAAAACCAATAACCAAACAAAAGCTTACAGCAATCTAACTACAAAGTAAATGCAAATTCATCTATTTAAATGTTTTAATAGAAATGTTTAGTTTCAAATATATAGCTCCAGATGTTTCACTTACCATCTTTCAAAGCTCTTTTGAGTAATATTGTGTCTTAGACTAAGGCATTTTTTCTTGGAAGAAAGCTATCTGCACTTACATGTGAGGCTGAGGAGAGCAGCCTGGACTGCTGTTTCCATTACTGTCAATGTGATCCAGCGAACCATTGAGATCTTCATGGACTGCCTGCAGTAAGCCACTGGATGCGTTATTTATCAGTCCTGGGTTACTAAGCAATGGTAAACTACTCTCTGCCAGTGCAGCCTACCAAAATGAAAAGTAAAACCAAAATTATTAGTCCATACATACACATAGCACTCACACATGTATGAATATTTAGAAATATACACACACAGAACAGCTCCTTTTGAGTAGTTGTTGAGTTGGTCAGAAGGATTATGTGCATTTCCAATTATTTTCACATTCTGAATATAACAGCATTTCTACTTCTGGTTTACTTTTTCTTTTGCTTAGGTTTCATTATTTTCCATTATTAACTATGTTCTGATATTCATGGCACTTTCTAGTTTTACATCATTTTTTGACTTTGAATTACACTTAACCCCTTTGCCCTTCCACACAATGTATGGCTCCTTTATAATGCAGCAGCTGCTATACTTTAAAAAATGACCAGAACTTAACTCAAAATAAAAAAGTCCTGACATTTGCCTCTTCTGCATAAAAATTATATATTATAATTAAACTTTAAAGTTTTTGCCATGAGCACCATGTTCCCCAACACTATGATGTGAAATCATTTATGACAGCTTGGATAAATATTAATGCATATCCACATGCATTTGCAAAAGCTTCTATCAATCTAACATTTGCAGCAAAACTGAATGTTCCAGATTTTGCCACAGGGTGTCCTTCTTGCTTCTTCACATCAAAAGTAGCATGAATAAGAACTACTACTTGCAGTGCTAGGTAATACAACTTACTTGGATGACAAACCCAACTATTTAGAATGACCATCAGGTCCACATAAACATAAAGACAGGTAATTCTATACCAATGTATAAGCAGAAATAAAATATATCACACATAAGAACATAATTAGTGCATACAAAGAAAGAATTATTTAGTATTTTTTACCTGCAAGCTTGCATTAAGAGCTGCTCCATAGCCTAAGCTGGTGGGTATGTTTTTCACTAACGTTGGGCTTCTGAAAATAAACGATTTTTCAAAGTTTAAAAAACAAGCAGACATCCTGTCTGGCTCACAGGGTTAACGGATTGGTTTGTCAGCTCAGAAGACCAGAGTTTAGAAAGGAAAAATGAAATGAAGTAGGGAGTGAAGGGGCTCAACCTGTTAGAACACATTGATTTACTTGCATCAGAAAAGCTATAGTGTTGTTATAATTAGGCCCACGTGGAAATTTGCTACAAGACCATAAAGGTTCTGATCTCTTTAGCTTTAAAATCCATACATCTGTCTCTGCTATGCTTGCTGTATTTGCTATGCTTGCTATATTTGGTTTTGGTTTTCTGAACTAACATGGGTACACAGTTGCATACGTTACCTACAACTACACAAAGGTGTTGAATAAAAAAGATCTTACTCTTTCCTGACAAAAAAAAATGAGGGTGCAATGATGTATAAATAACTGTATGTGAACAATACAGAGGATCAATTAGTTTCCAGCAAATCAAACATACCATATTTAAAAGAGACGAAATGCTATATGCTAGATCATCATATAACTGTATTTTCAATACAATTAGTGCAGAGGATGACTCCAGAGGTCATCTGGGTCACTGTCTACAAACAGATGCATTACAGAAATAAAAAACCTTCCTGCAAGGAAAAACCTCTAGCTCTTGTCTCTGCACCTTTGGTTTTATCTGAATGGCTTTATCAAAACTAATTATATACTCTCAAGGAATAAAAAGCATCCACAGAACCAGTCATACTGACATGGGATTAATTTGAAAGTAGGGCAGTAAGCATGCCAAAGGTCCTCCTGTGAAGGCTTCTCATGAATACTACCCTCATCAAGAAGATATTTTTGAGGTCAGTAGTGTAGTGTATGATACCTATATTCCAAAATGACCTTGAACGACTCCCACTTCTGTCAAAGGTTTACAGTAAAAACAAGCGCATATGAAACTCTTAACACATGGGCAAC
>VZRO01004626.1:1326490-1331490 GCA_013397915.1 Daphoenositta chrysoptera
ATATGCAAGTGTGCTCTTTAAAACACTCTTTTCCTTCTGCCGACATTTCCTGGCTTTCACAGACACAGATTTTCATCGATACCCCAGCACTTCATCTTCAAGTACTGGTATATATCCTTTAAATATTATATGCACAAAAGTTACTGTCATGGATAACATAAATGAACAGTTCACTTTTCACACAGCTTCCAGTACAAGTGCAGTGTATCTAAGCACAGTAAATTTTAAGTACTACGATGCCTGACACCCTGATAGTACAATACTGGACCTGCATCAGAGAATACTTTTGCTTACATGGAGGCACACAGAGTTTAATGGAGTTTGGATCTGACTGCAGATCCAGCTGCACGACTGTTTTGCTCCCAATGCAGCACTGTGGAGTGGCTGGGAGCAGCAGTGACTTTTCAGTGCCTGTACCAACCCCAACAACATCACAGTGGATGCATAACAATGCAGTCTTGACAAAAATGAAACACCCCCTCCCCCCCAAAGTTTACAATTATTTCAATTCGCTGCATAAAATAACATTTTTGTCTATTTGTTTAAGAATAAAAAATTGTTTATTTGTGTCTCTTCTAAGCAATTTGAGAAATTTCCTAAGTACCTGGATTCGTGTTACATTTACTTCTTACTGTCAATGAACTTCAAATCTTTCAAAGTGGATTTCCTTCTAATACCTCTAAACCTATCACAAAAAGATATTGTCTCTAGTTTCAGTCTCAAGGCAATGATTTGGACACTTATAGGTGTACTTTGTTTAGTGTCACCTATGGTGTAGATTGGATAGATTTTGCAAAAGATAGCATTACTTTTAAAGAAACATACAATTTGACAAGATATTGCATTTTACCTTCATTTTATTGCCATATTTTTCATCACACTCATTGTTTTCCAACTGTCACTAAATTGTTCATTTTCTTAGCCTGCTACATTCGTAGACCTATTTACTGTTTATAAAGCAATATGCACTTACAGGTTTTGGAGATGGCTTGGGCTCCGAGGGTCGCATGTGCAAGTGGGTCATCATTGCTTGAAGACGTTCGCGTTCTTTAGAAAGCTGTTAAGAAAGAGTGGGATCAGAAGCATTTTAGAAATGACTGATACATCTATTTCACTGCAGTGATACATCTTATCATTGAGCTTGTCTTGGTGTAGTGATTCCTGCATATAAAAGTCTGTGTCAGTAGAAACTTATCTAAGAGGAAATGCAACTTTGGGCACGGAAAGAAAGAAAGAAAGAAAGGAAAAAAAACCCAACAAAAACTTTTACAGCCTTTCATATGTTAAAAGGTCAGAGAAAACAAATAGCACTTCATCTTTTTGTCAATAAGAGAATTGAGGTCACAGTTGCCTCGACAGTAACAAGTTACTAAGACCATAAATTAGAAGGCCCATAGTGTCTCTTTAAAGTCCTGTGGACACTGTTAGCAATGGACTAGTGCCAACAGCTGTGAAGGGGTGAAGGGTCCTCAAAGCACAGTGCCTGCCAGGATTGACTACACACTTCATCCTTTCCCACCGAGGTCCAGTTAGTGCCCCCTGCAATCTGCCATCATCAATCTAATTCAATAGAGTGACAGAGCCCAGGCAGTGTGGAACACTGAACTCTGCCATCAAGTCGGCATCGACACTGCACTGGGTCTCATTACAACTGAGGGACCCCACCTCGCTGGCAGTCAGACAAAGCAAAAAATGGCATAATTGGTCACACCGCAAGCTAAATCTTCACTTCAACTGTTAGATTACAGCCTAGCCTTTGTAAATGGTAAACAGTTCTTATGAAGCCCTTACACTGCCTTTAAAAAACATCATGTTACTTAAACCTCTACCTTTTCCTAACTGATACTGTTTTCAGATCATACGCTATGTAAATATTTGTAGTTTCAGAATCAGAAGCTACCAAATTAAAAGCAAAAAATGAAAGAGGAGGAAGTGTTGGAAATATGCAACTTGTTGACAAAAACAGCAGAATATAAAAGAGAGAAATGTATTTTACAACATGAAAATAATTTTTTCTTTTTTTCACAAACTAGCTTGCAAGAAGAAATACTCAAAACTTTATTCTAGTGATTTGGTTCTGGATACCTACAACACGATTTCAACATTAATTGCAGTAAGAATTAAAATTGGTGTTTAATACTACCATTTTGCAGAGAGTTCTTGCTCTTACACCTGTAGACTGAGACTGGACTAAGGAAAACAACTTGTAAGTTATTTCAAGAGAGGGAATTGTCTTTATTACTGCAGGTATTTTGAGTATGCTGGATATAATTTGATCAATGCATCTTCAATTAAAGAATATTTGAGGCAAGAGGTGGGCAGAAAGTTTCTTCTCCATATTATGTGTGGCTTCATATTATGTGTGTGATATTTTAGAGACATAGTATTTGCCATGACATAAATTCCTAACAAACAAATTAAGCTAACACTATCCTGTAAATAATATAAAAGAAATAGCAGCTTTAGCTGGGTTTAAAAATCTTTCATTTTAAGGCAAATGAAAATAAATTACATTATTACATGCTCCTCTCATTGGTTTGGATTTCCAGTATTAAAGTAAAGAAGACCCAAATAGTTTGCCTTGGCTGAAAGAAGAATAAGTATGCTTACATGAAAGAGAACAGTGAGACAGTATTCCAAAAAGGTGAGAAAGGTGAGAGTTGTTACCATTCTTTCTCCACATATGGCAAGACACAGGGACAAAAACCCCTAGTCCCTTGCTGCATGCCTTGAGCTCCTTCCTCTGAGCAGTGCCCAGAGGGGATGGGACTGCTGAGACACGTCCCAGCTACGACTGCTGGAGGAGCGGGCAGGAGGAGACAGCGCGGTGCAAGTGTCCTGCATGGTCACCCCTGAGGATGTGCCCAACCTCAGCAGCCTGGCAGGAGTAGTCACAACACCGGGAGACCCCAGGGGTACTCATCACTCCCTGCACGAGCAGGAGGGAGCCTTCACGTACATGCAGTGACCTCTAATGGTTAGAGCATGCACAGGGTACCGCAGGCCTGTGATCTGAGGCATGGCACTCCCTGGGGACCTCCCTCAGTGGGTCTGACATTACACCTTCTGCTTGAAGAAAAATGCCCCCTGTCAGGCTGGGAGTCATTCTGGGTGGAGAAATGCTCTGCTACTCTTTTATCCCACAGAACAGCACAGACAAGTACTGGGTCAGAAGGGGAAGAAGGAAAAGGGGTCCTGACCCAGCATTTTAAAAAGTGAAGATGGCTTGGATCCAGTCTTTGCTCCAGGGACTGCGTTTTTCATTCCTGATGAATAGCATTAGAGTCTTAGTTCAAGCAAAATACTGTAGACAATCTTGATGTTAGATAATTATTGCATAATTTATAATGTGAAAAATCTTTAAGTTAAAAACCCTCACTTGTTCATGAGTATCAACAAATTTAATGCAAGAAACATATGTCTTTAAGCAAGAGTCACTAAGGCAAGTGTTTTCAATTTAGTTTAGGTTAATAGTAAATAAGTAATAGGATAATGCATCCATGTAACAAACCTGTATTTCTAACTGCTGAACCACTTGCATTTGCACCCGACACTGAGCAGTGCTTCTGTCATCCAACGCATGTTCATTGTTAAGGTGCCTAGAGAAGGAAGGAAGACAGTGTTAAGTTGAGGAAAATATCTTTATGAGTCCATTTTTATCTCCTGCACATATGGCTTACATTAGTTCCAATGGGAGTTGTGCAAAAAGACCTAGTCAGAGCATGCAGTAAAGACAACAATACAAAATAACAATACTGATTATTTCATTTAGTTCTACAAAATTTCCGAGTGAGCACTGTCACATACCCAGTTTCTATCTCCCAGGTCACATATGCCATCTAAGGGCTAATGTAACGAGTAATGAATATTTGTTAGAATGACTAACTGCAGATGAAGAGAATCACCTTAGAAATGAGTCTCCAAAAGATATAATTGCTTTTAGGCTGCTTGAACAACTGAGAATTAATGCAGACTTTGTTAAGATTTCTCTATCTGCTCTTCTTTAATCATTAACCAACAACTGAACATCCACCACCCCTCCCCAAAACCAGTGCTATAGGGGAATAGGCAAATTTCAATGCAGTTTCTAGAAGTAGACTCCGAGGATGATGGAAGTATGTATATGGCAGTAAGAAGAAAAGTGTGCAAGGTAAAGGCAGGGGAAGGACCAGCTATACACCTTACTAACACAGCAAGCCTCCTGGGAGAGGTTCAGGCTACACATGTGAGTTTAGCAAAACAAAAACACACTCTGCATCAGGGAAAGAGGACCTTAGTGAGCAGCTGCCTGTAACTGAAGTTCAGCCCAGACCCAAGTACCTGTCCCCCAGACATTTCAATTGAGCATAAATTTACAAAGATCAACTAATAGTGTTTTTCTGAAGGAGAGTGTGTTCATTTTCTTCTCTCTCTCTTCCAGGATTAAAGAAGTCCCTTTTGGATCTTTAATAGTGGGCTTCGTGCTCCACAGAGAAGAAAACATAAGGATCAGGCTAAAGAAGAAATGGGAGCAAAGGAGTTCTGCCTTTGAATGTGGATTTACTGGCTATTTCCACTGTAGGCATGAGGGGTAAGCTTTGCAAGGACTACAGTCACAGATGGTCTCACAGTTACAGGAACTAAGTTATCTATACCACGGAGGAAATGTATCTTCTCCTTTTTCTTTTCTAGCAGAATTATTCAGAGAACTGTGTAGTCATTTGATTGTTAATATATGGGGAAAATGTATTTGTCAGAAACAGTGGAAAAATAGAGGGATTATCTCACTTCCACTAACATTTGTGTCTTTTAAATCATGACTTCACAGGTTTAGGACGCTATGATAGAGTTTTCAGGTGAGCAAAATATTCCGGTATTCTTGCAACAGGCATGGCTGGGGAAGAGATATAAGTAATTGTGAAAGGTTTTGTTCATCCTTTTAATATAAAATTCTTTAAGAATATACATGTAACTTGCTTGGTAGTTTATGCTAAGTGCAAGCATCACCAAGGACACATTTC
>VZRO01004626.1:1336490-1353990 GCA_013397915.1 Daphoenositta chrysoptera
TGCTTTGAGACCTCTATTGGGTTCCTCACTTAGAGACCAGAAAATGGTGAGTTTCTGCCAACACTTGTTTCACAGCAAAGTTCTGAGTTCTCATAAGCATTTTGACACTGTTCTAATCATGCCAATGCCTGGAATTTCCTTTAAATCTTGTCATCTTTTCTCTAGCTATGTAATGACATTTTCTGATGTATTTAAATTTTGAGGTATTTTTTAAGCCAAAAGCTGTTTTTACTGAATAGTCAAACTGATCTTGCATGCATGAGCAATTGTAATACCATCTTACAAAGACAGAAATATAAACCATGGGTTTGTGTCTGTAGTTGAGGGATACCAAAGAAAAGACGTAGGTTTAGGTGTTGTTACATATACGGAAATTTACAATGAAGAAGATTCTCTGTACTTTCTTGAAACCATTGCATATGTTTCCAAGCATTAAACTAGTTTCACTTAATGTGAAAACTCTTGAGCCATTCAGAATACCTGAAAATAATTGTAGCTAACTGGAATGCCCTCAAAGTATCTTAAAAATAGAAACAATTCATATTGGATTAAAAAAAAAAAAGATGGTGAAAATGGCTTTTGTAGCTTTAAGTCATTTATTGAAACTTATTTGTTTACTTCACCCTAAATCATTTCCCTTACGAGTAAAGTGAAGCCAAGCTGGTGTTTTCTGTCCTAATCCTCCTTATTGGAGCCTCTGTTCATTGTTTTTTCTTTTAGAGCAAGATTTGAGGTAAACCATTTTCTGAGCAGAAGTTGCAGTTCACTTCATAAACCAGGCACTCTTCAAAGTTGTCATAAGCATATTACAGAAATACAGACTACTAGACTGGGGTAGTGTACCTTATTAATATTTTATTTTGGTACAATAGACTTGCATTAACTCTCTTAACACAGGTATCATATTGTTTCAAGTCAGAGAACCTGAAACATCGCAACAAAGATTAGACTAAGAGCAAAGCCTTGAAAACTACAGCCATTAGTCCTGTCATCCCCTATGAAGTTAATGGGTTGGAAAAATGGTCAATCTTTGGACTAAAAGTTGATATTTAATTGAAAGAAAATGTTTTTTAATTGTAATGGGGATTTTGCATTAGTGTGAACACGAAAAGGTACTAAAGAATCTAATGCAAGGTTATGTATAGATTTCCACCTTAACGCTAGTGTAAAATGAAGGAATATTTCTATTCCATAAACAAACTCTCCTATTCAGCATCATGACTTCTTATTTGTTTTAAGGGCACAGTAAACAGACTTGAATGAAAAGAAGAAGTAATAAAATATTCTCGGACATCTTCTGCTGATGTACAGGACAAAAAGCCATGACACTGCTGTAAACCCTGATTGGCTCTGCACCAGAATTATCAAGATGTTATATGTCACTTTCACATTTTCCAGGGTTATTTGGTTCAGGAAAGCAAGAGCATCTGTAAACCTAGCACTACACTGCTTTAATCAAAATGGTTTTACTGATCATGGATTATAACAAGAGACCTGACATAATGGATGTGCAAAGTCTGCCCAAAGAATTAGCATCACTATAGGCTAGATGGATGGACGTATTCAGGAAACGTAGTTTTTCTTGAACAGGAAAATGCTTAAGCTAAATGAGTTTAAATTCTTATTATTAATAATACTTAGAACACTACATTGAATTTGGGAGATTTCATTTTCCTTTTAATACAAACTTATGTAAATCAGGTTCTTTTAAATCCTATACAGTTTTCTTTAATAATAAGCCATTGTTTTGACATTCCACTTAATGCACTAATAAACAAAAATTTGTCAGGAATGATACCTAGGTACAATTTGCAAGTCAGTGTAAGTTACTTAATTTAAAACTGAAAGACAGAGAAAGCATTGCAAATACTTTATGAATAGTATTGCTATAATTCTATTATAAAAGTTATTGTGAGACTGAGTAGTTATGGTCTGCTGTTAAGGTGCTTCTGTTATATACCCTGTAGCTTGCCATTTGTAAACACATCTTTTTGATGTTTCTGCCAACATCCTGGCAACAAAGCAGTGCAATTTCAAATGAGCTAATTAACTTAATTGTTGATGAAGCATGAAACAGTTCATTCACCCTGTTAGCTGCACCATGACAACATAAGAGTCTCAGCCCCTGAAGTTACTCATCTATATAAGCCTATCTGTAGCTTTCCATTAAGATCTATTGCATGCCAAATGAGTATGGCTCTTCTAACAAAGACCAGTCCATAACGTACATAGGTAGCAAATCAGTGCTGTTGTTGAAAATTCAAATGAACACAGAAATATTAGTAAATACTTTGAAATAAATAAAAAGGAAAAATTGCAGAAACCCATTGCAGTTTGAAGCTGCAGATAAAAAGGAAAAGCTGTGTCACTTATTTCCTAAATGCTCTGATTTAGAAAATAGCTGGCTAAACCAAATGCTGAAAAAGGAAAACATTTGACATCACTTTTCAGTCCTGAAAGGTGCAAGCCCACCTGTATGCTGTGGGTTTTTTTCTATGTATCTTGTGCGCATGCAAGAATAAAAGCAAAAATAGATTAGGAAGTGAGAGTTAAATGGTCATGCTTAGTCCTTTGTGCTTTTTTATTTATACTACACACAGTCATTCGCACTTCACACAAACTGTCAGAATTTAAAATGTGCTTTTTCATACTCCTACTATCCAATATAAAATCTAAAGCATCTCTTCAAATTTTCTGAGGCTCCATTTCAGTAAAGGATAGTAAGAGGATTAAACACTGTGCTATTGAAAGGCCTGCAAAAGTGTTCGACATGAAAGAAAGGATAACAATTTGACCCTCTGCCGATAGCCTCGGTTATCTAGTTGCTTGAAACACACAAAAAAAATCTCTGATATGGTTTA
The DNA here is from genome assembly GCA_013397915.1 of Daphoenositta chrysoptera. NCBI lineage: Eukaryota > Metazoa > Chordata > Aves > Passeriformes > Daphoenositta > Daphoenositta chrysoptera. The sequence goes on from VZRO01004626.1 coordinate 1,339,352, forward strand.
CAGTAAAACTTTGTTTGCCATCTTTCACTTTCCCTTGCCTTGAACAATTTTCTACCAACGAATAAAAATCCACCTACTTTAAAAATTGTCCAAAATCTTCACAAACGCTTTCACAGCCAGGCCATTTGCAAACTCCATGACCATAGAGAGTATGGGAGGCCCCAGTCTCCTCATGTGACGAGCTGTAGCAAAAGAATAAGGCATCAGATTCATCTCAAAAGCCATAATCGTTGGAGGCTGCTAGCGCCTGTCAGGTTACGATCAGTGACAAACAGGTCAAAACAGGTCAATTTAGCACAGAGCAGTCAGAAAAATTTAATCGTTCTATTGAATAGTTCAACTGCCAAGGCTAGATGATGTTCCAATTAGAGAAGAAATAGAGCCAAAGATGACTGTTAATAAAGGATGAAAAAATAAGATGACTGTATAATACCGTATGCTAATTACGCCATATGACCTTGGTGTAACATTTACCTATAAATAAAAAATACACTCAGAACTGATCAATTCTGAGTATAAATATTGAAGACTGACAGTCAGAATTTCTGAATATTGTGAATGTTCAAAAAAAATTTGAATTTTCTGCTCAGTGTGTATAAAAATAGAGTTTCTTCCATTCAAATTTTTGTTTACAAGCATTGCCTTCTTTAACCAGTTAGCTTCATAAAAATCCCTAGCTGTACTCCATGCCTTTTTCTGGAACCTCTGCAATAGTTTCATCCATGATGAGTTATCAAAGAAATTCAGGGAATTGTTCTGTGGATGTGGGCAACATCCTGAAGCAAAGAACCATTCTGTGAGATATAACCAAAAAAGTAATACTAACTAAATGTACTACTATAAAGGTATGGAGATTTTTAAATAATACAAAATAATGATGGAAAACTGTTTTTACAGTCACATGAGGATGAGAGACACTTAAATAATTGTCTCATATTATAAGTATTAAAATAACTAAATGGAAATTTTACTTGAAAATAAAACTACTTACAATTTAAGTTATATAAATATAATTAAATTTCATCTTATATTGAGATAACCTATATCTGACTACACTGATATATTTACTGGTAAGTGCTACAGATACTACATACTCTTGCATTTAATCCATTACTTGAAATTTAGGAACAGCAAATAATATCTATCAATGAGTCTGAAAAATGATTTTAATTTCATTCATATGGTGGAATTCCACTGTATTACACTAACAACATTGAGAATTTGTATGAAATATGTCAACTTCATTACTGTCATGCATAAAAGAAGGAAAATTCAGTGGTTCTTTTCACAAGAAACAAACAACATGAGAGCTGCTTTAATAGACTGTTTTGAAGCACTTTTAACATAGAATCTTTGCACTGAATTACAGCCTTGACAACTCATATAGATGTACATTGTCAACGAAACCAGGAGTGTGATTCAACAGTAAGGGCCTGACTGCCAGGTGTGCTAAATATGAATGAAACTATGCACCTACAAAAGTACCCACAAATGTCCATTTACACCTTTACACCAACCCACTTGATTCTGTGATTTCTAATCTTTACCCAAACTACCATAAGTTCACGTGTTATAAAACCACATGCAGGTAATTTTGCTGTGTCTGCACAATTAGACATCGCTACTGAAAATTATGTCCTAGTGATAAACAATTCTGGAAAATCAGATTCTCCATGATCTCTTAAGTAACCTGTATAAAGTGCTATTTTTTGATTTGAAATAATGTGACTTAAGATGTTATACAACCGCTTTATGTCAAAGGATAAGCACAGTTGAAATCTCATCAGAATTACCTGTCTCGCCTTGCATTTAGAACTGAAGACTGTCCATTCACTATGGAATGATGAGTTATTGGTGGTGATGCTTTGGAAGTGGTGGAGGAGGTAGTAGAGGAGGAATTGTTAGTAGTGAGGTCTAGCCCTCCATGTTTAATGCCATTGTCTTCCATACTGTGAACTCCAGTCACTTCTTTCCATAACTGCTGAATCTCAGCAGGACTTAAGCCAGCTATAAAATGAAAGAGAGCCCCACTAATATAACAAAATAAAGAGTTTCATATAATGAGCTCAGTGTTATTAATGGATTAATGCCAACAATAAAGCTGATGCTGTTTTACCAGCACAATCAACATGTAGTAAAACATAAATTCATACATTCATAAATCCATAAATTCATAAACATAAAACAAAAAAGAGCTTAAACTTGCTCTCTACTCCACTTGCAGCCCGGAAACTTGTAGTTTCCAGGATTCATTCTAGATCACAAAAAGCAATGTCTTGTTGAATGTATTCATAATATGTGTTAGGGTTGTCTGCCTCAAGTTTGCATGGTCATGGAAACCTACGGTACAATATGCTTCTGCCTGAAGTAAAGACTTCAAAACACAGGCAAGAGAAGGGCTGTGAGCATTCTCTTATCTTGCCACCGAACACACAGCTAAGATAGGAAATCCAGATTTTGAAAGATGAAGAGTTCATCAGAAATATATATACCTTCTGTCACTGCCAGACTTTGTAAGTTTGACATTTCACTTTTGAAGAATACTAGATTAAATGCAGAAAAGAATGTGAAGCCCAGAGACCCTGTGATTTCAAAGCCAGGTTTTTTGGCCTGACATGGTTTGGTCCAGAGGTATCTTAAAATCTGTCTTCTGTATTTCATCTCAACAACTGAAATGAGGTAACATATGGTCATGGTATCTAGATCTGCTGGAATACAAAACATTGAAAACGCTAATGTCGTTTGAATCAAAATACTGCTTTTTCTTCTTTTTTTTTCAATGAAAGAACAAACATTTCTGGTCCTGAGAAGTACTTGAAAGCATTTGATCATTCAAAAATTTCACTGAGTATATTTTTTTTGGTAAATAAGATAGAGTAGAAAGATGTAAAGACTGTTTTCACTGTTTGGCAAACCTATTTATTAGATAATGTTTTATTTTGAGAACATAAAAACTCAGACTACTAAAACAGGTTCAACAAAAAAAATTGAAACAGCACAGGAAATTCCTTAATACTTCTCTGTAGCTATCTCACCATGAAGTACTCAAAGTTATTAAAAAATAGATCAGTAGTTATTTACAGAAATAACAATTTCTGGAGGTAGTGTGGAAAACAAAGTGGGTGGAGGGTATTTTTTGTTGGTTTTTTTTTTTTTTTTAATAACTATGAAAGCAGCTCATTTTTAGACTGCTGTTTTGAGTCCTGCTTCTTTACCTTAGATACCAACATCCATTGGCAGACTCAGCTAAGGAAAAAGTGAAAAAGACTTGATTGCAAGTCCTAAACTGGAGTTTATATCATATTTGTATAGCAAAAACCTAGATTTTAAGGAAGCAAGCAAAGAAGCCAGGCTCTAATTTATTGCATTAGAGAGATGGGTAACAGGAGTGATGGTAATACTGGTTGTAATTGTTTAATGAAGGTAAGTAATTACTGCTGAGTTCATGAGGTATGTTCCAGCAATGCCACAAAAAACCCATTTTAGTGTCGTAAATAACAGTCACCTGCAAATGTAATCACAAATCAAAATGAAATAATGTATTCATTTAGGTGGCACGATATACAAAGTAAATTATTTCCTTCAAAGTCTTCCCTTGCCCCTCCTGTTGAAAAAAATAAACTAATTCTGTCCTGAAAAAAAAAAAAAAAAACCCAAGAATAAAACCATCTGTCAGATACCCCATCTTCTAGTGACAGAAGTTTCGTTTGAGATCATCAAACCTTGGGTGCTGTGAGAGCTGAGCAAGGGCTGCCCCACAAGCTGGGTGAGTGCAGGAGGGCTGGGGCAGCTGCAGGAATGTCCTGTCCCGTGGGCAGGGATCTCCTGCCCCCCGGAGCTGCTGGGCAGCCCCTTCCCCTGCCGCGCGGGATGGAGCCGTGCCTCCCGCCTGCCGCGCTCACCTAGGGCTCTTTTCCACCAGAAAGAAACTCCTCTCTACGCTCAGGCTGGTTAATTTTATCACTTCTTCAGAGGACCCTGAAAGGCTGCCTTTTAGGAGAAAAGGATTAAGGGCAGGCACTTAAAAAGTATGAAGTTAATAAGCGGATTTGTAATTAATTGTAAATTATGGCAATTTTGTGGTTTCTGTGTCTAAAAAAGTCCAACTCTCTTTTTACAAGAGACTTGTAAAATGGCTGACAGACATTTCAGTCTGGATGTAAAAGTAGGGTAGTTTTAAAGTTTCATGGGTTGTGACAACCCTTAAAATACCTTCTCCACAATATATTAAAGGGGAAGGATCAAAAAGAGGACCAAGAGTGGAATAGAAATTATGGACTATAATCAAAAGGTCAAAGACTGATTTGCTTTGAAACTTACAAACACCAAGAATTTGGAGATTTTGATATTACTTTTGTAACTCTTTTCACCTCTATCTACTCAATTTTTATGTTTCAAAAATGTTCAATAAAACTATCAGTTATAAAAGCCATCCATGCAAGTTTTTCCTTTTCCAACATGGACCAATCAAAACTTGGGGCTTTAGTGGGTTTTTGTTTGTTTAGTTTGTTTGGCGTGTTTTACTGCCGTGATTTACAGTTCTTTGCCTTTAACTAGCATCAACACAGCAATACATGGAAGTAACTCACAGCAAACCACTGGTTTTGGACAAGGCATAGTGAAGACCTGGCCACAAAATAGATGTTAAAACACCTATTGCATCTTATTTGAGATACCTGACCATCAAGAAAACATGGGAAACATTCCTGTTCTTTAAAGACAGAAACTATATGTGAAGAAAATACTGTTTATATATGCAAACCTCACAGGTGTACTTGTAAAATACATCTTTTCACACAATCAAACGTAAACCCCTTTGCCAATAATAGTTTGTGGTTTATGGGACTCTTTATGACCAATAACTTACAAACACGAATCCCCTGTGTTACTTTTCAGTGTTCTAGCCATCCATGTAACTGAGCAATCTGAACGGATGCATACCAAAATATTTGTGTTGCATGTGTAAATCCTTCTGCGTAACTGTCTTATCTCTTGCAGCACAGTAGAAGGAGAAAAACATACTTTTACCACATCTAGCATGTATCACCTTAATTTAGTTCTGAAAGTTTAATTTAAAAATGGAAGAATTAAATACTTGGATTTAATTCATTATAATGAAAATACATCAAGCAAAAGCAAAAAAGAGATTCATTTACTCCAGCAATAACAATCCATATTTATATTTTAACTGTAAAATTTTGTAATGTCTTATTTCTTTAGTATCAATCTTTTTTGTCATGCGGTCTGTTGGACTTAATTATTTGAGTAAAAGAAAGGTCTTGAAAAGAACTGTTCACTCCTAAGAACTATTAAAAAGGGGTATTTTTCTGTGTTTTTATACTGGAAGTGGATGAATAAGTGTTGCACCAAAAAAATGAATATCAATGCAATTGGGTAGGAGTGCTGAGGGAAATCTATGGGGATTGCTTAACGTGAGAGAAAACCTGAGGAATTCCTCTTGCAACAGATGGCACAAGAGGAGTTTGCAAAAGGTAAAGCAGTTAGAAGGGAGGTTATTTCATGCTTTTTTTGACTCTGGTCCCAGCCAATCGTACAAAAAGAAACCAGCATTACCAGTCTCTCATGTCCCAATTTATGAATCAACTTGTCTTCCCACTGTTATTCTATTTAGTGTAATAGGACTCGTTTTTGTTGTAGCTTTTACAACTTTAGCTGTGCTTGTGTCATAGCTTTTTTACACAACAAAATGTATGAAATTAACACAATTATTTGTAAGCTCTGATTTTCTGATTGTTTCGGTTTATTTTTTTGGGGTTTTTTTTTGTTTGGGGTTTTGGGGGGTTTTTTAGACTGTTGTCTGTATACTGTGTACTCTGTTTTTGCTCATCTGATTTCTGAGGCTTCAATTTCATAATAGCTATCTGGTGGAAGAACTAATTACATGCATAAAGACCAATTAAAAATAATATAACCTGTCATGAACATAGTCTAAACAATGCTCATTTCAGGACTGGGGTATCAGAGATCAGATTATTGTGTAATTTTTATGACAAACACTTAGCTCAACTCTCTATGGTAAAACAAACAGAAACACATACCTCACAGGTTATAGACAAAGTCCTTTAGATGGGAAGACTTTGACCTTATCTTAAAATGTAAGCAGCATTTATCTCCAAGTTAATTTACGTTTCAAAAGTGTGTGCCCTATTTTCTTTCAAGTAGTAGAGTTTGAGCTCGTTTTCATCATTGAGAAATCCTGATCAAAGTGACAAAAGGAATTTTTTTTTTCAAAAAGTCTTTACTGTTATTTGTCAGTCACAGTTCATTACTACTGGAATCACCACCTTCAAAACTTGTTGTTCTATTTAACCTATTTAATACAAAGGAATAGAAAAGAAAATAAATCCTGAGGCTTGTCCCTAAATTCACTTGTCATAAATTGAAGATTCAAAGTGCTTTTCAATGGCAAACACTTTATTTTCTTGGAAGAAAAGAAAGTGAGCTTTTGAATGGCTTTAATATCACTGTCAGATGTATTTTATACCTGTTTGCTTATATTAAATGAAATAACATTCCACTAAATCAGATTTCAGTGATTCCTCAGAGAAAAGCAATGATGCTTGAATTGTGGTGCTATTAGAAATTGTTTTCAGCACATAAGCTCAATAAATACGCACCTTTCCATCTAGGAAAAAACACTAAAACAGCTGACTTTATTTTTCCATAAGAATATGCAGTAAAATTTATCAGCCTCCAGAAAATTTGGTAATATGAATAATAAAGTTTCAATTACAAAGTATGCTTAAGCCTCATAATGGGGAACTTCTGAAGTTCGTATGCAAATGGAATGGTTAAAAAGTTATGAATTTCGAAATTTTCCCAATCATATATTACTCAAATACCTTGTGGCAGAGACTGGACAGGAAGAGCAGACTGGCCAGGTGGGATGGAAATGAGTCCCTGACGCTGAAGGTTCAGCAGGTGTTGCTGCTGCTGAAGTTGTTGCATCTGGAGGAGCTGCTGCTGGAAGACAAGCTGCTGGGCTGCCAACTGCTGCTGCTGCTGCTGCTGCTGCTGCTACAAAGAGAACGGGGGAAAAAAAAGAAAAAGCAAATGCAGCAAAAAGTAAAGTGTGCAGTAAAGGCTAGAAAGCCAAAAAACATAAAATAAACTCCTGTCTTTTTAATCTCAGTTATTAAATAATAATGCTATTTGTAGAACACTCAGGCAATGAAAGTGTTTGAAATTTTCTATTATATTCATTCAAGATATTAGGTTTTAGGGAAAATGGCAAGATACACTTAATGATACACTAAAGAAAAGGGTCAAGAGAAAGTATATAACAGCTGTTTCCAATAAAAAAAAAAAAAAGCTCAGCTCATGGCAGATGATAACAAATTTATCTATGCTAAACGTATAACTTTTTACAGCAGCCTGTTATTTGAAGGCACTCTTGTTTTTCCAATTGACTAAGTTTGGTCTGCAGTGGCCCATGAACATGGTCTCCAGTGATCTATTAGTAAACTGGGATGTAGCCTTCCTTTCACTAGCCTGTTAGCTCCCTCTCTTTTCATGTTGGAATATATTACAAGGAGCATGGCATTCAAGGCAACGAAGTGCCCTATTATAGAGCAAAAGTACAGGTTCCAATTTTGTGAGGCATTTCAAGACAAACTTGAGTCTACAAAGACTCAGGAAGGTATAAGAAGGCAGTCACACTTCAGAAAAAGACAAGCTGCTGTGGAAGACCTTTCCTTTCTAGTTTGGGGAAAAGAGAAACTTCTGATGCGCTCACTGGAAAACAGACTGCATAATGGAGCAAGTCATGTGGATTGCCCAGAGCCTCCGGAGAAATAAGGGAGCAATTTCTATTCCGTAGTTGATGGCTGTCTGAAATTCTATTCACAAATCCAAACAGAAACAAAGCCTCAGGAGGTCACAACTGCTTCCTCGACGTTTGCATAATGGGCAGCTTGAAGACAACGTCTAGGATACCTGCTGATCAATTTAACTACTTCAACATGTTTTGTTTGTATTCTGTTTATATTTGATGCAGTTTGCTGACAAGTGCAAGCCAGGCCTGAGAAACCCACTTGTCAGGTTGATTTATGAGCACATCAAACTGTAACTTTCTACTCGCCACTTCAAACCTACAGTAGCAGTTCATTAATCAGGGGCCTATGACTTTGAAATCTGTGCTCAATCGCTCTTTTTCAGCCATGGACTAAATTTGCATGCTCTCTGAGCTGTGCCACTAAGCAAAGTAAGGCTCCTTCCCCAACACAGATTGCCTGTGAATACAAGATAATCAGTACAGAGTCCACCACACAGTTTGTTCTTTGCACACTCAGATTCATTAGCGAACATTAGACGACAGCAGCACTAGACTGCTCAAATCCTATGTCTCAGAAAGAGGAGCAGGAGAATTATACCAGCACTGCTATTAAGCCCAGTAAAAATATAAGAACAAATCTTTGATAGCTGCATCCTTACTACAGGAAAAGATCTAAACTGGTCTTGTGTTTTCCAAGCTTCTGACAGCTCAGACTAGTGTGCATCAGCAAGGGTCTTAGCTCCTACCTCTTTTGCTTGCTTTCCTGGATGCTGTTGCTGCTGTTGTTGCTGCTGCTGCTGCTGCTGTTGTTGCTGTTGCTGCTGCTGCTGTTGTTGCTGTTGTTGCTGCTGTTGTTGCTGTTGCTGCTGCTGTTGCTGCTGCTGCTGCAAAAGCTGAAGATGTAACTGCTCTTGCTGTTTCTTGTAAAACTCTTGTAGTTGTTGCTGAATAAACCATTTTGACTTTAATAAATAAAGGCAAAAGTTTCAAGTATTATAAATCTCCTAAACTCTTCTAGATTGGCATATGGTAGCGTAGCCATTAAGAATCACCTCATAACAAAAAATGTGATTTGAAGAGGCAGATCTACATACATTTTTTTCCAAGGCGGTTCTGAAATTTTCCAATGCAGATTCCAAAATATCCTAAACAGAAGGGTATAGAAAATCTGTATTCTAAAGGGAATGCAAGAGCCAAATTAACTCCTCAAATAACTATACCTAAGTTCCTCACATGTCCTATATAACAAATCAGAAGCTGCACTCATCCACTCGCAAGACACCTACAAGTCACTAAGACCAAACAAAACTGTCTGCTTCTGAGGGGAAAAAAGTAATTAATCTGTCAATCTGCTTAGCAGGATGCTGGATTCACAACTGAAGGTGAATTGTCTGTAATGATCATGGTACTGGATATTAAAATGTTTAAACATACAGTTCAGTGATTGAGCTACGACTATGACAAACAGACACATCATTTTCTGTATGACAATTAAGCATGCACCCAAAAATCCACTCTGCGTTGATCACTGACACTATCATTACTGTATGAATAACAAGTTCACATATTTTTCAATTAGCTGACAGATTTTGTTCTAAGGAACAGCAACCTCCTCCTTCTTTTTAGCCTTATCTGGGACAAATTTTGAGTATGTAAAAAAAAAAACAACAACCTTTTCCCTTGATGAAACAAGCTGTTAAGTTCAAATTTCATAACCGCATACTATTTATGTGACTAAAGGGAGCACTACAGTGTTATGAATTTTAAAGCAACAATTATCTACAACTCTATTTGCACTTCCTTTGGCAGGTCTACAATTAAAACGTGCCCAAGCACTTGAAAATTTAAACATCAATTTGTTTGGTATTTGTAATGCATCTGCCACTGCTGCCACTGCTGCTGGTTTTAATATATTATTGAATGTTTCAAAGTACAATTTCACACTTCTGCAATTAAAAAAAAAAATTTAGAGACTGAGAAGTTTCACGTTTATTTTCATTCTTTTTGGTGTAATGAGGAATGAAATATTACAAAGCAAGACCCATAAATCTGGCTGACATTTGTGTGAATGCCCTGTGCTAACAGTCCAAAGCAGGTAACACACATTACCTGCTGCAACATAACTGCTTGCTGCTGCTGGAGAAGTGCTTGAAGCTGCTGCGGAGACAACACTTGCTGCTGGAGAATCTGCTGCATTTGCTGAGGGGTGATCACCTGGGGAGTCATCATGGCCACTGACACAGGCACCTGCACAGGGAAAGAAAGATATCATCGTCAAACACATTTTACTTTGCCTGCACCACAGCAGTACATCTTTTTTATTTTGTACCAAAGATGGACCATAATTTTTTACATAGTATTTATCACTGCAAAGTTCCAGTTTCAGTCAGAATCTGTTATTTTAAGGCCACAGTACTGTGGCACTCTATTTTCAGAGGCATCAGTTTCTATCAGACTCAAGGTTTATGTTTCACATCTCTTATGTATTCCTGCAAGAAATTTAAGCATTGGCTAGTACAAATGTGTATTTAAAAATAAATGATCACATGGCAGGGCTCTCAACACTTCATAATCAATCATCTTATCAAGTGTCATAATGTTACGAATAGAAAAATCTATTGAGACTATTTCAAAGGATATGATTAAGGCAGACAGCAAAATAAGTATCTTTAAGCAGTAAATGTTTTCCACAATAAAGACACTTAGCCTAAAAAAATTTTTGCATAATACATCACTTCAGTAGAAGAAGAACTTTCTTGCTCAGCTAGTCTTTTAAGAGGGTCTGATTTATACAGGAATAACAATGTCATGGATATATCAGAGTACACAGCAAGGACTTCCACCTCAGTCACCTGCTCTCTGCAGAGAGAATCTCTCACGTTCTCAGCCTTCCTAACTGAAAACTGAAAGTTGGGAAACCTTGGCATTAGATTAGTAGTTTTTCAACTAAACTCTAAGAATGCATTTTTGTGTCGGTGCTGTTTTGGAAATTGCTTTATTTTCCACTTGCTATACACTGTGATCAAGTTTCTGCAAATGCATAAACATTCACATACACACGTGTTCTCAGGAATATATGTGTGAGTTGGAAAGACACAGCAAATATGTTTCATTCTGTATGTAGGAGACAGAAGTCCTAAGAAAGAGCCTGAGGTATTTGTCGAGCGCTGTGGCAGGCACACAACGTGAGGCCATTGCTCCAGCTAACCAGGACATGGTCGAACAGCTGTCAGCAAGCCAGGCTTTCCACCCATGAAAAAGCTGCCACTCGCTTGCCTAGCAAAATTCAAATGTTTTTTCTGTATATAATAGCAAGCTGGCATATAAATACTGCTTTGTGAGATGTTGTGGGACATTCCAGTCTTCTGTAAATCAGCAAAAATAATATTATTATTAATAAATTAAATCATGAGCCAATTTTAAGAGGAAAAACTCTTCTAATGTTTCTATTACTTGAATCTATCCCGAAAGACTTTGTATAAATGAAATAGAGGAAAAAAGAAACACAAGCGTGCTGAAATTTACTATTAGAAGAAATTACCTCATATAATATTACACAGAATACCACTTTTCACACAATTTATCACAGCATAAACTATGGTCTTAAAACACTGACTAATTAGGAGTCTGAAAGTAAACATACCAGCCTATACTAAAAAGACTGATAATCTTTTTGCAAACATCAAATGAATTTTAAGAATAAAAATTCTGAAGGTTTTACTCTAAAATACAAATGGAAAAGACAAACCAGATTTCCACCCAGAAACTTATGGGGAGGAGTTTAAGCTCCTTTATCCCTGCACTCCTTCCATAATCAACAGAATAAAGAAATCCTGAGCAAAGTTTATCTGATTTAGTTTAGGTATTTATTTTAACATGGAACTAAGCCCACACTCTGAATGTGCCTGTCTCTCTCCATGAAGTGCACACTCACTTTGAGTAGACACCTAACTTTCAAATGATTAATTCTTGTTACACTTTGTAACATCTAGTTTTGTAGCACTGCAAACACCACACCTCTATGCAGTAACGTTTTATTTTAAGTTTAGCAAGTCCTAAAGGCAAGACAAACAGGTTTTTACAGCTTTGGGATGCACAAGTAAAGAATAAAATTCACTGACTGGAGTCACTATTCAATTCCCTCTGAAGTCACCAAAAATTTCCTCTGTTTACTTGAGATCTGAATTTGTCTTCTTGTAACAATTATATCTCAGTGATGCTATTCAACTACCATGTCACACAGCTATGAGAAGGCAAAGAGGAAGATGGACACTTTCCCAATTAAACCCTGCAAGAACTTTCCTAACACTTGCATGCTTACTTTTATTATGATATGTACCAAAATATGAATATTTCGATCTAAACTGAGTGAAAGTCCACCTAACACTGTAACTGCACTGATTTATTCATACGCTGTGCTAAAGACTCCAGCCTGTAAGACTAAGTTTAGCAAGACTCATGGTACCACAAGAGTCCTCTATTCCTTAGTCTGAAATACAGATTCCCCTTCACCAGGCATATTTTTGTTAGCTTTTGTAGTATCTGCTCTGAATCTTCCGAACTGCATATTTACTCTTATACTTGGAGACATATCTGCTTTGCAATACATTCTAACAGCTTTTCTTACAAAATTTGTTTTTCCTGTAATTTTCAACAGTTTCTTTCAATTGTGTGAGCTAGAGAACTAATATACCTGTTATTCAGGATGAAAGACAGAAGCATGAAAAAAACTGGCAGTGAAGATCATTAGTAAAAAGACAGATTTATGTAGATAATACTGCCTTTAAAAGAATTTTATGTGATGATCCATATGTGTGTATCGTACCTGATACTTATATTCTTTCCCACAGATAAAGGACAAGGCATTTCAAAAACTGCTTGAAATTTACATTAGAAGAACACATTAAGCAAAGAGTTTTCTCTAATTGTCATTAGTTAATATAAATTGGTACATGTCACAGCCTTCAGTGATACACCAGACTGTACTTTATTTCTTACTGACATAGTGCTACTGTGCTATCTTAGTTGGGAGACTATCTGAAACCTGCTATTTTATGGCCAATTATATGCATTAGGTATATTTCATTGATTTAGTGTCTGTGTTTTCCAAGATTTCCAATCTGATTTTACAAAAATGTAGCAGAGAGGCAATCTCTGACTCTTTTGGATAGAAATCCCTCAACGTGTCTAAAATCAGTTCAGGTAGAATGACCCAGTGGAGATGGGATGGTTCCTTTGAGTGGGCCACAAGCACCCCAAAATTCTTGGTTAAACCTCTCATGAAAAATTGAAGCGACAAAGTGAAACATGATTTCCGACTGCAACCTATTTGTTACATGGCATCCTCAAAGACATTGAGCTCCTAACTCTGCCATGAAGATGACTGGGTATGCAATCCTACAAACCACAATGGGTGGGACAGCCACTGAAGAGCACATAAATCTGTTGGCTCCATGATGGACCCAGAAGGAGTGGGTCCCCATCATATTTTGAAGTTTCTCACGTTTTTGTTGCAGGCTATCCCCCATTTCTTTGGACTATCTTATAAATCCTGCTAAATAAAATTACAGATATCTAAACAATTTTTAACACATCTAAATGGCATTTCAGGCAAGAACAACTGTATATTGCTTTATTAGTGCATATGAAAGTAAAATTTAAAGAAAAGCTATGACTCAGAATGAAAACATTGATATTAGAAATTAGATAGATGAACAGGGCTGCAAAAATGAAGACAGAACTTCTTTGAAAAATAAAAAATCCAGGTTTGTCCCAGACCAATTTAATAGAGAAATAGTGGAGACTAATGCTGTGCATTTACACCACTCTTCTGTTGTATGTCAAAAATTCAGCTTTAGCTGTAAAAAAGCTTGCCAGCTAAACACTCATCTGTTGTTCCTATGAACTAATTGATAACAGGAATCGTACAAATTTATATTTTTACATGTTACCTATAAAAATCATATTCTTAATACCTTAAATGGATAGGTAGTCTGCACCTGCAACAAGCTTTTGCATTTTTCAGAAGCCTTGAAAAACTGCACACATATTTTCAAGATGTGTTGACTAATCTCACCAAGTACAACCAGAGAAGACACACTATTTTTATTTCAAGTTCCTTTTATTTTGAAAGTCAGGTATTGATAATGAAAATTCCCTTAGTTTTCAGTGCTTTCGAGGAGAGTCACAAAATCATATATATTAGTCATATTCAGAGCTGGTTTAATGTAGGTAGGAATTATTTCTTTGCTACAGGCAGAGGAAACAAGTCACCACCTTTAAGTAATTAATCCAAAATCACATCATATTTTAAGTGACAGATTTGAGAATGGAACTGTTCCGTAAGACAAGTCTCTCTGGCTTATTGAAAGATGTGTAATTAAACATTTAATGGAGAATCTTTCTGTAGGATCTTCCTTTCAAAAATAAATGTAGGTGTGAAACCACACACAGTACAGGATCGGGCTTTTCAGTAGGAAGCAATTATTTTAAAAGACAAAACTACTGCATTCTTTCTCTTCTTGCTTTGGTATATGTGTACCATAATAACAACCTTTTGAATCTTCCTGGTTCTACGATATTAGAAAGACCTGAGAATAAACGGAGTGGTATTCGTAAGCTGCTCATAACTAGAGAACAAGAATACATAATAATCACTGTACACTGACAATATACACTGCCCAATTTTATGCAGCTTAGATAAGGTTACAAGCTTCTGAAAATATAAATTCTGATACAAATTACTAAAGTTTATCAACAGAGAAACCCTAGGACGCATGCAACAGGAAAAATAACAAAGTAACAAAGATATACCTCTTGTGTATCAGGACCCCTGTTTTCCCTG